>CAMAPF010001061.1:0-435000 GCA_945859915.1 Cuscuta epithymum | reverse complement strand
AATTACTTAATGAATAAATGTTTTATGTATCAATGGATCCTACGGGTTATACACAGTTATACGGTTTCTTAGTGTTAGATCTAATATAGAGGAACACGTTTGTTAAGAATTACAGACAAAATAAAATGAATAGTAATTGTAACAATAATATTAGGAATTATTTAAAAAACCAATAATATTAGGAATAGTAAAATGATTGGTGTAAAATGCAAGTCGTGGCATTTTTTAAGAAATGAGTGGAAGTAACTCATGTAAGTGGTAGACTTAAATTAATTTTTTAATCTTGGTCGGGCAGAGTTACACCACCCTTTTATGTTTTTATCTTGGTAGACTTAATTTCCCCTGCATTATAGTCACATGCATTTTCAATATAGTAAAAGATCAAGTTAATAATAAAAAAAACACTGCGATTGATTATTATGTTGTGGCCAGCCTTCGTTCGCACTCTTCAATTCCAGCCTTCGTCCGGCCGGCCGGTCCTCTCTTCCGCCGTTATCTGCTCTGCCTGCTTCATTATACATCCTCACATACATAATCAATTACATATGAAGTTGATCAAAAATAGTGTATATATTCTAGCCACAAAAATGTATGTATTCACCTGATTTCTTGCAGTGCTGCTGCTATGTCACCGGCCATTATCAATCACTCAAGATGCTCTGTTCCCTGGAGTTGCAGCAGCTACTGCACTTTTTAGAAAACAGGACCGGTTTATTACACAGAAAACAGAGCATCGCTTTTTATATATGGACCTGAATGGCGGCTTTCTGCCATGGCCATGTCCTCCTCAATGCTGCACTCAAGAAGAATTTCATTCCGGAAAGTCTTAATGTTGCACTCAAGAAGAATTTCATTCCGGAAAGAAATCTATGGACTGTGGGGGGGGGGGGGGGGGGGGCATTGAGGCAAAATATAATAATAATTCGTACCTGACATTGCTTGCTCCATCTTTCAGTTTTAGTCATCCCCATCCTGTTTTTTATTTAGGTAGACCACCTGCATGTAATGAAGAAGAGCAGAAGGTTGCGTTACAACAACTTGCTACTCTCATAGGACTTATTTGCAATATTTTCAGCATATACGTTGTGGTGAGGATGCTAGAGAATAAAATATATAAGGAATGACAGATTGCATTATTAGCTTGAATTTGTTCCATCTGTTCATAACATATTGAAAACTCGATTCCAATTATTTTGCTGCTAGGATGGTTGGGAAAAAGAAAAGGGATGGATGAAGATCAAGGGGGTTTTCAAAATGATTTAATTTTCAGACATAAAATTGGGCATTGTATCAAATTCATAAAATGATAACACACTGGTTTTTACTTGTAATTCCAAGCACGTTTGAACTTTATGTTCAATGTTATAGTTACTGGTTCTTTCTTTGACCTTTATATTTGAACTTTAGCTTTCAGTCAGTTGCAGAAACTGATTTTTAGCAGCCTTGAAAAGTAACTTCATAGTTTATACTTTAGTTTTCAAAAGAATGCATATTTACATATACCACGCCATATAATTGTGAAGTGTAGATTATTGCTTGCTCGATCATCTCAAGCAACTGGATCATTCAGTTTTAGTCATCGATCACCATCAGGAAACAAGAAAGAAGGTAATTGTTATTCAAGAAAGATACAAATTAGAATCAAGTTCTTGGGATTACCCGCAGGAGCAAGATCACTCTGTCAGCTGTCTGTTTTACTTTTCTGAGACCAAGGAAGAAGAAGCAAGAAATGGGTTTTGACAGGTATGAGTAAGTATATATTTATATATATATAATACCTGCCCAGACATTATTAATGCTTGCTCGATCATCCGCAGCAATTCTGATATTTCAGTTTTAGTCATCGATAACCATCCAGTCATCAAGAAACATGAAAGAAGGTTATTGTTATTCAAGAAAGAAACAGGGTATGGAATTAGAACACATACATACCGGACTCCATAGATCGAGGGCGAGCTCCACATCAGAACCAGGTTTTTGAATTGCAGGAACAAGACTCTGTCTTTCTGGGTTTTGTTTCTGCAACCAATCAAAAAATGAAAAAGGGGTTTTGAAGATCGAATGGCAACGGGTATGAGAAGGTATTTGTTTATATAGAGAGGAGCGGGCAACAACCTAACCAACTGGCAAGATCAATTACAGATATGTTGTCAACGGTCGAATTTTTCCTCATTCTCTCTGGGTTTTGTTTCTGAGAGAAAGGAAGAAGAAGCACGAACTGATGAGGTCACGGTCAAAGGCTGTAGATGGCGGGAGACGACTTGCCAACCTGGCAAGTTCGAATATACTTCGTATGTTGTAAGGAAAAAAACGCTGCTACTTTACGCACAATAAAAATGAAAAATAGCAAGGCTCTTTTTAATTTTACTCCAATATTTTACTGGTTTGGCAAAATTTTACTGTATAAATAAAAATGTTTTTACTTGGACTGTAATTTGCTTGTATGGTCTGGTCTGAACTGGTCTGGTCTGATAATGTCTGGTCTCTTTGTAGTTTTATAGTTATCCAAGTCTGGTCTGGCCTGAACTGGACTGGTCTGGGACAGATTACAGTCCAAGTAAAAACATCCTAAATCTTACGGAGTATAATACTCCGTAATAAGATCTTTATTTTCGGCAAACTTTGAAAATACCCCAAACTTTGAAGGGGTGAGAGATAAACACCCCACACTTTCATATGTGATTTAAATATCCCAAACTTTTTATAAAAAGTTATTTTAACACCATGGTCCTATATTATTTATTTCAAAAATGTAAATTTATGGTGTTAATTGCATAATTTAAAATTGCAAATTGAAAACGTTGCAATTATATAGTGTGGAAAGGTAATACTATTTATTTCACAATATAAGTTTAGAATGTTAATTGTATCTTCATGAATTTTGGTCCAAAAAATCTAAATAACTTTAGTCCAAAATTTTAGAACCTGTTTGGTAAAATTAAAAATCGTGGAATCGACTGTATCTATCTGTTTGGTAAAATTTTAGAACCTGTTTGATGAAATTCTGGTTGAAAATTATGAAAATTATGAAAATAATACGCAGTATGTAAATTTATATTTATATTTCTGATAGGGAAAAATGCAATTTTAGTCCCGAAATAGTCACCATATTGAAATGTCAGACCCATATTTCCGAGTTTGTAAATGTCACCCCTCAATTGTCCAAATTGGTGTAAATGTGGTTCTTTGAGCGATGAAATGTACAAAGTGGGCGAGGGGTACATTTCACCCCTCAAAGGACCACATTTACAATAATTTGGACAATTCAGGGGTGACATTTGCAATCTTGGAAATACGGGTCTGACATTTCAATATGGTGACTATTTCAGGTACTAAAAGTGTGATTTTCCCTTTGTGATTATAAAATTATCACTGAGATGTTTGTTCTATCGTCGGTCAAACCTCAAAATCCACAACGTAACTACTTTGTATTATTTAGGAACGGGTGGAGAGTGTTATATTTAGAGGACGACGTGACCATGTGGTCCATGTGACGACATGAGATGAGGTGTAAGTTTAGGATTTCAATTTTATCATTCTAAATTTGACTTTTAAAATTTCGAAAGTTTGATCCAAAAATGACACTAGAGGAAAAAAACTAATTTATGGTATCAACTATCAAGCAAAAAAAACTACATAAGCAACAAATTCAAAATTGTATCAAGAACATTACGGCACACGCTTGGCGGATCCCATATAATAACCAACGTGTTTTTTTGTTTTCTTTAATTTCTGTTTTTTTAAATATATGCACAGATTATTGTATAAGATCCGAAGCGTATATTTAAAAACATTTAAATTAAATACTAACCGAGACGTGCAGTGATTATTAATTAAGTTGATGATAACTATCGCGAATTCTTAATTTTTTTGAATTACAAATCTATTTCTAGCTCGCAGCTTTCAGAGTTGGCAGGAACCAACCCTAAAATTATACAAAAGCACAGCAACTCGACCGAGGCGGAGGCGGAGACTCGGCAGACGGAAGCGACCGGCTTGGACAGACGTGACAACCGACATCGCGCTACACGTGCACAACAATAGCTTCGTCACACCTCCCACAAGTCAGTTGCTGGCGGTAACAAATAGCGGTGAGTCGGCGATGACATCAAGTTAGAATCAACACTCGCGCGCGTCTCCTTTGATTCACCTTGAATAGCTCTCCGTCTTGCTCAACTTGGTAAGTATTCCCAACTTTTAATTAATTAATTTAATAATTTACTTGCTAAGATCAGAGTAATAATATATATTTTAAATTATAGTTCACATTGGTAACTGATATTATTATTATTATTATTTTGTAGTGTTATTTTGGTAGAGATGAATTTTTATGAACATGATGAAATTAATATTAAAATTTGTAGACTTTGTTTACTCTTGATTTTATAATCACCTAGAATTATTGGAATCGTAATGTTTGTGTTCTAATATATACTCCCTCCGTTCTCTAATAGATGGGAGTATAGGCTTTGGCACAAGATTTAAGATTGAATTAATAGGGGTAGGATAAAAGGTGTAGTGGGTTGTGTGTAAAGAAAAAAGTAAGAAAGAAAATGAAAAAGTAGGAAAGAGAATGAGGGTAAATGGGTATATTTATTGAAAAAACTTACCAAAAGTGGAAATGGAAACAACTAATAGAGAACATCCCAAAAGAAAAGAGGGCCAAGTATTAGAGAACGGAGGGAGTACACACACTTGATCAAAATCATGGATTGTTCATTAAAGTGTAATTACAAACTTATAAATACAATATATATTAAAATTTATTAGCATCCCTTAATTAGGAGATCTATTAGATGTTTTAAAGTTGTTATTCTCGTCTCTCCGCCACTGCAACTTCTCTCTTTTTCGCTTTCATTCTTCTCGCCCGCAATCCTACCGCAGCTCCAAACCCGGCAACTGGCGAAGATCGGATTTGGAGCTCAATGATGGTCTCCTCTTTGGTACACCTCGGCTACATCCGTCATCATCGTCGTCTTTGATTGAGCATTGCCGCCGCTAAGGTTTCTCTTTAGTAGATTCGGACTATGGCGGTTACTAGGGCTCCGTTGTTGTGGTAGCTATGGCTTCATTACGGCCAGTGGCTACCTTTACATACAAATTTGATCCCCAACAACTAGGGTTTCTTCGTATGAAAGGGAAGTGTTGGTCAACGATACGGAAGTGGTTGGCTGGTGGTAGGAATTTGGTAAGGAACTGACAAGAGCGGGGCTGGGTTTTCAAGTTAAATAAATGACAGTGAACGTTTGTAAAAAGATCAGTAGTGGCCACTTGTTTTCCGATCGGTCGGGGTGGGGGTTGTGGTAGGGCATGGTCATGGAGGCGGTGACTTGCCGGGGATGAAGGTTAGGGCTAAGGTTGGGTGCTAGGTGCGGGTGATTGTGGCTAGTGTTGATAACTGACGGTGGCGGCATCACTGTAGCGGCTTCATTGTCATGGCGTCACCGTGATGGCGTCATTGGAGACCACAATCTAGAAAGAAGTCCTTTGGAAGTAGAAATCCATTTCACAATGGATTGTGGACGGTGATCGTCGTAACACTCGTTTCTTTCACCTACTTACTCTCAAACGTAGACATAATAACAAAAGTTCTTGCTTTGAAGATGCGGCAGAGAATTGGGCAAAAGATAAACAAGCTCTTCATTGTGTTACGATGGCCAAGCCGCCGCCAATGACCTCAACACCCTGACATCGGTGATCGCAAACTTCCAAAGTTTATTAGTGACCACATACATCCACCACACATGAGGGTAATGGAAAAATGTTGTACGAGCATGTTGTTGAATATGTAGAAGAAGGATAAAAGAGAAAACGCAGACAAGACATATATAAAAGAGGAGAAAGATGGAGATTCACACAGAGGAGTCATAAGGCGGCGGCGGTCGTCCCTATGCCAAAACCTAGATTCGATCACTGTGTTGTGCGAGAAGATGAGGGATAACTAGATAAGTGAGGCTGGTCATCATGAGAGCAAGGAGGGTGGCTAATTCAACGCTGAAAATCATGGATTTGAAATTTTTGTAGGTTAAGCACATTGTTGACAAAAGTTCTAGATATGTTTGATAATTTTAACTTCTTCAAATGGGATATTATCCCATAGATTTGTATTCACTGCTTTCAGGATAAACCATAAGATAATTCTGGATATTATCTGTTTGACAATACCCTCAATAGATGATTCAGCCTCGTTAACCACCAACTAATTAGCACCTTTCTGAGATGAATGTGACCTGAAAAGTTAATTTGTAGCATGCCCATAAAGCATCTCCAAATATCTTTTGAGAAAAAAATGAAATTTGTATTATTTATTTCTGCTCTATACAAACAATCACAAATTTTACGTTAATAATTCACATACGAATCAAAATTGACAATGTTGTAACTTGTAAGCAACAAAGGATGTTTTTACTTGGACTTACTTCCATCCCAAATCGGGCCAATTCAGCCTACGAAATTTCAATCCCAATAGAAACATCCAAAGTTAATAAATGTTTTTCTATACACGTTTTGTACACCTTTCATGTACACAAAGGGGTGCAAAGTGGGACAAATAAACAGAGATTTGACCGGTATACGCGTTTTGTACACCTTTCATGTACATAGGGTTGGACCGGGACCGGACCGGGTAGGTTTCGGGACCGGGCCCGGTTCGGGATCAGGTGTAATGTTTTTTTTTTATTTTGATTTTCTTATTTATTCCTACCCACTCAGCCCCACCCCCACCCCACAAACACCCCCAAACCACCCAGCCCAATCCAATCCAACCCAATCTATTCGAGAAAAAAAATGGCCCGGACTGGTCCCGAACTGGTCGGGCTGGTTCCAAAGGGGCTAGAGCCCGTTACCCAATACCCGCCCCAAACCCCCCACCCACCGGTGCGGGCCCTAGGCCCAGTCCCAGTCAACCAGGCCAGGCCGGTACCGCACAGTGGAGGTCCGGTCCGGGTACCGGTCCCACCAGTCTAAGCTTACATGTACATAAACAACTTCTGCATTTTTAGTACGATTGTACACACACAAAAATGAGAATGTACAAAAAAATGTACCAAAAACGTTTACACAAATTTTTCCATAAAAGAAAGATTGCTTAGCAGAGTACTTCTCTTGAAAAGAGAATAAAAAACAAAAACAACACGAAGAAGGGAAATATCCGTTGATGGTGTCCTCTAAACAGTTAAACACAAACAGGGATAAGTGCTAATGTAAGTAACTAAGGCAACCATCTTCACCATCTACACTAATCTCATACATATAATAACAAAAATAAATTAAAAATATATCACCAACTTCCGCCATAGTTTCACAAAATGCAATAAAATGTAGAAAACCATTTGCCCAAAATGTTGTGCATGTTACCAAGATGACAGTTTAATCTACAGTCTTCTTTTTCTTCTTCTTATCTTTCTTGGTTGATTCGGTTCCTTCTTCATCAGCCTCCGCATGCTTTCTCTTCTTTTTCTTCTCTCCAACTCCGGAATTATCACCTTCCTTATTCTCAACCTCTGCTAACTCTTTCTTCTTCTTTCCTTCCTTTCTTGCATCTTCTCTTTCAGGTTCTGCTGACCCATCTTCCTTTTTCTTCTTTTTCTTCTTCTCCTCTTTGGCATGTGTTTCTTGAGCAGCTTCTGCATCCCACTTTTCAGCTACGTCAACATGCCCAAGTACAGAATCTGCTGAAGGATTGTAGACCTAGGAAGAAAAATGTAAGTCAATAATAGCTTGTCTCAATCTAAAAAACTGAAAACTAGAAAGAAAGAAAAAGCTGCAAAATTGCAGAGCGCACCTTGGCAGGAGTAATCAACGCCCCAGAACCTTTTTTAAGATCTTTATTATAGAACTCAATCTTGGGTTTCCCTTTAGCAGATCCTGCTGAACGACTCAAATCTCTTCCTTCTAAACTTCTCAACCTTGCTTCAAGCTATCAAATATAGTTATATCATTATATTAGAGAAAGAATATAGAGGGTGATGGGAGAGAAGGAAATTTGGAGGATTAAATCTTTAAGTTGTTACTACCTCCGTCCCCCTAAGTTTGGGACAAAGGGGTGTGGTGTGGTTTTTAAGAAAAAGTAGAATTGTGTGGTTGGTATTGAATTGATAAAGTGTGAACAAAGTATGAATGAATTATAACCACTCAAACATTAACTAATATGGTATGGGACAAACTTAATGGGACGGGCGAAAAAGGTAAAACGGGACAAAGTTAGGGGGACGGAGAGAGTATATGAAAGCAATTTGGAGTATGTGATCTTGTAATAAAAATTCAAAGATATAGGTTTTGTATGGCAATCGGCTGTTAGCTGGTACAATAGATGTTTGGAAATAGCTGGTTGATTTAGCTGTTTTGATAGGCTGATTATATTGGCTTATTGTCAGTAATTGTTTGGTAAATTGGATGTTTAAGAATAGTTGTTTTAGTGCAAAAAGACGTATAAGGAGACTAATATATATTTATTTTTTTAACAATTATTACTTATAAAAACAATATTAGCTACAATTACTTACTCAGTATAAACCACTCATTATTTTAGAAATTTTAAAAATTGAGAAATACAGCTATATATGGAAAATGAAATAAATAAATAATTAAATATAAATACTTTCTTTTGATAGTTTGATTCGAATAAGTTGAACTCTAATTACAAAACAATGTAACGTCTAGTTTGTTTGAGTGCCAAAGTGTGTCTCATAAGAAAATTGACACACAAATTTTTATTAAAAGTGTATAAAAATTATGCATTGCAACATGATTGAAAGCACAACGATTGAAAGAAAAAAAAACTCAAATTCACTGTACAAGTGTCTTATTTCCCCTTCTAATATAAGGAGTGCGTGAAACAGTGAGGACACAAGGGGGAGACATGGATAACCCGATTGCAAATGCTGCTCACCCCAGCTTTTCACATTTCAGCTTATTGGGTATAAGAAGCTGAGCCAATAATCCATTTACCAAACAACAATTTTGGTGTCTTAGATGGTCAACATCATTTATATAAGCCATTCTCCAAACAAGGCCATAACATATGTGGTGACCATAAACATTTCAATCAGTGGAACGGTCTATTTTTAGAAACAACTCTACTTATCATTATATAGACTTGGCCATTATCCAAATAAACCTTCAGAGATAGAGATTCATGTCAGAAAAAAATACAAAATATTGATAGTACCTTTGCACGGTTCTCCAATCCCATAGTACAGTCTTGCCCTTCACCAAGAGCATCATACCGAATTGCTAAAGCAGTTTTGGCAGCAAGAGACCTTGAAATTTTACCCTTGTGTTTAGGTGCTGCTTGACCAATCAGTGATGCATGGTATATCAGCCCATACTTAGGAGTTGCATGCTTTGTTTTCAAAGCCCTAAATAGAGCCTTTTCTGCACCAAGAATCTGAACAGTGCTCCCAGGTTGCTTTGCAAGATTCAACAAGCTACCACCATGAGCAATGAGTCGGGCTCCAACAAGTTCTCCAACAAGCGCGGTGAGATTAGGAGCAATGGTGTTCATCCTGCTCTTCAAATAATCATATAACTGTGCTCTGTACTCTGAAAGAGCGAGGACTTGATTGCATAGGTCTTTAATGTTGACCAGATCAAGTTCACTGACTTCAGTTCCCATGGAAATCATTGCCGCCTCTTTCAGTTCTGCCTCTACCTCTTCAGCTAGTACCTATGGTGATTCCAAGTACATAGTTTAACGAACCCCTTCCATTACAATATAATAATAAAAAACACATGCATGATATATGATCAATGGAAACTGTCAACATCTTTTTTAAATATCTCGCATATGTACTGCTTTGGGATTTACACTTCCGAGATATGAATAATGAGTAATACATCATACTCTTTCATGAAATTATGAGTACTTTGATCAGATTTAAGGAAAAGCAAACTGTGTTGATATTTACATAGAAGAGAGGAATTATGTGAACATATGGAGTATTGCATTTCCTAACAAGAAATAGGCAAGTTGAAATCAATTAAGACAAACAAAAAGAAGATGAGCCAGCTTTCCATAAACCATCTATCTAACATCGTAACATATACTTCCAAACTTCCAAAAATGAGTCATGTTTCCACTTGCGAACACCTTTTGTCAGAAAAAGAGCATTTTATTTAAATGTCATGCAATCTTCTACATTTAAAAAAGGGAAAACTAGTTGCATTGGAAAAATGGGTTAAAACCAACGAATAAGGTTAAAATGCACTCCATATGCATGATTCATGTCAGATCTACCTTGCCAAGATATAAAATAGAGTAATATGATCAAACTTGAATCCCATTTTGAAAGCGTAGAAATAGTTCATGGAAAAACATACTCCCTCCGTCCCTAATAACTTTGCCAAGTTTGACTGGCACGGGGATTAATAAAGTAAAAACTGTGTGGTTGAGGTTTGTGCAGAGGAGAGAGAATTAACTGGAACCACAAATTCTTTACTCAAATGGGAAAGTGGCAAAGTTAATGGGACATCCAAAAAAGGAAAGTTGGCAAAGTTATAAGGGACGGAGGGAGTACTACATAATAAGAAGTATAAAGAACAAACCCCTTTGCATTGATATCAAAATTCAGCACACAGAGCATGACATCAGATACAAAGACAATCACACTGTTGATATGATTCCTGAATATGAAGCTGTAAATTGACGGGAGTATGAACCTCAGAAAAGTCGAGCTTTGCAGCATTTGTACGGTCACCCATCAACTTGACTGTTTTGGCATACTGAATATTGTCTTGTACAATCTTTGCAAGCTCTGGGAAATGCCATCCATACCACTCTCGGACTCTCATTGCATAAGTGTTTAGCTCTTTATCAAGATCATCCAACAAGCTTATGGCCTGAACAATCATTGTGTCCACCTGGAAATAAAGCATCATTAATGATGGAAGTATATGGATATTCCATTAGTATGAGGTAATTAGCTTCTCATATAAGTCTACTCAAATGCATATAAGGTCAGACACTCAATTTCAATTTTGCTGATTTCACACATAAAAGGTAGCATCAATGCATAAATTACAAGAAGCATGACTATGAGGATAATAACAAAGACATTTTACCTTGTCAGGGCTAAATTTTAGCTTGTATCTTGAAAGGCTGTGAGACAATCCCAAACTCATTGGAGCCAAATCTTGAGCACCTAGACCAGTTATGAGCTCAGTTAACTGACTCCTCAATCCTCTCATCAATTCCATGACTGTGCTGTTGTGCACACAGTCAATTTGCTGCAGTTAAAGTACTTTCTTAGGTTCAGAGAAGCAAAAAACGATATCTTGAGATTTATACAGGAGTTCTTGACAGACCAGTTTCTCCTTAATTGCATTTCCAAGCTTTGAATCAGCTACCGCCAAAGTTTCCCCTTCACAATGAGAGCGTAAGAACTTGCGCAGCCCTTTGCTAGGCTTACTGTCTATCAACAAAGTAGCTGCCGACAATGCTTCTGAGGTGTTTTCGAACTTAGAGAAGGCTTTCAGCTTCACAACCTGTTTCCATCTAAACTCATTAGACCTAAATCAACGAATCAAAGGGATAAAAGATAAGACTTTCGAAAAACAGAACGAAAAGAGACCTTCCGAGCGGAGTCTGCAGTTGAAAACTCCTTCCATAAATCCTGGAAAAGAACATCACAGTGATTTGATTATCCAGCAGAGCAAACGAAGACGTATGCAAGCGTAAATACATAGAATAGAAGAGACAGAAACATACCTCAACTTTCGAAAGCTTTCCTTCATTCAATACCTTGAAAAGGGCAAATCCCGCCGGGGTTTCGAATAGCACCAGCATCTCCACACAGGCCAAAGTTGGAGATTGATTTGGGTGCCGAGAAACTCAGGATATTGAGGTTGGCGGAGATGATGAATTAGGGTTTGGCCGTAGAAAACTCTGGACTTTAAACAGGTCTGTGTGTCCGTCACTCCGTCAGTTAGACATTAGGGTTTTGCTGAGATTCTCAAAACTCTGGACTTTACTAATCTCAAATTCACCCACATTTGACTTCATTTTTCAGGAAAATATCACAAATAATCAAATAATATCACTTTTATCACTCTTACGATTATTTAGGGGTGGACGCGGTCCGGAACGGCCCGTTAAATTAGTAAAACCCGTAATGTATATGTGAGGTTTTTAACGTTCTAGTTCGGTCCGGTTTCAAGGATGGAACCGTTCGGTACCATGTCGTTTCGGAACGGTACAAAACGGTACGGTACAACCGTACAATGCCAAACACATGCTAAAAGTTTTGAACAAATATTGCAATTAGTAGATCATCACACCAACCAACTCACATGAAATGTTGATATAAATACAAGAAGTTGCATATATAGGACTAAAATTCACAAATAAACAAATAGTGTAACACAATTAAGAAAGAGTATAGCAAAACGATGATGCACGAGATAAATATCATTTTTAATATACTTAGTTCATGTGAAAATATAAAAAAAGAATATTATCAAATTGTTGAATATAATAGAAATCATCAACGTTCTTCTTCTTCATTCAGGTTAAATATTACTCCGTAGTTCTGATTTAATTTATAGTTGAACCTTGAGAGCTAAGATTTAAACCATATTAATTAAGCTGTAAAATTGCACAAATATGATACAACAAAAAGTCATGTACTCTAACATTACTAGAAATGAAGTCATTAATGATTTCTCTAAAATTTTAATATTCTTTCAATACATACCAAAATATAACATAAATTATTTAAAAAGAAAAAAATAACAATATACGGAGTATATTATATATATAAACACACATGTTTAGCTATTTTAAGGACGCATAAATACATACTTGGGCTATAAAATTGTTGGTCTATAAAAGAGATCTATTGAATTGGTATAGAAAAAATATAAAAAATTCGAGTGTATTATTTTCAAACGGTTCGGTCCGGTATTTTTCGGTTTTCAAAATCTAGGATCGATCCCGTACCCGTTTCAAACGGTACGGTTTCAATACGGGACAAAAATATATAGAACCGTTTAAATACCCAGTATTCGGTTCGGTACCATTACGGGATGGTTCAGTACCGGTTCGGTTCGGGTTTTATGCTCACCCCTACAATTTTCCTTCAAAAATAGGCTGGGTGACTTTTTCTTTTGACCATTTGCCCGTCGACCAATCTGTTCCAACTTCCAAAGCAGCGCACGTCAAGGTCCCTCTTTAGTGCAGCTCCTTGATAAAACAAAACTCCGTATTACGGAGTACAAGCTATGGCTCTAGGATTCACTTAATTTAAGTTTTTAAATAGAAATAATTACATAAATATGACCAAAATAAAGATGATTTACAAAAATGACTGACTAGTTACTAGAGTAGTACTGAAATCATAGTAATTCATGTTCAAATTTTGAACGTAAGTTACCACAACACTACGTTGTAGTAAAAAAATAGTCATATTTATGTAAATATGTTTTATTTTAGTAATATTCTTGTTAAAAAAAACCTTTTAAATACGGAGTAGAAGAAATTGTAAAAGTGTAAAAGAAAGTGGAAATCTAAAATTACTAAAATAATTAAATATGAAATTTAAAAAATGTACGAAAATGTAAAAAAATAATGAAATATTTAAACAAAAATGACAAAAAAGTAGTATAAAATAATTATAACACAGAATTAAAACTTAAAAAACACTAAAAAAAACTGTAATTGGTTTTTTTATGGAAGAAAAAACTGTTTTGTTTTAGAAAAATATAAAATTATATTCTCAAAGTCTTTATTTTTTGAAATATATTCTCAAAGTTTTAAAAAATAGACAACACAAAAGTTTTCTTTTCAAAAGTAGCATCACGCCTTGTTGCTTGCTCCTTAGCCATATGTGTTAGCGTACAAGTCCTATAGTTTCACTTTGGTTGAATCAGTAAACAAGAGAAAGTGTGCAAACGTAACAATGTTATAAAATGTGGAATATTTGGGATCATTGGAAAAAATATAAATTTTTAAATTTCAAAAGATGAAAGTAACTGTAAAAATGTTTACAATAAAACAAAACATAAATATATGTAACTGATGGAGTATATGGCCCAGGAACCCCCGGCCCATAGACTCCTACTTCTCCTACACAAGTCCATTGAGCCCAGGAAACAACTCAGGCCCAAATGCGACGGCCCGAACCTCAAAGAAGCCCAGAACACGCACTGGGGTGCCTTCGGCCTCCTTGGCCGAAGGCTCCGAAACTCTCAGAGAAGCCTTCGGCATTACCAAGCCCTCGGCATTAGCGAAGCCTTCGGCTGAACTTAGCCCTCTGTCACTCGGGCCTTCGGCTACACAGGGGTCCTTGGCTACATGGAGCCCTCGGCTACACAGGAAGCCTTCGGCCAAACATGCTCAATCATCGAAGATTCCTTTTGGAGACAGCCAACCACCGCATTTAATGCCACATCACATCCACCAACCGCATCCAATGCGGTGAACGTACCACTGCCGGTGCCACCCGACTGATGTGACCCTTCGGCCGTGCCCAGTCCAAAACCCTCGAGCAGAACCACGTAGCCCCCGGCGAAACCAACGGGGCTGAGGCCTCCAACAGGCTCTTGGTACCCGAGGGTGGTATCATCCTTGAATTGGAGCAAGCTACCGCTGACCTCCGTCAGCAGCTGCAGAAGAACGCCCATGATGCCCGCATTGGCCTTGATAATCGAAGGAGGGATCGGAGTGAGAACCAAGTTCCCCCTCCGGCCCCGGCCATCGATCTTCAGGCTGCCTTTGCGGCCTTTGTCCAAAACATGGCTCTCAATTCCGGAGCCCTCGTCTCTCAGGCTCCCCTTCAGCCCTACGCTGGGGGAAATATTATTCAATTACCACCACTCCCTCCTCTGTTCAACAATCCTACCCCGGGGATTGGCAACGCCGAGGGGGTCATAGCACAGGATACCGCCTCCCAGGAGGCCCAGTCCAGGGACAAGCGCCCCATGATGAAGGAGAAACCCCGAACCTCTGCACTTGAGAGGCTTGGGGGAGTTCCCGGCCGCCGAGGGGTCTAAGACCGCCTCGGCAAGCAAGAATATAGTAGGCCACAGGAGAGTGGTGCCTCCGCTTCGGGAGCCGAGGGCGTGCCTCCCCCCCGAAGCAAAGGTAAAGCCCTCCTCCATGCCGATGACGCCAGGCACCAAATCAATCAGGCGCAGTCCTTCCGGGCCAACTCCCAAGGGGTTGCCCCGAAGGATCCCAAGGACGAGATCATTGAAGCCCTCCTCCGTCAACTTGAGGAGAATCGTCAGGTACCCCCGACGGCGTCCACGGTGAGGCCAGATCCAGAGTACGCTGACCTCCGGGCGCAAGTGGAAGAAATGAAGCGTAAGCTCGCCGAAGGCTCAGGCGAGCCCCTCATTCAACTCCGCACTAGAACACCCTTCACCCCAAGGGTGTTGGCGGCCAAAATCCCTCACAAATATCGGGGGCAACCCATCAAGCCGTATGAGGGGAAGACGGATCCCCAAGAGCACTATAGCCGCTATCAAAATAGCATGATGATGATGGGGGGCTCGGATGAATACTTATGCCGTTGGTTCCTTTCCACCTTGGAGGGACCCGCGTATGAGTGGTTCAACCGGTTGCCCGAAGGCAGCATTGATTTGTGGCAAGAACTTGCCCACCGCTTTCTTACGCAATTTGCCGGGAGGCACCGCTCAAAGAAACACTTCTCCCACCTCCTGAACGTCAGGCAGCAGAAGGAGGAAACCCTTCGGAGTTTCCTAGAACGTTGGAGGCAGGCCTCCCTCGAGGTCGAGGGCGCCGATGACAGAACCCTGATGGCCCTCTTCCACACCGTCCTCCGCAACGGTAACTTCTCCCGGAGCCTTATCACTGATCCCCCCCGCGATTATACGAAGGCCCTTCAGCGGGGGGACCGATATGCTGAAGCGGAGGAAATCGAGAAGGACCGCCGCAACACGGATCCTTCCCAGAAGAATGAAGGCAGGAATCGGCCCGGAGGGCCTCCCCCTCCGGTCAACCGAGAGGCGCAGTACAACGACCGCTCCCGGGGTGGCCAAGCCAGACCCGGGGGCGGTTACAAGAACAATCCGAAGGCATGGGCGCAACCCGTCCTCCTTGAGCACCCACGCACTCCCCTGACGCACCCCGTCAGCGTCATCTTGGACCATGCAGAAGAACGAGGGCTGGTGGAGCGAGACTCCCGTACACCCCTCGAGATTTATGCCATTGGTCCTGATGAGCCCTATTGCCGCTTCCACCGCCACCATGGACACAAAACCGACGACTGCCATCAGCTGAAAAACGCCATTGAAAGGCTGATACAGGCGGGCCACTTGTCTCAGTTTGTCCGGGGCCCTCCTCCCCACGGCCCCCCACATCATCAAGGCCCTCCGCCGAAAGCGAACAAATGGGTGAACCCCAACACCATCCCTCTGGGAAACCCACAAGGGAAGAAGCGTGAGATTGGGGGCCTCGAGGACGAGGGAGAAGGCTCCCATCAGCAATACAAGCGCCACATTCACATGATTAACGGCGGCAACACTGGTGGAGACTCCACCAGCCAACGGAAGAAGTGGGCACAGTCCCTTTACATTGGGGAAGTCAATCACATGCCCCCAGCTAAACGGCCGAGGGCGGATCCAATTTTCTTCACAGATGCGGACCTCCCCTCGGGTTCTCTGCCGCATAGGGATGCCCTCGTCATCCGCACTGAGATCAATGACGCCATCATCCACCGGACTTATGTCGACACGGGGAGTTCTGTCAACGTCATGTATCTCAGCACTTTTCAAGAGTTGGGACTCGACAGGGGGTCCCTTCGACACATCAACACCCCCCTCTCCGGATTTACGGGGGACAGCATAGACGCCGAGGGCGTCATCACCCTCATGGTTGAATTCGGCGACGGATCCCATAGAGCCAAGCTCGAAGTGGAATTCGTCGTCGTCAACCTCGACTGCGCGCACAACATCATCCTCGGCCGGCCTGCCCTCGAGGACTTGGAGGCCGTCATCTCTATGAGGCACCTCTGTCTCAAATTCCCCACACCCACCGGCATCGGCTACTCAAGGGGGAATCAGAAGCTCTCCAGGGCCTGCTACCTTCAACTTACCAAGAAGGTTAGTAAAACTGAATTTCGAGTTGACACCATCACCACCAAGGCCTTGGAGGAAGAAGAAGGCAGGCCGAGGGCTGAGCCTGCCGAGGAGACCGAAGACTTGATACTCGATCCGGCCAAGCCGGAGAGAGTCCTGAAGATTGGAGCCAAGCTCCCCGAAGACTTGAAGGCTGGCATCACCAAGGCCCTCCGCGCCTACTCCATTGTTTTTGCATGGGGGCCGGAGGATATGCCAGGAATTGACCGAAGGGTTATCACCCACCGCCTGGCGGTGGACCCTTCGGCCAAACCGGTACAGCAGCGGAGGAGACCCCTCTCGGCCGAGAGAAGGGAGTTCGTGAAGAAGGAGGTATCTATGCTCCTCTCCATCAAACACATTAAGGAGGTGAAATACCCTTCTTGGTTGGCAAACGTAGTCCTCGCACAGAAGCCCCCTACCTTCCGTATGTGCGTGGACTACACGGATCTGAATAAGGACACGCCACGTCAACCCCTCTCCCAACGGCTATATTGCAACGGCTATATTTCAGAAGCACTGGAATGCCCTCGAATGATAGCCTCCAGTTATCGCTCCCCGCAGCCCTCGGACAACGAACTCCACTAAGCGCCTTCGAGCCTACAGCAGCATAAGCCTTCGGCTCTTCAAGAAAAAAAAAAAAAAAAAAAAAAAGCCGCCCCTTGGAAGCCCAACAACACATTATAACTCCTTCAGCCCGAACTTGCCTTCGACCTAAAGGAGTGAGGGACTCCGAGGATACACCCTTCGGGAATCACGCAAGACAAAATTTCCTCATGCAAAAATTTACAATTGACGCATGCAGCCTCCGGGCAAACATCAAAGTAGAGCCCCTCGGGTACAAATCTCAATGTACCCCTCAGAAACAAAGCATCAAACCAGATGATACACTTCCCTCAGAAAACCCTCGGCATGTGAGGAACTGAGGGGAGCCCCCGGCAAACCTACGAATGTTATGTAAACTTTTCCTCAGAAAACCCTCGACATGTGAGGGACTGAGGGAAGCCTTTGGCTAACAGCAGGAGACAAGTTCTAAAGCAAAGGCGCCCAACCAAATGGTGAAGCCTCCAGAACGAGCAACACATCTACTCCTTTTCCCTCAAGTACCTTTCGGCAAAAGGAGTGAGGGACTCCTGATGGAGTATATGGCCCAGGAACCCCCGGCCCATAGACTCCTACTTCTCCTACACAAGTCCATTGAGCCCAGGAAACAACTCAGGCCCAAATGCGACGGCCCGAACCTCAAAGAAGCCCAGAACACGCACTGGGGTGCCTTCGGCCTCCTTGGCCGAAGGCTCCGAAACTCTCAGAGAAGCCTTCGGCATTACCAAGCCCTCGGCATTAGCGAAGCCTTCGGCTGAACTTAGCCCTCTGTCACTCGGGCCTTCGGCTACACAGGGGTCCTTGGCTACATGGAGCCCTCGGCTACACAGGAAGCCTTCGGCCAAACATGCTCAATCATCGAAGATTCCTTTTGGAGACAGCCAACCACCGCATTTAATGCCACATCACATCCACCAACCGCATCCAATGCGGTGAACGTACCACTGCCGGTGCCACCCGACTGATGTGACCCTTCGGCCGTTGGATTACTGACACGTGTACTCTCATCGCATTTATTGCTGCTATAAATAGCAGCCCATTTCTCCTTGTAAATCATCATCTACATCCCAACTCCACATCTCGAGTTCATTGAATAAAATCGACTCTCTCTCCTCCTATTTACTCTGACTTCTCTCTAAATTATTCCCGCAATAACCCCTCGGATAGGATACCCCCCGGGTAGACTATCTATCAGTAACTAAAAAAACTATGAAAGCTCAAAATAGTACTTGTAACTTTTTTATTTCTTAATTCTTATGATATTAAAATATGAAAGAAAAAAAAGTGATTTTATTTTTCAAATCGAAAATTAGAAAAAGATGCAAAAATTTATAAAAATGTTGAAACAATGAAAACGTCATAAAAGTTAATAAAAGTAAAATAAATATTACGTATAATGGAAAAAATTATAAACTGAAAAGGAAAAATAAAAATAAAAATAAAAATAATAAAATAATAAATAAAAAAATAAATATTAAAAAGATATAAAAATATAAAAAAAATATAGAAAAAATATTAAAAAAATTAAAATATACAAAAGTAAAATATGAATTTTTAAAAAAGTAAATTCGTAACCAGTATAAAACTCAAATATCAAAATGTACAACTTTTTAAAATAGTAAAAACCTAAAAAACTTATAAATATTACAAAGTATGATTTTTACTAATTTGGTAAGGAATTAGGAAGTTATTGTCATTGTCATTTTTACTAATTGTTATTGTCATTTTTTTTGTTTTTTTTTGTTGTTGCATGTTGTTGTTTTGTGTTTCTTTATGTTTATTTTTGTTGCAAATTTTGAATAAGTTGTTTTTTATTGTTTATTCATCTTTTTGTTGTTGATATTCATAAATCAAAATTTATCCTGATTGGGTATCTATAAATGACTTTTCTATTCCAAAGTAGTACTGAATGTAAGTACAAAATTAAATAGATAAGTCAAATCAAATTCAACTATAAGCAACATAATTCAACAACAGGAAACACAAGGAAACAAAATGAAACACGTGTAATACAACAAAAGCAACAAAAAATAACATATAAAACTATCACAGAATTTGTTACATTTATCAAGTATGCTATTCGGCTTTGCTTCTTATCATCTCTTCTTTTTATGCATCTTTTCTCAAATTTGACTCTTTTGTCTTCTTTTTCCCATTGATCTCTTTATCTTATTATCACCTCCATGTGTTTCTTTTCCTTTTATACATCTGCAATAGGAATACAATTAATATAAATTATGACAATAAAACAAGCAAATGTAGCATACTAATTGTTTATGATAATATTTGTAATCAAAGGTATAATCTTGCCCAAAATTTTCCTTTATCTTTAACTTCTTTAGAATAAACTTAACATTTGGAAGTCTTTTAACATCTATTAATGTAAGATTTTTCTTCATTTTCCTCACATCTATATATATATTAACTCACTTAAGTCATTTTCCCGCTCATGTCTAGGGACTTTTTTGTAAATGCGCTACCCATTTTATTATTCTGAATACACTCTCGCACTCTGGCGTATTCTATCTGTGACACCCCAAAAATTTAAATAAAATAAATAAATTTATTGGTCAGATAAAATGTTACGAAAGTCACATTTTTATAATGAAGTGAATCAGATAAAATTTAACATCGGTGACAACTTTAATCAGATAAAAATGTTTCAATAATAAAAGTGACATTTTTAATAATAGTTATATTGACCAGATAGGACCTTGACATAAATAATAAAAGTGACACTTTAACAATTTTTAACTCAAAAGATATATGATACGTACATTATTATATGTACCCGCTCGGTACAAGATAAAACTATATACTATCGGAAATATAATTAATTTATTTGTATGAAAGCTAATGAGACCTTCGTATTAGGTGAATGCCATGTGACACATGACATACCTCATGCATATGCATACGAATAATAATTCATCATATTAGTTGTTCAGATGTCTTTCATATGGTCATCATACATGCATGTGAATAATAATAATAATAATACACGTACCCACTTGCATAATAATGCACATGAATACTGCTATGATGTGTACAAATACGGAGCAATATTTGACATGTGTGATAATAATTCAAAGGATAGTTATTCGGATAGCACACTTGTCTTTTCCTTACTCAGCACCTCCGTAATAACACTTCAATAATAAACTCGCTAGTACACCAAAATAAATGATCCTGCGACCCTGTGAGAGCAACGGCCATCAAACGCACATGCGTACATACCAGTTGATAACTATGATAAGATTTGGAATCGCAAGAAACACTATAGTCTAGATTTAAGCATCGATTAGCCATATATAAATATATACCATTCACGATCGGAAATTTGCACATATATACATATAATACTCCGTATACGCTCGCTGCAAGGGAGCAAAGGAACGCCCAAACAGCCAAGTCATCCATCAGTGAAACTTCAGGCCTGCGTCTCCAAGAGGGAGGAGATCGAACGTGAACCAGTTGCTACTGTAGAATACAGATCGCCGGAGTGGAAACCCGTCTGACGGACGGAAGAAGGAAGCTGCCGGCCGCCTCCCGCAGTACGGCATCGTTATTTTTGCCGGAGTCCACTGAAACTTCTGTGCGGAGGAGGACATCATATCGTCGCTCGTATTGTCGCTACTCCCTGCCTCGCCAGAACCGTTGTGCGGAGAAGACGACGAAGCGTACGTCTATCTTACTCTATTATATACGTAGTGCGTTAATAACTATTGCATGAGCTGGATCTCTTTTTTTTTTTTTTTTAAATAGTCTGAGCCGACTCCAGTAATACTACTTCGTAATACCTAACTGGGTTGCGGGATAATAGGTGGACTCGGTATTAATCTGATTGTCAAGCTGGCCGAAATTATTATGGGCTAGGCTATTGATTTAGTTGACCAGAATTGATTAATATATATCAATAATAACACACTGGGCTAGATATATTATTATAACTGCACTACTGCTTCCAAATTTAGTTTAGACCGGACCGAATATATGGACTGAACGGAGAATATGAAATTTTAGTGATAAATAAATTTTGACGCAAATTAATATAAACATAATAATACTACGTATCAAATTGGCTCAGTTGACCAGGTTGCCTAAAGATTGAGTGAATTCGTGGCTAAGGTGGTCCACTGGTCTACATATTAATATTGAACCAATAAAATCATTATTTATCCTTTTTACTTAAAACTCAGAATAATTGTATAAAATTTATTCGAGACGAGTTTACTTCATAAAAAGAGGCATCTTAACTAGAAAATAGATTAAATGACTAATTAGTGATCATCCAGGTATAACTCATTAATCCCAGTGTGGATAGAAATAGAATAAAGTATACGAATGAGATTAAGTGCTAATTCTAGAATTTTAATATTCTAGAAGGTGAATTTGGAGAAGATCGGGCTAGAAGCTCCAATTAGGAATTATCACAATTCAAGGTAAGTACTATGTCAACCAAATTTCATGCTTTTCCCATATAAATATATTTGTGACTAGTTATTTGAGATCATTTGAGTATATGATAGTTAATGAGATTTTACGTATCAATTGTGATTGTGAATTATATATATTTGAGATTTGAGTATTTTACATTGGGTGATATTTTGAGCATTTGAATTTACATATGAATTGTTATTTGATTGAGATTTGAGATTTGAGCTATTTATGAAGTATCCTATATTTTGGACTATTTAATTATGGTATATTTGAGTATGATGAATTGGAGTTAATAATTTTATTGTGAATAATTTTGTGGAATTTGGATTTCATATCCATTTTGATTGATGTTATGATACTTGAAATTGAGATTGAATTATGATTTTGTGAGTACTCGGAGAAATGTGAATTTGGTGAGTGGTAATGGCTATAAGTCTAATTCCACCAGGGATCTCCCAAAAGTGGAGCATCCCAGCTTAATTGTAGTAGTCGGTAGAAAAATCCCGACTACTCGGACTTTTTACTACCCGGAGAGCTTGGAATCTCTTTTAGGGGGTGTGCACACTTAAGGTAGGAGTTCGGCTTCCATTGAATTTGGTTGAGTTTGAATGATTGATCTGGAGATAATTTGGATTATTTGGTTGGACTTGATGGAGATGAATTGAATTACATTATATTGGATTATTTGAGTGGGTTATATTTGTTTGGATTGGATTGAATTTGATGTGGTTGAGATTATTAAATTATTTGTAGGTTTTCAAAGTAATACTTATTAATTTGATTTAATATGGTTACGTTAAATATTGATTATGAGTATTTGGAAGTATTTTGAGATGAATATTTGGGCTTTACATATGATTTATGTTTTGGAATATAATTACGAGGATTTTGGTGGTTTACGTATATTGCCCTGTTAGAATTATTATGATTTGGAAATATGTACTTATTTTTGGAATATTATTATTTTACATGTGATTTTGTGATGAGAAGATTGTATATAATGTTTTATGAGGTTTCCTCCCAAATGTTTTCACAAAGTGATATATATGTATCAAACATGATTATTTTACAGGGTTGGGTGGGCCTTACTTAGCATTTCCAGCTAATTTTTGTTTCTTTGTGTTTTTCTTTCTGTACTTTATTTGTGCAGGAATTGAGGATCATATTGAAGTTGATTTCGAGAGCTTCCGCTAGAACACATAGACTAAAGTGATTGAGTAATTTATTTTAGTCTTAATTTTAAAGAATTGTAGTTGAACAGTTAATTAATTAAAATTTTAATTGTTGGTGGTGGATAGCCTGTGCATTCGGTTATGAGAGAACCGAGTGTGGCGGTAATGCCCCTGTTTCCCTTTGAATTTTCCGCTGCATAATTCTGATAAATCATTATTTAAATGTATTTTTGGGTGGGAAATTTGGGGGTGTTACACTATCAACTAGGAGACTCCAACATCTATGAACATACTCGCACAGTGAATGACTCTTCTTTAGTTTTCTAGCTCTTCCTTATTGAACCTGAACCTGGACTCTCAATTAGAGCTTTGTTAATTTCCAACGATTTCAGATTTTTCCGACATAAACTCGAAGAGTCCATCAGCACCAAACGAGGGAAATTCCTCCGAACCCTAATTGATTGTTCCTAACAAGGGAATTTCCTCCGACGTCAAGGGTGTTCTGTTGCCTAGAGTCGTACATACGTGGATTGTTCCTAACCAGGTAAATTCCTCTGAACCCTACCTGATTGAAATGATTCTCATTGAAGAAGAGGTACAATTCTTATTAATTCCTTATTATCTACTTAACTTAGAATTGCCTTTGGTTCTGTTTCTGCAAGTGACTCTAACCTAGCTTTGTGAATTTGATAACACCAAAGTGATATTGATT
Organism: Cuscuta epithymum; assembly: GCA_945859915.1. Lineage (NCBI taxonomy): Eukaryota > Viridiplantae > Streptophyta > Magnoliopsida > Solanales > Convolvulaceae > Cuscuta > Cuscuta epithymum. The sequence continues at coordinate 410,997 of CAMAPF010001061.1, read as the reverse complement.
CTATCTATCTTTGGGAAAAAATCGATAAAGCATATAAAATCTGATCGAGTACATATGAATGTATGTAATACCACTCAAATGAATAAAATACTTAACTTTTCGACAGATTGCATATCAACCATTTAAATCTCATTGTTCACTTATTGTCTATGCAACTCATTAATTTTCACTCTGTTCGGTTTATTTCTGTGTTTGTAGTCTACTCAGTTTTAGAATTCCAATCGATGCCAACATAAACAATACTCTGTATTATTAACAATAGTTTGTATTGTTTCAAAGAAGAAATATGATTGTGTTTAGTTGGCAACCAAATATTATTCTTCCCAGCAAAATATGGTTAAGTTGGTCCTCATGGCAAGGACAAACCTTTTTTTTGCTTTACAATATTGGCAATAATGATTTTATGAACAATTTTCCATTTCAGCATATCCCTAGACAGTTTGTGTCATTTATACATCCATATATTCCTACGGTTAACTCATAAATTCTGTACTGCCTCTTCACAGTTGATGTATGATACTCACAGGTGACTTACACTATGTAGAATTCATGAGAGCTTTGCTTATTTATCTTTGAAAACGCGTTATACAAAACTCAGTTATTTTGAGAAATGAACTTACCTTATTGGCTCTGCATCACATTGATTAGTTTAACTCAACTACTCTGCTTATGGACAATGTCATACATATTAGTTTTTTTTAATACTCCTCTATGAAAATCAATTATGAGTTATTTTTTGGCTAATGAACACTGTCATAAAAGAATTCTGAGTTATTTTTTATACTCTTGAATAAACATACACACACATACAATCAAATTGTGTGTTGTCGGTTACTTTTGAGAGTTATTTTGAGGGTTTTTGCTTATGAGTTTTTTTGAGAGTTTTTGCAAGAAGGGAAGATTAAATTGAAAAGGAAAATTGGTCATTTTAGTTTGTCTATTACTTATTGACCTTTTTTCCTTAGGATGGCCTCCATGCATGCCTTCTCCAAACACAAATGATGCCATTCCACTCCGTTGTTTGTATTTCAATATATTCATTTCTCTTTTGCTTCTTTTTTATTTCTGCTTTTGCTAATCTTTTAAAATTCATTAAAATTCATGTGTTTTGAGAGATACTATACTCATTATCTATGTTAATTTCTTTAACATTGTGGCTTCCCTCTTTCCAGACTTATACTGATTCCTCATGAAAGAATGTATATTTAGTCAATTCTAGACTTAATATCGAAAACTCAACTGGATCGTCTCCTATATGACTATATCAGCTCTTATACAAGTGTTAAGTTGTCCACACAAGAAACATCATATGCTATTCATGTACACACTCTTTTCTCATACTTTTTGTCTACCACAATCTCCAACCAGGCATAAAACACAACTCTGATTCTGAAATTCCTATCTAAGTGGATTTCAGAAACTAATGGCTATGCATTCCAATTTTTGTTTAGCCTAATAAAACAGGGATTTGAGGAAGTATAGTAGATTTATAAAATGGTAATGATGGTTTTTCAGAAGTATAATCTATGTGTGTCCTTTTTACTTGATCACACCCTAAACATCTTAAAGGAATACCAGTCTTACTAAATAGTTAATTTATGGATTTAGTCTTCGAGTATGGTGTCATTTCCAATTTAGTCTTTTGATTGATGATCAATGTTCCGGTGGGATTACTATGTAACAAGTATTTTAACTGTTGATTCCATCTCGGCAGCTCGGTTTTTTCTCTCTTCCCCTTTTATTTGCTTTTTCCATTTTTTCTGTCTGTTTTTTGTTTTCGTTTCAGATCTGCTTTTGCTTTCTTCTTCATTTTTCAGTTTGCTTTTTTATTTTTCCTTAATGTTTTCTAGGAGGCAAGTATTTTACCTATTTTGGTTTGAATTCATTATTTAAGGGATTAATCTCAATATGTTTTTAACTATTATTACGGATTTTGCTTTTAATATTACACGAAAATGAGAACTCATAAATGAAAGTGGATTAGTGTCACTTAATTCTATTATGAAATATTCAACCTTCTCTTAGAGCATAACCAACATATCATATAGCTGTTAGAAACTCAAAGCATAATAGAGAGAATAGGCTGGCAAATTCAAGAAGACATTTAAGCATCAAATAAAACTAATGTTGAAAGACAAACTAACCAAATCAACCAATCTATTTTAGAACCTTACAAACCAGGAGGCTCACTTCCCTTTAGTTTAACTTTTTGGTGATGTTACAAATGGACCTGTCGTTTTTTTCTGTCTATTTTTTGTTTTCAATTAACTTTCCCGCCCATGAGAAGGGTATTTATGGAATTCGATTAGGTCTGCTACTCCACTTACTTGAAAGAGTTTTTTTAACCTCTCCTAAAGAACGAGTTAAGCCTTCTGGTATTCTTCATCGGATCTATTCTTACGAAACGTATTTTGACTTCATGTGAGTTTGCCCCTCTCAACTTCTTCTGTCATGACTCAGGTTTGAAAAGCTCATCTCAACCAGGCTTGCTTTCTTTTAAAAAGATCTGCACCTTTCACGTAATTTTCACTTAATTTAGCCTCAGATATGTTTTTGCTTTCTTCTTCATTTTTGGGTTTGCTTTTTTATATTTCCTTAATGTTTTGCACGAGATAAGTATTTTAACTATTTTGGTAAGCATTTATTATTTCAGAGATTAATCTCAATTTGTTTTTAAAATATTATTACAAATTTTGGTTTTGATCCCGTCATGTATAATTAATGTCCAAAACTATTAATTCATTAAAAGAACAAAGGTATTCCTTTTTGGCATTTATTGCTTTTGATATTACATGAAAATTAGAACTGATACACGAAAGTGGATTACTGTCATTTTTTTCCATTATGAAAGATTCAATTTGCTCTTAGAACAGAACTAAAGCCTCATAGAGCTGATAGAAACTCAAAGCATAAAAGAAAGATCAGGGTTTTGATTCCATTATCACTCTTTGTAAAACTGTTTGAATATGAACATTTCAGAGTTCACAACTCACAAGTGCCAGACACCAGCAATGCTAAAGGGCGGCTCGATTATTAAGACGATGAATTGAAGTGACAAGAAGCAAAAGGTAAAGCGGTTTAACATGTTTGGTTTGTTTTCTTTTCCTATTTTCATAGTGTATTTTTAGTTTTCATCTCAACGGCTCGGGTTTTGCTCTCTTCTTCCTCTTTTTTATTTTCTTTTTTCGATTTTTCTGTCTGTTTTTGGTCTTTGTTTCAAATTTATTTTCTTCTTCATTTTCATGTTTGCTTTTTTGTTTTCCCTTAATGTTTTTTAGGAGGTAAGTCATCATCATCATTATCATTACCTCAGTGCCGCAAAGGCTCCCACCCACAGTAGGGTAAGGGGGGTCGGATGTACGCAGTCTTACTCTGTACTAAAGCACAGAGAGACTGTTTCCAGATGAACCATTGTGAAAATTGCGTCCAAAATTGCGTAGACTAACTGCTGCTTCATAACGAAGAAGCGCGGACAATTTAATGAGCCATTTTGCTTTATTCCATCATATTCTCAAGCCAAAAATTAGTTTTTCAACCTATTTTTCTAGGAGGTAAGTATTTTAACTATTTTGGTTTGCATTCATTATTTCAAGGATTAATTTCAATCTGTTTTTCAATTATTATTACAGATTTTAACTATTTTGATGTCCAAAACTATCAATCCGCCAAAGAATGAATGTATTCCTTTTTGGCATTTATTGCTTTTGATCATTTCATGAAAACGAAAACTAATACATCAAAGTAGATTAGTGTCATTTAATCCATTATGAAAGATTCCATTCTCACTCTATGTAAAACTTTTTGAATATGAACAATTCAGAGTATACAATTCACAAGCGCCGGATGCCAGCAATGTTGAAGGGCGGCTCAATTATTAAGATGGTGAACTGAAGCGACAAGAAGCAAAAGGTAGAGCGGTTTAACAGCTTTGGTTTGTTTTACTTTCAAATTTAAAAGTTCTTTTTTGTTAGATGTAGATGACTATCTTTTTGAATAGTTAGTACATAGTATAATAGTAAAGTTTAAGTTATTGCAAGTCACTATGTTAAATAATGAATTTTCTTAGGAAAAGGTGCAAATAGGCCCATGTACTAACCAAAAAAGGTCAAATAAGCCCTTATTTAGGAAGTTCTGTCCGGCCATCGTCATTTGGGGTGGTTCCCGGTGGAATTTTTTGATGAAATTTTTTGAGCATCTTATTCATTAAGTCTAGTTTATTCATACCAAATTTCAGCTAAAACTTCAATCGGGAAGACATTCAAATGAATTCTTGAAATTAACTGTGCAGTTAGAAGCGCAGTTATCTTCAAGAATTCATTTGAATGCCTTCCCGGTTGAAGTTTTAGCTGAAATTTGGTATGAACAAACTAGACTTGATGAATAAGATGATCAAAAAAGTTCATCAAAAAAATCCACCGGGAACCACTCCAAATGGCGACGGCTGGACAAAGCCTCCTAAATAAGGGCTTATTTGACCTTTTTTTGTTAGTACATGGGCCTATTTGCACCTTTTCCCAATTTTCTTTAGTTCATTTAGTTTATTTAGTATTTTCAAGCCATGTTTTTTGAAATGGAATATGAGAAGTAATTTTTCTTTAGTTCTCATCTATTTCGTTTAGTTCTTATCATATCAATCGACACTATACTGTCACGCCTCCTCCCAATTTTTTCGGCGTAATTTGTATACTCGAGTTTTTTTGGTTGGATTCTAAAAGTGGACACGGGTCGTTTTTGCTTCTATTGCTTCAGGTGAAAAGTTTTGCCAATTAGCTTCTATCGGTCCAAAAGAGAAGTTTCGTCTATTAGATAAGTAGGTGGCAACTATGAGCGTTTATAGTTTCGCCCATTACTCTATTAGATGCTATTTCTCAAAATATGTATGAATAATCAATTGTAATAGGTATGAGCTTAAAACTATGCTATGAGTAATCAAATCTTTGAAATAGAAGACTACAAGTCAAATTGGATTCAGTTTTAATCGATCACGGGAGAAGGCAGGCCGCAAGACTCGCGCTCATTCATTGCTTGAGCATTTGCTTTCTCAGGAGACAATTTTAAAATGAATGTGTATGTTGAGCATGCTGGGATGTTAAAATGATTGATGCATGCTCAAACTCAAGAATGTCATTTTGAAATAAAGTTAACAATGGAATTAATTTATGTGCACTTGCATAAGCCTTGAAACTATTTGACAACTTCTTAGATAATCTCTTAGTTCGGCACCCCGTGCAACGCACGGGTAAAAGACTAGTTCATGATTCATCTCATTAAGTTTTACAACGTTAAGACTTACATTATAACAAGCAAGATTAAGTCTAACACCCTTGAAGCTATGTTTTTTCATGAACATTAAAGCATTGTATACCCACTTTAAAGAAAGTAGCTTCTAGCAAGATTAAATGAGTATAGGTTCATCAAACACATTGTAGCCATGTTGTTCTCCCTTTGAGCTTTTCTGAACATTAGCCTAATGCTAAAGCACATTAGCTCATGCAAGCTTCATAGAATCTGATATTAAAGTAAAATATCTAATTTGGGATTACCGATAATTACACTTACCCAATTCTGATACAAATACGTTAAATAGCTTTATTGATAGTAATAATCCCAACTATTGGTGGTTCGCTTATAATAATCCCAACTATCGATTATTTCAGAATAATCCCAACTTTAGGGACCTTCCGCCAATAATAATCCCTATAAATAAATTCTTGTAGTTTCTAAAGTGGATGAGAAGAGATATAGCAAGTAATCCCTATAAATAATTTCAACTTTTAATTTTTACGCTTAATTTCTATTAAAATTCACTTATTATATGAGGTAATATCTGATCATGGACCATTATTGGTGGATGGTCTATATAGTTGGGATTATTGTCGGCGGATCGGACCAGCAATAGTTGGGATTATTATTTTCAAATTTTCCTATTATATATTTTACATAGGAAACCAATTCAACTAGCTTGATCTTTTTCGCTATCTGTGCAACATGATTGAACTCTTGCACGATCCCAGTCATTGTAGTTATGAGCGGTTTACACTAACACTCATACACACATTATATTGCACATTAACTCACCATATTAGTGAACTTTTGGAAGAAAAACAGAAAACTTTCAGTTAAACAAATCCAGCTCAAATGAACTACACATTTATAGCTCATATTAAGTAGATATGCTAATTTCGCAGAAGTAATTATATTGCACCACACGTAATTTTTATCTAGGTTGGAAACCAGCACATGAACACCCGAAATAAATTAAACCAGCACAGTATAATCTCTCTTTTTTAGCGCAAATACACATTGCCACATTTGAAAAGTGAATAATATGTTATGCAACTATAATGTTAACAGGAAATTAGGCATGCATCAAACCACACTTTAATCAATGTCGAAAAACCAATGGGCTACCAATGATACACAGGAATGAAAAATAAACATGGTTGAATATTCTTGCTTATTCCCAAAATATGTTCTGTCAAAACCATAGAACCTGAAACTTATGAAATGTTACATTTGGAAAATGAAAGCGAATAGGTCAGGTATTGAATCGTCAAAGGCGCTCTCTTAGTTGGAAGCAGAATCGATGTGAAGATTATTTGACTTAATTATTTGGCTGAAATTGACTTTAGCAAACAATTTTCCTTTAGGAATTTTCTGAAAATTCAGTCATTTTAGTCGAATCACCTCTTAGGCTCTTAAGAAACAAGTTCTAGATAACTAAATCCACGATTATTGAACACTACAAACCTGTCGCGATCATTGCGGCCATAGCAGTATGATGATTTAATAGTAGATCAGCTCTTATACCAATGAGCAAAGGAATATTGCTCACTGAATCATCTTCCCCTTCTAATACGTTTAGGAGATCCCCCCATCAACAGAAGGACTCTTGGATGACCGATGGATCGATCGTCCGCCTGCCTAACAACGCTGGGATGATGAATCCGACAAAGCTCCATCATCAGTGCCCAATCATGGTCCGATCTCGCCGTCTGCTCTCCCAGATTTGTTCACCGAAGCTCCCCTACGTCTTATGAAGGAAGACGTCTTATAAAGACTACCGACAGTTGAACAAAGTCACAATCAAGAATAAGTATCCTTTACCGAGGATTGATGACTAGTTCGATCAACTTCGGGGGGCGATGGTGTTCTCAAAGATCGATTTGAGATTGGGCTATCGTCAGTTGAAGTTCAAGGAGGGTGACATACCTAAGAGTGCATTACGCACTAGATATGATCACTACGAGTTTCTTGTGATGCCATTTGGGTTAACCAATGCACTTGCAGCATTCATGGACTTGATGAACCGTGTGTTTAGTGAATACTTAGATCAATTTGTGATAGTATTCATTGATGATATCTTGATATACTCCAAGAACGAGGAGGAGCACGAACATCACTTGAGGCTTGTACTTGAACGACTAAGAGAAAAACAATTCTTTGCCAAGTTCTCTAAATGTGAATTTTGGCTCAAAGAGATTGGCTTTCTCGGTCATGTCATTTATGGTTCGGGGATTGCGGTGGACAATGCAAAGATAAAGGCTATCATTAATTGGGAACGGCCCAAGAATGTGAAAGAAATATGTAGTTTCCTTGGCTTAGCGGGATACTATCGTAAGTTCGTTGAGAAATTCTCCGTGTTGGCATCCCCACTTACGAAGCTCACAAAGAAAGAGGTCAAGTTCTTATGGGATGATAAATGTGAGAAAGGGTTTCTTGAACTAAAGAAATGACTTACCGAAGCACCAGTTCTTGCTCTACCCAAGCAGGGGATAGGGTACGATATTTACAGCGATGCTAGCATCCAAGGGCTTGGATGTGTGTTGATGCAAAACGGTAAGGTGATTGTCTACGCTTCTAGGCAATTGAGGAAGCATGAGGTGAACTACCCTACCCATGATCTTGAGTTGGGGGCGGTAGTGTTTGCACTGAAGATTTGGAGGCATTATCTCTACAAGGAGACATGTCACATTTTCACCGATCATAAAAGCTTAAAGTATGTATTCACTCAGAAAGAGTTGAATATGAGAAAGAGGAGATGGATGGAATTGATCAAGGACTATGACTTGATCATCGACTATCATCCCGAAAGGCCAACGTGGTGGCCGATGCACTGAGCAGGAAAAGTACGCCGGGGACGTTACTCACATGTCTACGAGCATTAAGGGCGCGCGTAGAAGTGTCCACGAGTGGGACCCTCATAGCTCGATTCGAGGTTAGACCTACGTTACTGGTGAGATCAATAGGTGTCAGGGCATTGATGATGAATGTCAGAAGATCCGTGAACGGATCCTTGAGGGGCCCGTTGAGAATTTCGGGTACGTGATGATGGTCTTTTGTTGTTTAAAGATCGTGTATGTATACCCAAGGATGAGGAGCTCCAGAAGTCTATACTAGAGGAGACTCATTCTTCGGCATATGTTATGCATTCAGGAGGTACCAAGATGTACCGAGACTTGAAGGAGAGTTATTGGTGGTCAGGTATGAAGAGGGACATCGCAGAGTATGTGAGTCGATGCCATACTTGCCAACAAGTTAAGGCGGAACATCAACATCCAGCGGGGCTTTTGCAGCCACTTACCATTCCAGAATGGAAGTAAGAGCATGTGACAATGGACTTCGTGGTGGGGCTACCACGAACGGTGAACAACTATGATGTGGTATGGGTAGTGGTTGATAGGCTCACCAAGAGTGCACACGTCTTGCCTATCAACAATACTTATCCTCTTGAAAGGTTGGCCAAACTATATACAGAGGAGATTGTGAGATTGCATGGAGTTCCGATATCTATTGTCTTGGATAGGGACCCACGGTTCACATCCAGGTTTTGGCCAAAGTTTCAAGCATCATTAGGTACTAAACTGAAGTTTAGCACAGCCTTCCACCCACAGACGGATGGGCAATCCGAACGGGTGATACAGATTTTGAAACACATGCTTAAGGCATGCGCTTTGGAGTTCCAAGGGAGTTGGGACAAACACCTGGCTTTGGTAGAGTTTGCAAATAACAACAGTTGTCAGGCAAGTATTGGCATGCCTCCATACGAGGCACTGTATGGGAGGAAGTGCAGGACACCATTATGCTGGGATGAGATTGGTGAGGCCAAGCTTGAGGGAATAGAACTTGTTGAGATCACCAAAGCTAAGGTGAAGATTATTCGTGATAGACTCAAGACTGCCCAAGAACAGTAGAAGAGTTATGCTGACAAACGGCGGAGACCGTTGGAGTTCGAGGTGGGGGTGAAGTTTTCCTAAGGATTTCTCCTTGGAAAGGTATCATCTGATTCATATCGAGGGGCAAGCTTAACCCCTGATACATTGGTCTATTTGAAATCCTTGAAAGGATTGGGGTCGTGGCATACCATCTCAAGTTGACACTTGAACTTGAGAAGATTCATGATGTGTTCCATATATCGATGCTCAAGAAGTATGTACGAGACCCGTCACATATTCTTGAGAAACCACTGGTTGAGATCCGAGAGGACTTGCAATATGCAGTAGAACCAGTGAAGATAGTGAGCTAGCAGGTAAAGAAACTTAGGAACAAGGAGATTCTTATGGTAAAAGTACTTTGGAGGAGTGATCGAGTTGAAGAAGAAACCTGGGAGACTAAAGTCTCAATGAGGGAGCAATACACATTTCTTTTCGATTAGACACGTTGATTTCGGAGACGAAAATCGGGGGGGGGGGGGGGGGGGGGGGGGACTTGTAACACTGTCCCCAAACATATTTACCTTTATGTAAAGTATGTATTGAACATTGAGTTTTGAGTAATGAGTTTACGAGGTTGTAAATTTTTGTTATTACTTTTGCGTGAATAGTAAATTCCACGTGGGGCCCACATCGGGTCCGATTGCACACTTTGGGACATATTAGGATGACCTCCCACATGGGTAGAGGCGACCTCACGAATTTAGCAACCAATAGGGGCTGATTGGCTTCAAAGGTTGGATGAAATCTCTTGAAGGGATGGGGGAACATTCTTGACATCCAAAGGGACCCTCTCACCCTTAATTACTCAAAGAGACCAAAGAGAAGCACACCCCCCTTTCCCTCACCTAGTATTTCGTCCAGCACCAAGAAAAGAGAGACAGAAAGCTCTGCAACTCCATACTCCATAGCCAAGAATAAGCTCAAGCTCAAGAAGGTCCAAGGAGGAAGTTTAAAGAAGGAAAAAGGAGGAAAAGTGTGGTGTATTAAGGTAATGACCTTATAATAAATTTTCCTTCATTCATTATCTACCATATGACTTATATAGCATATGAGGAACCCCTAGAATATCTCTACATGTTTAGAAATGTAGGATGAGAGGTTGGAAGGTAGTTCTAAGTCCAAGAACGGACTTAGAAGCCAAAGTGACCGGTTCGCCGGAAAATAACCTTTATAGGTTATTTGTGTTGATATGGGGTTTTGTGATGATAGAACCTTGTTAGGAGCTTGTCTAAGGTGTTCCTAGAGCTTTCACGGAGTTGAAAGAGTCGCCGGAATTATCTCCGGAGTTTATCAAAGTTCGCAGGAGTTTCGTCGGAGCTCAACCGAGAAGGGTACGTAGAACTTCATAGTGTTCATTTGAGGTGAGTGGACGGCTTAATGTCTTGTAACTCTTGGGTTAATTATGATATTACCTAAGTAAATGTTATATTGTTCATGATGATGTTTAAAAGATGCTTAAACATGTGATTAGCCAAAGTGATTAGTCTTATATGAAATGAACCATTGATATCATGAATGAAGTATGATATAAAAATGTTTATAAAAACATATATGATGCTTTAAAGAATAAAAAGTGCATAAAATGTTTGGTCATAACTTAATACACGTTGGGATCAAGTTTGACACAAATCGGGTTTGAAATGGCGAGTCAACGAAAATGTTGACTAGGTTGCCCAGGGGGTAACCGACGCCGGTTATAGGCAAAACCGGCGCCGGTTTTGGTTCGGCTTGGCTAGTTTATTAATTTAATTAATAACCGGCGCCGGTTAGGTATAAAATCGGCGCCAGTTTAGTGTTGTTTTGCCTATATGTTGATTTTTAATGCATGAATTGCATGGATGATTATGCTTAGGCCTTAAGACTTGGTTTAGTCTTGATTATTGATTATGATATAATCCATATCTAGTATGATATGAGGTAGATCATAGGTCGGGTGGAATACCCAAGGATCGGGCGCGTATCCTCAAAACTCGGTTATGCGGGTGGAGTACCCAAGGATCGGGTGTGTATCCTCAAAACTCGGTTATGCTGGTGGAGTACCCAAGGATCGGGTGTGTATCCTCAAAACTCATATATTACAGTTTAGTAATTCAGGATCAGGCGGTGTCCTCATGATAAAATGATTTGAACCAGGAGGAGTTCTATACACTCATAGGTATATGGGTGGGTTGAGATTTAAGTCAAGGACATTGACTACTACTATTTTCCCAATTAAACAATGACCTTCGGGTATTTCCAAGTGTATATATACTAATAAGTATTTCATAACTTGGGGGGAAAGAACTATATGTGTATGTATCACCCTATGCTTGGGTCTTATACTTGAAACATTAGTTATGCTACATTCAGCCTACTGCTCGCTCGGTATTCGCGTACTGACCCCTTCGAAGGGCCCCACCAGTTCAGGTTGGAGTTCAAGCTTGCTACTCACACCTTGCTCGATGAAGTGATCTAAAGGAAGACGTGGTTCGTGCTTCCTTTACTGTTTTAAACTATAAACTATGCTCATGGATACTTCATAATAATTACATTTGTTTTGGGCCTGCGAGCCCACGTTTTGGCCATGTGTGGCCCATGATTGGATATTAAGTATTTCCGCTATTCGTTCAATCTAAATTGTGATGTTCATGGACGCCTTATATGATTAAGTCACGTTGACTTGCGAGTGACGTCACTTAGTCATTCGGCGGTTGTACACGCGCTTAGATGCGGTCTGGGGCATGACAAGGTTGGTGCCAAGCCCCAATTAAATGGATCGGCCAGTCCCGAGACCAGAACTGGCCAGTCCCGGGTAGGGCTGAGCAAAACCCGACCCGAAAAACCCGATATTTTTTTCGGATATTATCCGAACCGAAGTGGATATCCGGCCCGAAAAACCCGAAACCGAAAATCCGATTAATATTGGGCCTAGACCGGGTGGTGGGCAGGGTTTGTAAAATCCCAACCCGACCCGCCCGAATATCCGAAATATATGTTAGTGTGTACTTTGAATATGTTAAATTAATACTTGTGTTCAACTATTTGTGTAATTATTTGTGCAATTTGTATTAAATTATTTGTGTAAATTGAATGTGTAGTGCACTAGTGTGTACAATTTTTGTCAAAATAGCATTCCAACACTTTAATTATCCAATTATAATGTGTTTTAATATAACCGAAATATCTAAAATATATTAAATTATGTAGTGTGTACTTTAAATATGTTAAATTAATACTTGTGTTCAATTGTTTGTGTAATTATTTGTGCAATTTGTGTTAAATAATTTGTGTAATTTGGATGTTTAGTGCACTAGTGTGTACAATTTTTATCAAAGTGGCATTTAAACACTTTAATTATCCAATTATATTTTTTTTAATATAACTGAAATATCCGAAACCCGACCCGATATCCGATAATATCCGATTTAAAAATATCTGAAATAAACGATTTGAAATATCAAAGGGTCGGGCCTAGTATTTAAATTAAAAAACCCGAACGGGTTTAGTGTTTGCAAACCCGACCTGACCGAACCCGACCCGTGCACAGCCCTAGTCCCGGGACCGGAACCGACCCGAGTCCAAGCCTATGTGGAAGGGACAAACAAATAAGATGATCCAATAGACCAATAGCACTACATGGCTACACCACTGTCATTTAATTTGTTTTTAAATCATTGGTTTCTGGACTCTGGTCACGTTGGTATGTTTTGTTTTATGTTTTAATTAATAAAACGTGTGGCTAAAGTATTCTTGTCTTGGATTATACCAGATAGTTTTTATTATTTAAAGTTGTTTTCCCATTTTAAATTTAGCTCAAACCCCATACAAAACTCAGATTTCAAAGGTGTAGACCTGTGTATGCATATTATCTGTCACAACATTAATCATTTTCAATGAAACGAACAAAAAAATAAGTAAACCAAAGACCCCTAATCCTTGCTGACTTGTAACAAAATTGCTATTTCAGCTTTTAACACATAAACGTGTACTATGTAGAATGTTCTTGCATTGAGCATAAATATAATGTAGCCAAAACTGTAAAACCAGATCAAAACGCCAAATCCCATCCAGTTGCAACTTTTGTGGCTCTTCCATACTTCAAGGATCAACTGGAGGGAAACTCAAAAAGCAGATATTAGCAGCATGAAATACAGCAGTACACCTCTGACTCTGAGGCTCTGGGGAAACGCATCCTCCTGCAAAAACTGCTATTGCCAACGCAGAAAATGTGCATTATACAAAACGAAGACTGTAAAAGAGAGAACACATTCCATTTCAACTGTTACAGCCCCTGAATTCAGACCTCACCGAACCTATAAGCAGGAAATTATGAATCGACAACCATTCAGCAAATTGGTAGAATTCTGAATGAAAAGGGGCAAGCCAGAGAAATATTGCAAATCTATTTTTGTAACCTTCTTTGGTGAAAGAACATCTGACTGGTACAATAACATCTGTACAAGTACATGAATGAAACCGACAATTATGGACCCTCAGGATAATATTACACAAAGCACCTAACAAGCTCATCTACTAATGTTAACTGCGCAGTTGTTTTCCCATACTTCAACCATCTGTATAATAAACCTGTAGATGAAACTGAATTAAGATTTATACACACTGTTGACCAACTGGAACCACTAGCATGTTTATCTCAGTGGGAATTATCTCATCATCTCATGTGAGAGGCTTGACTTACCTCAATGTGTTTCTTCGAACCATCTGCACTTGACTCGGACCTACATTTTGCATGCACAATTGGTCCTAACTGAGACCGATCTGTCCCGGATGTTGGCCCCCAAGTTTGTGGTGCATTCATGTAGACAGCGCCCTTGAACATCCACTCTTCAGTCTCATCACTATAGAAATCATCAAAAGGCTCCCCACACAGTGCACAAGCATTCTGGTCATCATCAGCAGGAACAGCAAGTTCATCAGCGCCATCCTTCTTCTCCACGACATCTTCGACAGGAAGAAATCCAGGAACCACATCGGTGCCCAAAGCCTCTGCACTACTGAGCCACATGTTGAGACTTACAAACCACTTGCGAGAAGGATTCTGCTTCCGGTTTTTAGATATTCGGTTCTTGGTTACATGCCAATCCATGTGGCTGCTATGGATATCTTGGGACTGGAAACGCATCCCGCATGATGTGCACTGTCTAGGAAGAGCAGAGTATAGAGCAGCTATTGTTGACTCATGTCGCTCCTTAAGGAGTTCCACATTAAACTCAGTACCAATAGAGTCCTAAACATCATATCGCACAGGTAAGAAGTTTTTATTTATTTATTGGTAAAAAACTGAACCAGGAAATTGACAGCATAAGATGGAAATACAATACCTGTGATGTGCCTTGGTGTGATAACGATATCAGACCTTGAGCCATCAAGGTGCTGATCAGACTGGAAAAGGAGCTGCCTTGGGATGGTGCACCACTTTGGCTGCTTTGACCGCAAGTTTGGAGTGTTGGCATCATTTGAGGTGCAGCAACAGAAGCATGATCTGTAAATCTAGTCATGGGTGGCGGCCGAAGGGCTGCTCGAGGGAACTCTAAAGAAGTATGATTTGGGATATTCATTATTGGCATAATAGAACCACCATGACCTTGACGAGGGCACAAAAAATTTAATTTTGGTGCCACATTGCGAGTTGGGACAACAGAGCCTAGTGGGCCAGTATTATGCAGAAGATGATCCTGACAATGCAGCGGTGGTTGTGATAGCCCAATCTGTCCAAACCTTTGTTGATCTGATATGATTGCACCAGGATGTTGAACACCCAAACGGGGCAGCGCAAACTGTGGTTTGAGGTCCATGTTATCCATATGTCTCTCGTTCCGAGCATGACTAGAAACTGCTTTCATTGCATCATACTGATCTCTTGTCCCCTTTCGAGGAAGGATCATAGGAATTGAATTCAATAACTGAGGATTGTGCATGCCCGGTGAGGTCCATGCACCATTTGAAATCCCCACATTAACCAATTGAGCATCCTGAATTGGGGAGTTAAGACAAAGATTCGATGTTGAAGAGTTGTTTCTTGGAGGCCTCCAAATGTTTCCATCTACATTTTTTAAAAGATCAAGCAAATGATGCTTGTGTTCTCCGGTTGAAAGTCCAGCTCCTGAGAGATGCACTGTGGGAGCCTTTCCGCCTCCTTCAACCCTGATATGGTGATGAGATAACTGTTGGGAACTTTGAACAGGATAATGAGATTCTTGACTATAATTTGAAGCTGGAATAAGAGAAACCTCATTAGACAGCCCACTGATCTTACTAGTATCCCCTCTTCCAGGCTGCAGTTCAGAAATTGGTTGTCAAAACAAATCCTCTTCTAGGATCAAATCACGATCCGTATTCAAAATGGAAACAATACCAGCAGAAAGCATCAAATATGTAAGTCTTAATTGAGTACAAAATAAACAGGTGAAGAGGCTAAAATTGGCCTTGAGTACTATTTTTTTCTTCTCTAGTTTATTTTCTGGGCCCTATGAGGTGAAATAGTTAGCGACGACAACCATATTCCCCATACAATATCAACCATGGTGCTAATTTATTTTTACTAATAATCATTGTAGCAATGCTCCTCATAGGGCTTCATGATAAACAATCATTATGATAGTCTACAAACTATGCGTAAAAACAAAAAAGAAACAAATAATAATCAATTGCAAGTAGGGTTAACAGCAACAAAGTTAATATCATTCAATGGTTTAGTGGAGAAGAAATTAACTAAAGAATGAAGGGTCTGATCTGGTAAGCTCCTTCTAGATTCATTGATCGTAGATGCATCCTGAAGAGGACCAACACGGGGACGAGCAAAATATCTCCCAGGTGGTAGCATAGATGATGAAATATCATTACGCCGATGAGCATTACCCAAAGTTGGACTCATGTCTTCCCAATTAAATTCTTCCTCTTCAGTATTGATCCATGTTCTAACACCTACCCTTTTGCCATTACCATTTGCTTCTGGCTGGCCAAGCTTATGAAGATTATAACTAAATTCTTTTTCCCTTTCATCAATTCCATATGCATTAATCAGAGCTCTGGGTCCCTGAGGGCAAACTCCTTTTCTGAAACTACATGAAACAGAGTTTTCCAACTGTTGAATGCTATCAGCGTGAAAATGATTTCTGTTACAGTCAATTGTATCATCAGCACCAGGCAATACTCCACTAAGCCCACAATCTACCCTAGCATGAGATGGAATATCTCTTTCAGTGAATCTTGGAGAATTTTCCAGATCAAAATCATCAACTGGTGGTGAAATTGATCTTGCACGTCCTACACCATAAGGAGAGGATGACCTTGCAGCTGGGAACAATTTTACAGCATCTACGTCAGAAGATACAAGTCCAGCATGACCAGCTGAGCTCAACTTTTCAGCGCCTACCTGCAAAGAGTAGCTTAACTGTTACTAAAGTGTTTAGTTGTTAATGGGAACCCCAACCACATAAAGTTAACTACTTGCTCAACTTTACACCATATGTCTCACTAGGATGGCACATGGGTTATATAATTGAAATTACAAATCTACAGAACTAATAGTTGAATGCCCTACCAATTGCCTTCTTGCTTCCAAATATTTTGGATTTACATGTATTCCATGATGACTTGGCTGAGGAGACTCAGAAGCTCTCATGTTCGTCAATCCAGAAGATTGATGGCTTGTGGATGGGGAAAACTGGAGGCAAGCCTCAATCTTGCAGAGGACAGGTGATGGGAAAACTGTAGACCAGGTACCAAAGAGGTGGCGAAGGGCAGGAATCATGTTGGGGTGGACTTGTCTGTATGCCTCACAAAAAACCTAAAGATACCAAAATGCAATGCCATATGACTCTATACAGATAAATAATATTAAAGAGTGGAAAACTAATCAGATAGAGCTGCCAATGCACATAGATTAAATATTCACCTCAGGCAAACGGGCAGAGAAGTGTCTTATGTATTCCCTCCCTATGTTCTTCACAATACTATCAAGAAGGTAAAGAGATGGCAGTTTCTGCTCAACTGGGGCCTAAAGACAAATTTGAGAATGAAACTAATGAGCTGCAGATAACTACACGACTCTGAAGCCTAAGAATAGCTAATGAGGGAACAAAGAAGCCATTAAGGTAGCACAATTTTCAGCGCAAATAAAATGATGTGAAAATTTCAAAACTGCACTCAACAAAAAAAAAACATCCAGCATAAAAACTAGGAGCAGTTGATTATTAACCAGTAAATGCATTGTTGAAAGGCTGAATACTAATAGACTAATCCTAAACATCTGACCTCATACTTTAGAATTGAGGCACTATGAGCAACTGCTGGGTGTTGGAGAAGCAACTGATGCGATTGAGATAAAAATCACTTCCTCTGAAGTGTTTCATTCACACACTACTATGGAACATATTTTAACCAGACATGATTATTCCAATCAATACATGACCTAATGTTTATTTCTCAACCGCACAAACATCTGCTTTTCGGGATAAACTATACATCACATAAGGATTCTTAAGTAAGAGAGATAGAAGTCTTGTATATTAAAATTTAATGATAAGCTTATTAAAAAGTAGCTATTCGATAATGTTTAATTCAGATTGCTTACAGATGATTTAGTCTTTTGAAGTAGGAACGAATATTTTTTTCCCTGAATTACTAATATAAACCAATGATAAGAGACCAAAAGTTCGATTTGCGCTTTTCAGCACCCTTAGGCATTGATACAATTCAAAAATATGGGAGAAATTGAAAAAACATTGAAAGGCATCTTATATGGCCTAAAAAATACACTGCAAATACAGACCTCCAGAATACGAGTGCATATTGCATCGGCAATGCCCTCGCCCCTTTGTCTATGCTCCCCGGCAATTATGGTCAGATCAGTAATGATAGGCTTCGAATTGAATGTTAAGTCCGACAACACAATCTCGTAAAGCCTCACAACCTCATCGATGGTCGGGGGAGAAACGACGCCATTCTCCAAAGAAAGCCTGACCTCATCTCTCTCTTTCAGCATGGACCGAAAACGGTCGAGTGTTGAGGGCAGAGTGGTCTTCGAAATTCCGGCGGATGCGTCATTTAGCATTTGCTTAGAATTGGCAAAGTTGCCTCCAATAACCGCCCTAGGGTTTGGCAGTCCCGATTCGATCATTAAGCCAAGTGGACAACCCACGGATTATTATAGATCAAAGAGGAAAACAGGATACTGGGAAAGTTCAGAGTATCGACTGAGATAGCGCTAGGGTTTTGAGCCACCGTGCACGGTGACGGTGGTAACCGAATGATAATTGACTGTTATCGCCCATATACGATTTGTAGAGGGGTTAGGCTGGCGAGGCACATGCTTGGTATAGCTCTGGCAGGCGCTAACGTCTTATCGGGGCCGAGGTAATCTTGCAGTTAATAGGGACCGTAGTATATTGTACAGTCGCTGAGAGGGTGTGACCCCAGCTCCCTCATATTCAAAAGTTCCCATTTTCTATATCTTATTTTCTTTTGAGAAACTTGCTCAAATAGGATCAAAACAGTTTGAAAATTTTAAAATAAGAATGTCATGTTTTTTCCCCCAAAATATGAGTAATTACTGTCAAGTTTGGAAAATATTGTCGTGTTTGAAGTTTGATACTGCCAAAACATAACAGTAATTAGTCCATCATATCACCCACTAAAGGACTAGACAGTCCCTTATATTCTTCTAAGGCTGAAACTACATTAAAATTACCTCCCAACACCCAAATGATGCTCTCAGAAACTAGCAAAATTTATCATTTCATCCCAAAGATGTGTCCTCTCTACCCTTGTATGCTTCCATAAAAAGGGCAGAAGACAAAAGTCATTCGTGGGAATATATCAACAACATTTGATTCAAGACAGAGATGGGCGAAGCATCAAAGACAACCGAATTCCACATGAGCCATATTTTATTCGAATCCGCCATGAAGAAATCAGTATAACCAGGACTACGTTTGTAGGAGTCCCCAAAATTGGGATTAAAAATAGGCTGGATAATAGAAATAAAATTAAGTGAATGGTGCCTTACAATTTCTCGTAACCTCGAGCACAAGAAGCGAGGTCACGAACATTCCATGTAAGGAGCTTCATAAGGAAACAGTATCCTTTGAGTTCCTCTTGGCCGCAAACCTAGTAGTGACCGATGGAGGAGGATGCACATCTTTGATTTTCCTTCTAGTTACCACTCCCAAAGCATCCGCTTTTGAATTCTTAATTAAAGCCACTTTTTTTTGCAGTTCCCCCCACACACCTTTCCACGCCTCTTTAATAACCTCTTCCAATTTTGTGTATGTTCCTTCTGAATCATATCCTTCTTGTTCCACTATTACAAGCTCCTCGTCCATCTTTGACCCATCCTCCCCCTCCTCGAGGGAATTCCCTTCGGCATTCAAGTCATCATCCACCTGAGTTTCCGCAATCTCCGCTGCAACTGAATTATTTTCATTACTAGTTTGGTGTGGTACCTCAACCAAGGCAGTGTCCATCTCCATTGTCCCAACCTCCGCATTCTCAACTAATATTGGTCCCCAGTAACAAGTCATTCCTCTACCATCACTTCCTCCACCAAAACTATATCTCCTGCTGTTTCTGCATGGCCTTGCAGTTGTTTTTTAGTTTCCCCTGACTCTTCCTTGGACTTTGACGATTATGCATTATCAGAAACCAATGAAACTATCATTTAATCCGTCCCTTTGTTTTTCTGAGTAACTTGTACCCATTCCTCCGGAGCCTTATGATTCACTTTTGCCACCATTTTGATATCGTTCTTCTTGCCTGAAACAAAAGCCTTCCCCTCCTCTTGACCAGTGGCGGATCCAGAAATTGTTACTGTTGGGGGCACCCAAATTGGGTAAATCCAACCCAAAACACCTATGTCGACCCAAGCGAATACATTACTAATTTTATAACGATATTATTTTCATTCTTTCATGTTTAGATATTGATTCTATGAGGTACGCCCTAAAGAAAGTGAGATAATGGGGGTGTTTGGAAAATGATGTTTCGGCAAAAAAATGGCAGTTTGACCCCTTTGACGTTTTTGATAAGTGAAAACGTTGTTTAGTAATTAGTTGTTCGGCCCTAGCATTTTTGGGTGAAACCGCTGAAATTGAAACACTACAAATAAGATAGTTTTGAGTTGGCGTTTGCTGCTGATTGTTATAGCCAAGCAGCTAAATTACCAAACACCTTTCTGCAACCCGCCTACTTATTCCGCTAGTTAAACCCGCTGATTGAATCCGATATTGACAACATGCTAACATAATCCGCTATCCGCTAATTGCCACATGTCAAACACGTCCAATGTGATTTTATTAAAAACTATAAACGACTTTGGGCAGCATAAATATTACCAAATATAATAAGAGACAAATTTAATGAGACATTGATAAATAAAATATATAGTGTGATTTTTTAGAAAAATAGACGGCGAACCTCAAATGACATGGCATTCTTGTGTAATTGAAATAGGTAGTGTGAGTTTTTATTTTGTTTATAATCACTTTTGGATTTCAAAGTCTTAATATAAGTAAACTATTGCTTCTCAAATAGTGGAACTACCACTACTTATATTGCTTAGACTTGAGGACAAATATAGAAGTTTTAAAAAAAATGGATTTAGGATGTGTTGTCTGTGCGGTCAAATTAAAGTAAATAAAGTGTTAGAACAAATTGATGGGGGCATCCGTTTATTTATGTTGTGTTGTGCGATCAAATTAAAGTAAATAAAGTGTTAGAGCAAATTGATGGGGGCAGATTCAATAATTCTTTATTAAGTATAATATTTTAAAGTAATTGTTGGGAGTTTATTGGGGGCATGTGCCCCCATTGCTATTAAGCTAGGTCCGCCTCTGCTCTTGACGTGCTTTAAGTAAGTTGCATGCATTGTTGGAGTGACCTAGCCTACTGCATTTAACACAATACTCGGGTAGGTCTTCATACGCCACATTTTGAATAATCTCTCTACTGCCATTCATAATTAACAACTTGGATGGAATCTCCTGTAGAAGATCTAACTCAACGCAAACCTTTGTCGTAGAGGGCCTCATTATATTTTCCGTAGCCGCAACACCCTTCATAGGCTTGCAAACCATCCCCTCTATTGAAAATAAATCACTCTTATCGTGCAGAGGTAATCCATCTAAAGTAATCCACACTGACACTATTGGCGATTCAACATCAGGTATAAAATTTGTCGTCCATTTTGTTATTCTCATTCTGAAACCTCTAATGATCCAAACCTTCGAAGCCAACATCTTTGAAAATCCTCATCTGATGAATATTTTAGTAAAACATGTCGTTGATCGAGCAACCTTAATGACAGTGAACTATGAAAGCCAATTTTCTCAATCTCAGCACGAATGGTGGCCATAAGGAGTCGTCCACGAATAAAAGATCCGACCAACGCAAATTTGTGTTGTTCTACCCTAATCGAGAACTCCTCCTCCGTGAACTGAACCACAGGCATCCCTCGATGTCTAAAAGGAACCTTTAAATAGATATCCTTATTGGTTGCAAGGACCTCAACAAAAGAACGTGGCGTCGCTCCCGGCCCTCCAGCCAGAGCGACCCAAGCCACCGCCGTTGTCATCCAAGTTTGTCGGAACTCTCTAGGATTCCGAGTACGATCTCATAGAGGAGGCTATATATATTATAATATAATATTGGAATACATAAGAGTAAAGTTTTAGAAGGTTTATAGTTTTTCATTTATGGTGTAGACACATGTCATTTTTTTCGTACAACGATGTTGCCACGTGTCAATAATTCATCCAAAGAGTTCTTCAACGGTTGGCGAGAAAGGATGATGAGTAAAGTGGGACAAGTTATATTACGGACTTACCGAGCTCAAATCGCGAACTCATGTTCTACACTAAGCTATTACAAAAGAGCTAGAGAGAGATCTAAACTATAGCATGCAAGTTTGTTAACCCTTTATAATGAAATAAATGTTAGTGTTTATACTCAAATGTAACAGGTGTAGGTGATGATGTGTCAAGTCCTCAATGAATAGCCCATAATCATAAAATCCTCCACATCTAGTGCACTAAATGCGCTTCTCGTCAATTCTGGCCTTCTCACTGGCTGCTTTGTGGAGCCCTCTTACATACAACTAGCACTATCCGAGAAAACACCAAGTATCAGAATATTGTCGATCGACGGATCTCGTGCGAAAATTGAACCCTCATGCATGCTAGGTGGGCCGACTGGTGGTATTTGGGCTTGGACCCAATACCCCAACACTACCAAACTTATCTTCAAATATATTAATCTATATCTATATATATAGTAAAACAGAAAAGTGTGGGGAGGAGTTTGGGAGGGAATTTGGGCGGGATTATGTATTCAAAATTCAAAAAATGTGCAAGTATAATAGGTGCTGTCAAGGAATAGCATTAAATGGAGAGAAAGGTCTTATTGCCGAGATATGATGAGTCTTTTAGGGGGGAAACGTGTGTGGTATATTTGAGGTGCTTCTCGAAGTAAATGCAAGGTAAGTTCAAAGTAATTTTTAGAATTCCTCCAACATTAATATTTATGTTGGCTTGGCTTTTTATTTCCTCCAGGTTGTGCTTCTCGAAGTAAATGCAAGGTAACTCGAAGTAACTTTTAGAATTCCCATCTGTATACAATCTTTATTTATTAGAGCGCCTTTTAAAATTGTAGAGCTCTGATGTTTCTCTGATCCTTGATAGACTCACGACTATATATTGAAGAAGCTAAGTACTGGAGCACGTCCTCCTCAAGCCATTTTGGATTGAAAATCATCACTGGATGTGTCATCATCAAGGCATCTATATTGAGATTAAGGCATTAGTTAGGGAATGAAAATTACAACATCAATTTTTGACTCCCCTCTTTTTATTATTTTCAATATATTATACGAGTATTATGCTTTGTCATAAAATTTGACCAAAGCAATGTTAGCACCTAATTTATTTCGATGCAATTTAACAAACTTAATAGGGTCTAATTTTAATTTCCTTTCTTTTGTGAAGGGAACACATCAATCGCAGGGCGCAGGCTCATTTTGAAAGGATGGTTTTTGACACTATAGTACTGGATAAAATTCTACTCTGTGTTATTAAAGTTCTGTAGCCATCTAAGGTCACCAGATAAACTATGAGTCTATGACCCGAAGGTAATATTCTAAGTTTCTACAACTTTTAAAATAAAATTGTTAATACATCTGACCTTACAAGTGTACATTAAAAACTATTGAGAAATATTTTCTATTTTTAACAATCTAATGTATAATTAAATTTGGTCAAAGTGCATTCCGAAGAAGATTATTGTGATTATTAACAAAATACTTATTGTAGGCGAAGTATTTGACTACGTATAGTATCTTTGACTTATACAAAAATGATTGTGACACAGCTTTTGGGAAAGGGAAATAACTGTCAATAAACCTTTGAAATTCCATTTTGGTGTCTTCCTACATACTACAGAGTACGAATGTACGATACATAGTGCTCCAAACATTGAATGGTGTACATCTTACAAATTGATGTTGAGGACTATGTCGTTAGCTGGAGATTGTTTGGACAGTTCCAGCTTAATACCTGAATTCTAAATTAATGTTAAAACTTTAGAGTTAATTTCAAGAAGTAGGGGCAACTGGGAAAAATGAATGTCAAGTGAATTAGCTTTGGAAGTCAAAATAAAGAAGTGTCTGAAATAAATCAACCATTTTAAATAGACTATAAGGAGTTGGAAAAAAGTAAGCGTAGAATTGGTCAACATTAAAACACTTAGGTGTAAGCTTTTTATATTTACTCTATGATTAAAAATAGTACTCAAATCATATGGTAAGGTTTTCTTAAGCAGATGCAGCAGGGCAGCTGAGAATATTCGATATCATGTGAATTAAAATATCTTATTAAAATATCACGTGAATGTCTAATATTCTCTCATTCTGTGAACCTCTTTTGAATACTCCGTAATATAAAATAGCAGCAAATGCAATTACAAATAGGCTTTCATATCTTCACCCTATGATTAAAACCAAAGTTAGAAAAGTAATTGAACTGAATTTTTGTGAAGTATAATAACTGGGTGTGTTGAATATTTAATAAAAGAGCTTTGAAATTTAAAACAAAACCAACACGAAGCCCTCTTTAGAGTTTAAAGTTTAAACACAAATAGAGTTTAATTTGAACAATTAAAATAATTAGGTAGACGCATTAAAACTCAATAGAATTCGAAATTTACATGAATAATAGAATTGGTAACTTCAACTTTGTATTAAAGTGTCAAATCCAATAAATTACCTTATGAATAAATATCATCTACACATAGTAGTTGAAAAGAGTGGTTAAAACCGCCATGAATAGACAATTTTTGTGTGAATACAATATTAAGAGTGATTGACTTCAACTATGCATACAAAAACGAGTGCAGTCCAACAAAATAAATTGAACTTGTGCGCGAGAGAAACATCACATAAGGAGGAAGATCTAGAGAACTTAGCTGCAAAATGAAGACTTGAGAAGATTGGAAGATGAAATCAAAGCAGCCCTTCATAATTCCCGACCTTGAAGCTCTGGAGGTTTAATGCAGTGCGAGAGATACGAACAGGCGGATACTAGGTTGTGAAGGGTTTGGAAGAAGCGGTGGCGTGCAGAGTGGAAGGAAGCGGCGGAGGGCTATTTTGCCGGGAGGAGTGGAGGATTTTCAGTGGACCGGGACTGTGAACTGTGATTGAAGCGCGGCCGGAGTGGGTACCTGTTATCTGGGCTGCATTTTGGGTCGGCCGAGTGTTAGGGATGTATCTTCTTTATCTTTTGAACTTTGTTGTAAGATGGGCCGTCTAAGGAAATTGCTGCTAGAAATTCCAGCCATTTCCACTTTGATAATTTACAAGGTAAGGAGTACTTAAAACATTTTCAAAACATTTTTAGTTTTATTCCAATGTCCAAGTAAGTTGTTTTGTTTAAAATATTCTCAAAATGTCATAATTGGAGTTACGTTTGACAAACATATTCGACATTTATCGAGTTTGGAAGGTTGGTCGAGGGAGGTGTTCGGAGATTGGGGTGGGGAGATTTGTGGTCACCGCTTGGCGGGATGTGGGAGATGAAGGACTTTACTAGCCCCCACCCCCCCCCCCCCCTAGATGATTGAGATACTACGTATTGGTCTAATGGTGTTGGGCTGAGTTTAATCATTAATATTGGGCTGTGATGAATTGTTAAAATCTCTGATTCTGCTGAAATATATAAATTTCAGCCAAAGTGGCTGACATGACTGATTCTACAGATTTTTGGGTAAAAAATTAAGATATATTTTATTTATATAAAGTAAAGGAAAAATCATCTAAAAATAGCTAAAATGATCTTCTACAGTAACTTCAGTCAATATCAGAAAAGTATATTCAACCTTTTTTTTTTATTAATACACAATTCAGCGCGCGAAATCAAAAGATACGCGTTCGATGAAAAAGTTGGCTGGTAAGATGAAAAACAAGGTCACCAAGCGGGCTCTTAAAAAAATTATTGACATATAATTAATTTAAACATATAATTGAAGTTACTTGAATGTGTAAAAAATTACGATATGATCTTCTTACTTAGAGTACCTACTATAAAACTACACTTAAGAGAGAATTAATTTTGGCCACATATTCCTTAATTTAAATGGAAATGACAAATCTTTTTGGGACATCCAAAAAAGAAAAGTTGGGCAACCTTTTCGGGATGGAGGGAGTATGACTTATTTTGATTTATTGACTTAAATAATACTCCGTAAGTTTATTGACATCTATAAAAAATATATATGACATCATGTATTTAGCAAAAAAATACTACGTATATGGATCTTATGATTTAGTAAATTCATAAAATGCCAAGTTTATTAAAACTCCTGAAATTATTAGGAGTATGATCGACGTTATAATTTAGTTTATTATTGATGACATTTTTGAAATATTATTTAGTTCCGAATGCTCCAAGATTTAACAAATTAAACTGCTAATAACTTGCATCCTACGAATGTTGTTCTTTCCAATGTTGGCTTCTTTAAGCCTTATGATATAGATGACATTGATGCTGATGTTGATACGTAGATTATGTAGATTTGAAAAGCTTATGAAAAGAAAAGAACTTCATATAGGTTTGTTTTGTGAAAAGATCAAATAGATCTTTTTATTATATCATCACTTAAATCAATATGCTAAAGAATATCATGTGACACCTTTTTCAATAGAAGAACTTAGATGAAGGATTAGAAGTAACAGGCACCCGTATTTGACCCTTTTGCCATACTTATTTGTAATAATTTACCCCTTTATATTTTATCTTATGTTTTGCGTGTAGATATTTGGGCATTGGTGATAATTATGTATGGGTGGATCCATTGTGGTGCATTATTTGGTACGAAGAGAGGATTACCAACCATAAAAGCTCCACCGATTGTGCACCAATGGTGCTTCATTCTGATGACGATAGGGTGAACGATGAGACCATAAATGTAGTATCAGAAGAAGATTTTTCATAACTTATAATTTCCACACATATTCAATGCAATTCAATTGCATCATATCATCGTAATAAGTTAACAACCGAATGATTATTGTTGTCATTTTTTATTATATTCTAATATTCCACTTATTACAATTATGCATATGTAACTTATTTTGATAAATTATTCTCCGTGCATCGCACGGGTAGAATACTAGTGTATATATTATTTTACAACCTCTTTTGAACTATTATTTCTATAATACTTATTCAAATAAGTTACTCCAACATATTTTTATTTCATAGTCGAAAATAATTTTTAAATAATTAATAATCATTGTTCACAAATACTGATTCAAAAGACCTAACTGTATCTTTATTTTTGTACAATAAGTAATTTTGCTAGATACTATTTAATAGTCATCAAATTTTAATTACAACTTATCAAGTATTTTTAATTAAAACAACACATGACAATAGAGGAGACTATAGATATATTATAATTTGATATTGGAATACATGAGAGTGAAGTTTTGGAATTTAGAAAACTTTTCATTTATTGAGTTGCCACATGTCCCTTTTTCCTACAAAGGACGTCACCACATGTCTAGAATTCTTGCAAAGAGTTCTCCAAGGGTTTCCTTTATTATACTACCTCCGTCCCAAAAAACTTTGTCATTTTCAAAACTTTGACCAATTATATATTTTTATTGAAAATTATTTATAATATAAAAATTATATGAAATTGTTTTTTGTTAAAAGTATTTTCATAAAAGTATAAACTTATTAACTTCCGTGATATTATACTAATCAAAATCATGGTTCATTTTTTCTTGAAATGACAAAGATTTTTTAGACGGAAGTAGTATAATACTGCCTCCGTTCTTAAAAAAGTGCAACATGTTGAATTTTACACTATTTACATGTTCTACTATGACTGCGTTTAATTAAATAATGTATTAATATATTTTCTTGAGATTTTTTTTGTTAAATTTGTGTCATTGTAAAATTTCAAAATCTATTCTTTTTAATTTTTTTACTGATAAAGAATTATATATATTAATGGTCAAAGTTGTGTCTCAACATGTATAAAATGTTTAAATGTTGACCATTGCACTTATTTAAGAACGGAGGAAGAATATAGATATAGATTTTAGGACAAAAGTTGATCAACAATATGATTTTTGTTCGGACAAACATTGTTTGAAATGAAAGTTAATTGGGAAATCGAACTGTAAAGTTGAATAAGAATACTCAATACTCCAAATCTTTTAAAAATCGAGTTGTTTGGATTTGACGAGACAACAGATGACCAACATTTTAATTGTGTTATCATTGATTGGAGCAAGAGACTCTTCCTACCTTGCTTCTTTTTAAGCGTTTTCAATTCATTATTTTTTTATTCTCTAATTTTTTTTTTCAATTAATGTTTATTCACGTTTTAATAATTTGATTAGTAAAACATGGTGATTGAGGGGTGAGTAAAAGCGGAAGAACCTTGCGCTGCGTCTAGTTTTTTTTTAGATCGACAACGCCTCTCCTAGACTGTGGCTTGTGTCTCAGTTGGGTTTATCAGGCTGGGGAAAGGGCCGGTAGCCATGCACATGTAGACAATGCATGTTTTCGGCCGAGCAATGTTCATGGGTGGTAGGATTATTCTTCCTAAACCAAGGAAGCGACACAACTTTGGTGGAAGGGATCCGCACGTCTGTAGGTTGTAGAGGACAGTTTCGTACAACGTTGAAGCAGCAGGCGGCGATGAAAGGGCATATGTTTTCCCAATCAACAACGACTGAGATGATTAAAGGCAAGAGAAAGGGGTGTGAATTTACGCAGAATGATGGGAAAACTTCATCCATCTGAATGGCAAAGAAGGGAGAACAGGACGGGGGTGGGTTCAGGGCGAAAGAAGAAGAGGTGTCGACAGTTCGTCCACCTCCCGAACATCCACATTGGACCGACCGTGGAGCCAGGGTCTGAGACTTGAAGTTTCAAGGACAATTCTGTTTGATTGTTGCTTTCTGTTCCTTTTCTCCACCAAGGTTTATTATTTGTTTCATCCTTCTTTTTTATTTAGATAATTGTTTGTGTTTTTTGTAGTTATTGAGTTCATTTGGTTTATTTCAGTTGATAGATTTATGTTTGGAGGCAATCAGGGTGACTTAGCCGCTAATAATTTCTTTGCTCTCACTTTTCAACAATTAGTCTCGCTCTTCCTGGGATGGACAATTCTATGTCTGATCATGACGTGAGAGGGTCAGTGAGCTTCTGGTATTGGTTGGATAGAGGGAGATTTAGATTTGAGATATGATTATTGTTTTGGTTCATTTAATTTTAGAATAATTTGGGTGTATATACAACATTAAATAAGTAACATTAAATAAGTGTAGTTAAATTTAAGGAAACGTACGGAAAAGGTACTTGTGGTTGAGCTCGTTTTCGAATAGAGTCATGTGTTTCATTCTTTATCAAAGTGTTTCACGTGTTTGAATTCCGTTATCACAAGAGGGTCACGCCGTTAAAACGTCTGAAAAAGACCGTTAAAAGTAACTACAATTTTCAAAAGTGCCCGAAAATTGGTTCATGTGTTTCAAAAGTAACCGCGATTTTTCGCTTAAATTACAAAAATGCCACTGGAAAAATTAGTCTGTATTAGTTAAATGGGTTGTCTTTTTGACGAAGGCCCACAAAAAGGCCCAATTAATTAAGAAAGACAGCCCATTTAACTAATACAGACTATTTTTTTGGTGGCATTTTTGTAATTTAAGCGAAAAAAACACGTTTTTTTGCTAAATGAGCGATATTGTACTTTTAGTGAGCATCTAACCTATTTGCTTTGAGTATTATGAGGCTAACAATGAGTATCACGACCTCCGCTTCATATCTTCTGATTCTTTTTTTCTTTTATATAAACTCACTAAAATGTATCTATAATTCACTCTTATTAATTTCAATATGCGAGTGTGACGTAATATGATACTTTTGAAATATGCATTGATATGACATTTTAAAAATGAGTATAACATAAGTACCAAATGAGCATACATAACTTACAAACTGCACATTGATATGAAAATCTTAATGTTTGTTAGTTGAACATCACAACATTTTAATTGAGCATCAAACCTCCGCTATTGAGATGAAAATTATGGTTCCTGATGATTGAATATTAATGAAATTTTAATGAGCATCAGACCTGTTATGTTGAGTATTAGGAGTCTAATATTCAGAATCGTGATCTCTGCTTCATAACTTCTAATTCACTTTCTTTTTGTTACTTTTATAAAAACTTATTAAATTATATTTATAGTCAACTCATATTAGATTCAATATGTGAATCTAATGTAAATTAGTAGTTTTAAAAAATGCATTGATATGATATTTAAAAAATGAGCATAAGATCAGTATCAGATGAGCATACGTAATTTACAAAATGTTCATTTATATGAAAATTGTAAGGTTTGTTAGTTTGACATAACAACATTTTCATTGAGTATCAAAACTCCTCTATTGAGATGAAAACCATAGTTTTTCTATTAAATGAGCATTAATGAACTTTTAATGTCCATCAAACCTATTATGAGCATTAAAACACTTTCAATGAATTCAGACTTATTCGGTTGAGTATTAGGAACCTATCAATTTGCATGAATATGAGATTTTAAAAATGAGCAAAATATGAGTACAAATTGAACAAACACAACTAACAAAATGAGTATTAATATGAAAATAATAAGTTTTTAGCTGAACTTAAAATACATTTTATTGAACATCAAACATTCTCTATTGAGTATTGAAAACATGCAACTGAGTATCATGGTATGTGCTCCTATATCTATAATCAACTCCTACATGAATCTACAAAATAAACTGAAACATTTAACAATATTTTACATAATACATTTTCATAATAGTTGAATAGGGAAAAGAGTCAGATAGGTCGTCGAACTTACATAAAAAGGTCAAATAAGACCTTATATAGGAGACTCTGTCCGGCCGTCGTCATTTGGGGCGGTTCTCGGTGGAATTTTTGATATTTTTTTTTGAGCATCTTATTCATTAAGTGTAGTTCACTCATACCAAATTTCAGCTAAAACTTCAATCAGGAAGATATTCAAATTATTTGTTGAAGATATATAACTGCAAAAAACGGGTGTACATGTACACTCGGATGTAGGATATAAATTGTGTTTCTTCTCCATCAAAGAGAAGAGCCGCATAATACAAAGACGAGCTACTATCAGACAAACATCAGTGTTCTAAAAGGCGTAAAACGTGACGAGCGGCATGATGAAGCCTTAAGCCTTTGAAGCCTTGGCGAGTTTAGGTGGGGTAAGGCGTGAAAAAGCGTTTGACTCTTAATTGATTATTTTACTCTTTAATTTAATAAATATATACATGTACAATTCGAAAAAATCATGTAAAAGCATCATAAACATAATGTTATATATGCACCTTTTTGAGTACTCTTCTCGTCAGGCCGGCATGACGGGAACCTCCGTCCGGCCGAGCCCGTTTGGGCACCTTTCCGGTGGAATTTTTTGATGAAATTTTTTGAGCATGTTTCTCATCAAGTCTAATTTGTTCATACCAAATTTTAGCTCAAAATTCGACCGAGAAGGCATTCAAATCATTTTTTGAAGTTAACTGCGTCAAAATATACATATAAAACTGCAGTCAACTTCAAAAAATAATTTGAATGCCTTCCTGATCGAATTTTGAGCTGAAATTTGGTATGGACAAACTAGACTTGATGAGGAACATGCTCAAAAAATTTCATCAAAAAATCCACCGGGAAGGTGCCCAAACGGGCTCGGCCGGACGGAGCAGCCCGTCAGGTCAGCCTGACATGAACTTTCCTCGCACCTTTTTAAGATATGTTTGATAACATTAAAAGAAACAAAATCGGCTGAATTTGCTAAAATTTATAAAATTCGAGCTGAAATAGTTGAGTTATGCCAAATTTTGAAAAATTATACTAAAAATATATTTTATTAAATAAAATTAAAGAAAAACACAAAGATGCTAAAATTGTCTTTTACAATCATTTAAGTGAACTCAATCATAAAATGATTCATTTTTTACTTATTTTGATAATTAAAAAATTTTGCACGTGAAATCAAAAAATTACGTAATTATTAAAAACTTGATTAATAAAGCTGAAAATAGGAGCTACTAGACCGCTCTTAACATGTATACAAAAGGAAGAGTCGATGAACTAACTAATTCAATGATGAAATAATAACGTTAACAAATACAAATGCAAATATAACACTTAATACATTAACAATATGGTACTGTGGTAATAAACTAATGATAATATATAATACTAGTAATAATCAACATTTAGTGGAGTATTCTCTCAAAAAAACATTTAGTGGAGTACATTACAATATTACATCCACTAGTATTCACCGTATTGGTATAATATAATATATAATATAATAAACTAATACGAAGTAATTTTTTGTGTTCCGACCTTTTCCCACACCGGAAAGAAGCAAAAGATTTCTCTAGCTACTGCTCTATATAATAAGGCCGTTGCTTTAGATTTTGGAACAACGGAACTGTGCCCGATTTAACGTAATTCGGGTCTCGTACGCTTATTGACACCGCATAGTATTCGTGCGAGGCGTTTTTATCTCGCCTCACGCCTACAGAGTTCTATCGCTGGTGGTGGTCATTGACTACCATGGATTTGCGCTTTCCGTATTCACCGGCGGAGGTCGCCAAGGCCCGTATGGTCCAGTTCGGCATTCTGAGCCCTGACGAAATTGTAATCCTAATCCGCTGAATTTGCAGCAATTCGAAGAATCTGCAACTGTTTATATATGTTGCTCAATGATTAAATTCGCCATGTTGATTTTCATTCATTTTGCAGCGGCAAATGTCAGTGGTCCATATAGAGCACAGCGAGACCACCGAGAGGGGGAAACCGAAGCCAGGCGGGCTAAGCGACCCGAGGCTTGGGACAATCGACCGGAGGATGAAGTGCGAGACTTGCATGGGCAGCATGGCCGAGTGTCCTGGGCACTTTGGTCACCTCGAGCTTGCCAAGCCAATGTTTCACATCGGATTCATGAAAACCGTGCTTAGTATTCTTCGTTGTGTCTGCTTCAATTGCTCCAGAATACTTGCAGATGAGGTAATTTGGTGGCCTCCAAAGTTATTTGGTGTCTTAAAGACACATGAACTTTAACACAAATACCAAGTACTCCGTACATCATAACTTTAAGGAGTTTAAGGCATCAAGCTAAATTACTCTGCACCCAAGACAAATACCAAGTACACATCAACTTTAAGACAAACACCAAAGTACTCCGTACTTTTCTTTTAAAAATTAAAGAATCCGTATCGTCCCAAATATGTTTAGAATTTATCTCGTTTTGTACCAATTTTTAGTATGGTTCGGTACGATTCGGTACAGTTCTCCGATACTATTCGATTACTAAATAGTTAACTCTTACAAAGTCAAAAGTAAATATACAAAAATTGAAGAGAAGAAACCCAAGATTAAAATCAAACATAACAGAAATACAAAACTAAGTCAAACTATGATAAAGAAAGGTAACATTAAACTAAAAATCGAAAGTGATGGCAAAATTAAAAAGAGAAAAATTTACAGGAATATTACTCTTTTAAACATCACTCACAAAACTATGACTGCCGATTAAAATGAGTCGAGGAGCTTTTCTATCATTCCTTATTTGACCTCGCGAGTACAACGGTATTTATGTTTCCTTATATAAAAAAACTCTTAAAAAGATGTATGTCTTCGCATGACAAATACGAAGTATAATATACTACATCCGTCCCGAATTGATTTGCAAATTTGATTTTTCTTGGTCAAACAGTTGCGTTTTGTTCACTTAATTAGGATGCCAATTTTTAATTATATTCTAATTTGAAGTTTACAACTTTGAAGAGATTTTGATGTAGTTTATGAATATATAAATTTTATTTATTAAAAATTAAATTAATTATGCATAAGGAGGGTTGACTTTTATTATGGGTTGACCAGAAAATGTTGACTTTGCAAAACAAATTTGGATGGAGGGAGTAGAAAATTGTCAAATAGGTCTTTATACTTTAATAGAAAAGTCAATTGAGTCCTTGCACTATTAAATGAGTCAATTAAGTCCCTAAACTTTTAAAACGGTCAAAATTGCCTTTTCTACGGTAGTCTGCCGGTAACCAAGCTTCTCCCCTACGACCTACGTGGCATCCAATTGGCTTTTCGAGGCTTTTTCAATACTATTTTCTTTTTTAACTTTTTTTTTTCTCTTTTCCCCCTTTCCTCCTATCTTTATTTCTTTCTCACCCACTACTTCTTCCTCCCCTTCCCCTAGTTTCTGCATTCGGATGAATCTTCTTTAATTTCCTTTATTTTTTCATTTTCTTTCAATCTTTCCACAAAAGAGCATCAATTCCGGCGCCAACAACTTCCTGACCAGGCGTTGCCCATAAGGCCATAAGTACAGTTCACCAACAACCGTCATCAGTCGGCCATCACCCAAAACTTCACCGGCAGTCGTTGACATCTTTCATAGTTGCCGTTGTGCGCAGCCCATAGCCCACGACTTTCCCAATGGCCGTCACCCGCCTCCTGTTGCCCACCGTTCCGCGCGCAGCCCATGGGCTACAAGTTCCCCAATTAACTTCTGGTGCCGGCCACCCTTGTAATGAAACAGAGGAAGGATGGAAGAAAGATAGGCAAAAAAAAAAGAAACGGAAAAGAAATAATTTTGGGCTATGCAGGGAACAGAAGGAAAGCAAGAATCTGAACGCAAGAAGAAAAACCGAAAGAAAAAAGAAAGAGGATGAAAAGAAAACGTATGTGATAAAACCGAAAGGGGTCAGAGGAGAGAGTATTTGGTTCTCATAAATGATCACTCAGAAACTTTATACTGGATGGTTTCAATTAGATTGAGTTTCAAATCTTTGTGTGACATGAAATTAAAGATGATACTCCAAAACTTATGTGGGTTAGTCATTTGATATTGTACAGAGTGATCTGCATCTATTTACAACTCAACAATTTCAGCCTTTACGGATATCTTTTTATTTAAAAACGACCTTGGGGTTATGTTGACATGTTGGCAGGATGAGCCCAAATTCAAACAAGCCATGAGAATAAGAAATCCCAAGAATAGGCTAAAAAAGATTTTGGATGCATGCAAAAACAAAAGCAAATGTGAAGGAGGGGATGAAATTAATCTGCAAGGCCGAGATCCTGACGAACCTGTAAAGAAGACTAGGGGTGGTTGTGGGGCTCAACAGCCCAAGATTAGTATAGATGGCATGAAAATGGTTTCGGATTATAAAGGTCAGAAGAAGAAGAATGACGACCAGGAACAGATGCCAGAGCCAGGACGTAAACAACTTACGGCAGAAATGGTACGTTCCTGAACAATCTAAGCCTTCTTGTGCTGCGGTTACTGATTTTCTCTTATCCATAATTTCTTAATATTACAAATTCTTATTTGCCTTACAGGTCCTTAGCATTCTGAAGCGGATAAGTGATGAAGACTGTCAATTGTTAGGACTAGACCCCAAGTATGCTCGCCCAGACTGGATGATTCTTCAAGTACTTCCTGTACCCCCACCTCCAGTTAGGCCTTCTGTAATGATGGATACATCATCCAGGAGTGAGGTGTGGTCTTACTATTGAGGCTTTTAGTGTTTTCTTCTCCAGATTTGCATATTGTTTATTGATTCTGAACATGTATTGATTCCTTAAACTTCGGTGTAGGATGATTTGACTCATCAACTAGCGATGATTATACGGCACAATGAAAATTTAAAGAAGCAAGAACGTAATGGGGCACCTGCACACATCATTTCCGAATTTGCACAGTTATTGCAGTTCCATATTGCTACTTATTTCGACAATGAACTTCCTGGTCAACCTAGGGTATGGTTGGTTTCCAATTTTATCACACAATTTAAAGGCGTGATTTTTTTGTGTCATTGCAATTCTGTTTGGCTACTCAGGCTACTCAAAGATCAGGTAGACCTATCAAATCAATATGTAGCAGATTAAAAGCTAAAGAAGGTCGAATCAGAGGCAATTTGATGGGTAAGCGGGTGGATTTCTCTGCTCGAACTGTGATCACTCCAGATCCAACTATTAACATCGATCAATTGGGAGTCCCATGGAGTATTGCTTTGAATCTCACTTATCCAGAAACTGTGACACCATACAATATCGAAAGGTTCGTTTTATTTTACAAAGTATCCACCAACCCAGTCTTAACGAACAAGTATGCTACTATGCTTACTTGGTCATGTTTATAATTGGTCAACAGGTTGAAGGAACTCGTTGAGTATGGGCCACATCCTCCACCAGGTAAAACTGGGGCCAAGTATATAATCAGGGATGATGGACAAAGGCTTGATCTTCGCTACTTAAAGAAGAGCAGTGATCAACACCTCGAGCTTGGATATAAGGTGAACTTTTACAAGCTACAAACTTTTTGTTCTATGCTGCTTTCCAAGTTTCTAACCTTGGTTCATTGGTTCAGGTGGAGCGGCACTTGAATGATGGAGATTTTGTCCTATTCAACCGACAACCTAGTCTGCATAAGATGTCTATAATGGGACATAGGATAAAAATCATGCCATACTCCACTTTCCGTTTGAATTTGTCTGTCACCTCACCCTACAATGCTGATTTTGATGGTGACGAGATGAACATGCATGTTCCACAGTCATTTGAAACTAGAGCTGAAGTACTTGAACTCATGATGGTCCCCAAGTGCATTGTCTCACCTCAGGCAAATCGACCTGTAATGGGAATTGTCCAGGATACCCTTCTAGGGTGCCGCAAAATCACCAAAAGAGACACTTTCATTGAGAAGGTGATGGTCTAAAGACTAACTTTCTGCATGACCATGTGCATATACTTTTCTTTATAGTTTTGTGTTTTAAAAGACTAACTTTTTTCCTTACTGCATGCAGGATGTTTTTATGAATATATTGATGTGGTGGGGAGATTTTGATGGAAAGGTCCCTGCTCCAGCGATCTTGAAACCCAGGCCAATTTGGACAGGGAAACAAGTTTTCAATCTCATCATACCGAAGGCCATAAACCTCATTAGATATTCATCCTGGCATTTAGATACAGAAAAAGGGTTTATTACTCCAAGAGATACTCAAGTTAGAATTGAAAAGGGGGAGTTGCTTACGGGAACTCTTTGTAAGAAGAGTCTTGGGACATCCACTGGAAGTCTAATACATGTTATATGGTATCAATCTATATGCATTGCATTCTTGCTAGTTATCATGCCTAAGAAATATACTGACAGATTTCTCCTGTACACAGGGAAGAAGTGGGGCCTGATGCAGCACGTAAATTTCTTGGATATACTCAGTGGCTTGTTAACTACTGGCTATTGCAAACTGGCTTTAGTATTGGAATTGGGGATACAATCGCTGATGCTATGACTATGAAAAATATCTGTAACACTATTTCTGATGCAAAGAACAAAGTTAAAAAGCTTATAATAGATGCTCGAGAGAAGTTGTTAGAGGCTGAACCTGGGAGAACAGTTCAAGAGTCATTTGAGAATAAAGTAAATCAGGTACGACTGTAGAGTCTAGGCAATTAATTGATATTCTTTTCCCTTTCATATGATGTTTTCTACCCACACTTCACCTAATCCATTACAACTAATATGACATCCTTTTTGTGTATTCTTTCAGGTTTTGAACAAGGCTCGTGATGATGCTGGAACGTTTGCTGAAAAGAGTCTAGCTGAGAGCAATAATCTCAAAGCTATGGTAACTGCTGGATCAAAGGGGAGTTTTATAAACATTTCTCAAATGACTGCCTGCGTGGGGCAGCAGAATGTTGAAGGTAAGCGAATCCCCTTAGGCTTCATTCAAAGGACTCTCCCTCATTTCAGCAAAGACGACAATGGTCCAGAAAGTCGTGGCTTCGTTGAAAATTCTTACTTGCAAGGTTTGACCCCACAGGAGTTCTTTTTCCATGCTATGGGTGGTAGAGAAGGTCTGATTGACACTGCAGTGAAAACATCTGAAACTGGTTACATCCAAAGGCGATTGGTGAAAGCCATGGAAGATATCATGGTCAAATATGATGGTACAGTCAGGAACTCATTAGGTGATGTTATCCAGTTCCTCTATGGGGAAGATGGTATGGATTCTGTTTGGATAGAAACACAAAGGTTAGAGTCCCTGAAGGTTGATAAATTGAAGTTTGATGACATGTACAAATACGAGATTGATGATCCAAACTGGAATCCAAATTACATGATCCCAGATGCTATTGATGACTTGAGGTTAATACGTGAGATCCGAAGTGTCTTTGATGCAGAGGTTCAGAAGCTTGAATCCGATAGGCTCCAGCTGGGAACAGAGATTATTGTCACTGGTGATAACTCCTGGCCCCTACCTGTTAATATTCAGAGACTGGTCTTAAATGCTCAAAAGACTTTCCGGATTGACTTCCGAAGACCATCCGATATGCACCCTATGGAGATTGTGGAAGCCGTCGACAAACTACAAGAAAGGCTTAAGGTTGTTCATGGTGATGACTATCTCAGCATAGAAGCTCAAAAAAATGCAACCCTCTTCTTCAACATTTTGCTTCGTAGTGTCTTGGCAAGTAAAAGGGTCCTGAAGGAGTACAGACTCACGAGAGAAGCTTTTGATTGGGTAATAGGGGAGATAGAGTCTCGCTTTTTACAGTCACTTGTTGCACCTGGTGAAATGATTGGCTGTGTTGCTGCACAGTCAATAGGTGAACCAGCTACTCAAATGACTCTTAACACCTTTCATTATGCTGGTGTGAGTGCAAAGAATGTCACTCTAGGTGTACCAAGGCTGAGGGAGATCATTAATGTGGCAAAGAAAATAAAAACCCCGTCTCTTTCTGTGTTCTTAAAGCCTGAAGTGGGTAAAACGAAGGAGAGAGCTAAAGCGGTACAGTGTGCTTTGGAATATACCACCCTGAGGAGTGTGACCAAAGCCACAGAAGTGTGGTATGATCCAGACCCTATGAGCACCATCATCGAAGAGGATGTCGAGTTTGTTAAGTCGTATTATGAGATGCCAGATGAAGAGATTAACCCTGACAAGATATCTCCATGGTTGCTTCGAATTGAGTTGAATCGTGAAATGATGGTGGACAAGAAACTCAGCATGGCTGACATTGCAGAGAGGATCAACCTTGAATTTGACGATGATGTTACCTGCATTTTCAATGACGATAACACTGAAAAGTTGATTCTCCGGATTCGCATCATGAATGATGAAGCTTCGAAGGGTGAATTGGATGATGAATCCGCTGAGGATGATGTTTTTTTAAAAAAGATAGAGAGCAACATGTTGACTGAGATGGCTCTTCGTGGCATTCCTGACATTAACAAAGTCTTCATCAAGAGCACCAAAGTACAAAAATTTGATGTGAAGGAAGGCTTTAAAGCTGAGGAAGAATGGATGTTGGACACTGAGGGAGTCAACCTCCTAGCAGTCATGTGTCATGAAGATGTTGATGCCAAAAGAACAACAAGCAACCACTTGATTGAAGTCATTGAGATTCTTGGGATTGAGGCAGTTCGAAAGGCATTACTTGATGAATTGCGTGCTGTCATATCTTTCGATGGTTCTTATGTGAATTACAGACACTTGGCCATTTTGTGTGACACTATGACATATCGTGGCCATTTGATGGCCATCACCCGGCATGGAATAAACAGGAATGACACAGGACCGATGATGAGGTGTTCATTTGAAGAGACTGTGGACATTCTTCTCGATGCTGCTGTGTTTGCTGAGTCGGATCACTTGAGGGGCGTTACTGAAAATATTATGTTGGGTCAGCTTGCACCAATTGGGACAGGCGACTGTGCTTTGTATCTGAATGAGGAGATGTTGAAACATGCTATTGAGATCCCGTTGCCTAGTTACATGGACGGTGGGCTTGAATTTGGAATGACACCTGGACGGTCCCCGATCAGTGGCGCCCCATATGATGGTCTCATGTCTCCTATGCTTATGAGTCCTAATTTCAGAATGTCACCATCCACTGGTGCTCAGTTTTCTCCTTTACTCAGTGGAATGGCTTTTTCACCCTCTTCTAAGTACAGTCCGTATTCACCTATGTACATGGAATCTGGATACAGTCCATCCTCACCCAATTATAGCCCTGACTCCTCCGGTTATAGCCCTACCTCTCCCACATATTCTCCCACCAGTCCATTCTACTCACCAACTTCACCGCGCTACAGTTCCACCTCGCTGAGCTACAGTCCTACATCACCTCGTTACAGCCCTACCTCGCTGAGCTACAGCCCCACATCACCTCGTTACAGCCCTACCTCGCTGAGCTACAGCCCCACCTCACTGAGCTACAGCCCTACATCACCTCGTTACAGCCCTACATCACCTCGTTACAGCCCTACCTCACTTAGTTACAGCCCTACATCTCACACATACAGCGCGACTTCTCCATCATACAGCCCGACATCACCTTGGTATAGTCCGACTTCTCCATCTTATAGTCCGACTTCTCCATTTTATAGTCCAACATCACCATGCTATAGTCCTACTTCACCAGCATACAACCCTACCTCTCGTGAGTATAGTCCTACATCACCAAGCTATAGTCCCACCTCACAGAGCTACAATCCTTCAGCAAGCTACAGCCCATCACTTGCATACTCACCCACCAGTCCCAAGCTGTCTCCTAGTCCATACAGCCCATCTTCCCCTAGTTACAGGTATATAATTTGAATCTTTCCTTAATACTGTATATATTTACATTATCGGTAATGTTCATGTAAGTAGGCCTAAAAGTTGTAATTCTTAGGCCTCTTTCATTTGGGGTTCTTCTGGGTCTAATTTTTTGATAAAATTTTGTGATCATATTCTCCTTGAAGTGTAGGTTATGTCCACAAATTTTCATATTAAAACTCAATCGGGAAATTAGTTAAATAATTTATTGAAAAAAACTGCATTTTAGGCCTAAAAAACTGTGCAATTTTCAAATAATTATTTAGCTAACTTCTCGACTGAATTTTAATCTAAAATTTGATGGACCTAATCTACATTCCATGGAGAACTTGCTCACCAAATTTCTTCAAAAAAATCTACCCGGAAGCAACTCAAAAGAAAGAGACCTAAAATTGCAACTTTTAGGTCTACCTTACATGATCATTTTCCTTTACATTATAGGACATGCTATACATCAGTTTAACTATTTTGGAATTTCTTCTAATGGACTGTCGATGATTAGTGATATTAGATTTATTAGTTGGGGAAGTTAGAAACTTAATCAGAGTCTATTAATCTATTTGGGTAACTTATTTTGCAAGTGCTTTCTTAGTTAAATACTTCACTGTGTTATGTTTTTTTTGAAGTACCAAACTGCAGTTTCTTTAGATAAGCAAAAAATTGCCCCCCCCCCCCCCCCCAAAAAAAAAGCACGTTCTCCTTTTTTTTCACAACACTTTTTTGATTGAAGTAAAAGTACCCTTTTTCATCTAAAAAGCACTTCTGTTCCTGTGAAACAAGCACCCTAAAATGCAGTATGAGTATGCCTTCATACCTATATGAAGATCATGTCTTGTTTTTCGATTTACATAGCTAATCTACCTTTATTGCTTATTGCAGTCCTATATCACCATCGTACTCACCAACATCTCCTTCTTATTCACCTTCCAGCCCAACCTATAGTCCAACCAGGTAACTTCTGCATTTAATTTTAACCATCATCTGTTTTAGAGTTACTGGGAATGGCATACTACTCATTATATGGACATGTCTGAAGACAAGCTTTTGTTGTTGTTGTTTCTGTGATGGCATTTCAGCCCATACAACTCGGGCACAAGTCCGGATTACAGCCCTAGTTCTCCTCCATACAGGTATGTGAGGTTTGCTCAACTCACTGTGCATGTTCTTTCAATTTACAACTTCATGGTAGACAACACTTGTTCCAAATGCTTCTTTTTGAAGTAAAACTAATTTACTTTTTCCAAAAAATAACTTGTACCTTTAAAACAAGTCACATCTCAAACTCACATTGTTCAAATTTGTCTCATTCTTGCTCTTGATGGCTTTTACTTGTGTCCAGTCCAAGTGCAGGTTATTCTCCCAGTGCACCTAGGTATTCCCCGTCTTCTACAAGCCAATATACACCCCAAATGAGTGATAGGGATGACAAGAGCGTTAAAGATGACAAAAGCATACTCTAGAGACTAGAGTTAGTTGATATCGATGCAAGTTCCAATCTTTTGTATTTTTGTACGTGCAGTAGTTTCTGACTTCCATCC
Organism: Cuscuta epithymum; assembly: GCA_945859915.1. Classification (NCBI taxonomy): domain Eukaryota; kingdom Viridiplantae; phylum Streptophyta; class Magnoliopsida; order Solanales; family Convolvulaceae; genus Cuscuta; species Cuscuta epithymum. Next base: position 369,045 of record CAMAPF010001061.1, on the reverse strand, counting down.
ATGTTAATACAGGGGTAAGGCTACATTCGACCCCTCTTACCCCACAGTAGGTGGGGGCCTCTGCGGCACTGGGGTGATGATGATGATTATAATACCTTAATGACGTATACCATGAAGTAAATGCAGGACGATTTTGAGGATCATTTTAATTTGATCTTTTTAACGATGGTTGACACGTTATTCGGGCTCTTATTGCTTCTTATATGCCCATCAGCTGCTTGTTGCGCGCGGGGACAACCCCTGGTGGGAAAATCATGTTTAGAAACCAATACAGCTGTGGTGAGTAAGGATTTGCGGGAAGCTTTTCTGAAGGCGGTGTTTGTTATATATCAAATTGGTCCATGAGTGAAAGTGTGAAACTGTTAAAGCACTGAATATTCGAGTTCATCTGATTTGTTAATACTCTGTGTATAACATAATATCCAGCTATATACTCCATTTTTAGAAATGTTTCTCATTCCCAAAAAATAGCTACACGTCACGTAGGCCCTGTCCTGGACTGGCCTACATATTTTCTGAATCTGGGTCACCATCCTTTAAAAGTTCTTCCCAGTGATTCTAATGCAAAAAAGGGGTCTGAATCGTGTCAAGATCGGTCTCATTCTTTGGATTGATTACATTTTTTTGCCATTTGAATCATCTATCTATAAATAATACATCTATCTATAAATAATACATTTCAAAGATACAATTATGGAAAGTTTTGCCATGTGTCATCTTCTAAACAATCCTCTTTTAGATTCTCTTTCCAATTTAATATATTAATTAATGATGGTGCGTGAGATTACCATTTAATTACCATTTAATTGATATGATGGAACTCTACCCAAGCACGCTACCAAAAAAAAATCTATCTTTCATACGACACTACATTGATGGATTTCAACCACAAAAGTTTCTCAATTTTTTTGAATATTAAAAAATTTCTTTATTTTTTAAATTAATATATCTTTTTTATTTGTTATTCAATTTTTATAAAAAGTATATCAAAATTCATAATTTTTTATTATCTTTCATATGACACTAATATTATATATGTAAAAATAAAAATATTTTTGAATATATGATACATGGAGGGTTTTAGGCTCAAAACGTTTCTTAAATACATCCAAACTTTGAAGTTTAAAATCTCATGATTGTATAATGTCATATCATGCTACAATTAAGAGACATTTTATTTATTGGATGGAAGTGTCAATAAAGACATTAAGTTCTAAAACAGTTATTTAAAAACAATAAGTGAAATTGAATCAATAAAACAACTCAGTTAAGACTTTCTCAAAAATTAGAAAACATAGCAAGAGAAAGTAGATGCTACATGTTTGGGACCTCAACTAAAAAAAATATTTTTTTAAAAATTGCTATAACTTTTTTTATATTTGTAATTTGATTTTTACCAAAAACGTATCAAATTTTACAATTAATTACTATCTTTTGTATGACAAAAATATTGCATATATAAAAATAAATCTAAATGTACGGTTAATGGAGGAATTTTATTTAGTTAATAGAAAACGCTTGTGATCCACTTAATTTTAGAACTTGGGTCCACTTAAGAAAAAATTTGAGCCTAAAAACCTCCATAAACTGTATATTTAGATTATTTTTATTTTTATATATGCAATATCGATGTCATACGAAATATAATTATAATTTATGAATTTTGATACATTTTCTATGTAAAATCTGGATTATAAATAAAATTAGTTATAGCAATTTTAAAAAAGGGATTTTTTAGCTTCCCTTGTATTTTCTCCTTTCTACTGATTTGCTATCGTCCTTTGTGTGTTCAGATTTTTGAGAGAAAGTCGTTAACTGAGCTTTTTGTTGGCTCAATTTGAGTTGTTTTTGAATGAATGTTTCAGAACGTTTTTTGAAATGAAATATTCTAGAACTTAACCCTTATTGACACTTTTAGCCAATATATAAAATATCCCCTAATTGCAGCATGTTCATTTTTATATATACAATATTGATGTTATATGAAAGACAATAAAAAATCATGATTTTTACCTGTGTCTTGCACAACACAAAAGATATTTTTAATTTTAATTTTGTTATACTACGTAGAATCTAGAGTAAATATTTGATGGTGTCGCTTCCCCTCGACTTCTAAAGAGCACGGGTTACCGAAAAAATGTCGTTATTGAAGCTCGATGCTGAAAGACTAAAAATGATTCATTGTTATAGAAAACTCATTAGGTATCTCACGATCTCGCCAAAGGACTGAACATCGACCTCATATTTTTCAAATCCTCGCAGTGAGCTCCCATTAGTGTAAAAGGTCTCCTACATACATGCAGACCATGTGGCATTTCGTACATCCAAATTTAGTTTCGACATTTTGTATTTCACTCTCTCATATTATTTTGGCTTTTGTCCCCGTGCAAATTTTCTCTCTCTATTAATTATACTTGGTAAATTGAAATCTATATTTACTCCATCGATTTTGATGTTTACTTTCTGGGTTAAAGAAAGTTTTAGAGCTTTTAGTACTAATTGTGGTGACAACAACAACATTAGCTTGCAGGAGGACAATTGTTTATTGAGAGAACTATATGTACACTTTAATTAAAAGTGTATATATAGTGCACGTACAAGATAGAAATAACAAAATATTCAAGTATATCAATTTTTAAAAACTTTTTTTATTTAATTTTCCAAAAATTTTAACAATACAATTAGGAATTATGAAAATTTAGGAAATAATAAATGCTGAATTTGGTGAGTTTAAAATTGTGAAGAGCTGAATTTCAAATGTGCATTTGAACTAATAGTTAGATGAGGTAAATCTATTGACAAAAAGAGTTCAAAAAAATGCTCGGATAATATAAATCTAACAAGATTATATCATACATCAGACCATATCTGATTAGAATAGCCAAATTATACAAAAAAAAAAAGAAAAAAAATCAGTCCCATGAAAAACCTTTTGAATGGACTCCTTCCTAAAATTTAGAACTCCATATATTTATATTAGAACTCAATAAATCTTCTAAAAGAATTCATGAGTAAAATTTGGAGTTAACTAATTATCTTATTATGGAGTTATATAATCGCCATACAAGCAGAAATGCAATAGGCGACTTTAAAGTGTTACACATTAAACCTCAAAAACTAATTCTTTGATAGTGATTTAATTGAGAAAAAAATCTTAAAAACATTTTAAAATAATCAATAAGAATTTTATTCATGTATGAATGTATGCAGTGAGTTCATTTAACTCTATAAGTCAATGTTCCAAGTCACCAACTTCTCAATGAGATTGTTGAATTATAATAGAGTTGTCTAGACTATAATATTCATTTTCTGATTTTTAAACTGCACCCATACAATTTAATAATATCATTATACTTGAAATCTCAGATTTTAATTAATTATCATATGTATCATACTACATATAAGTCTATAACTGAGAAAGCAAGTTTATATGTATAACTTTGCCAGTCACATATCAATTATATAGACATTCTTCATACTCAATTATCTTAATTAGAAATATAGAATATAGAATATAATGTCATATTTTAATCCATTGATATATTCATCTTTTATATCAAATATCTAAAAAAAATTAAAACACATATTAGTGACCTCCAAACCTAGAATGTCCGGACATGTACTGTAACACAAATCTTTGATGTTTTCTTATTACGCATTCAGGTATCTACTTTCTCAAAAGTCAACATGTAGAATTATTGGAAAATATCGCATCCCAATAGGTTTTAGTGTCTCTTGGAGATATAATTGATGTATGATAAAACAATAATATAATAACCCGAACCAATGTATTTAAAGTAATTCTTTCATTTACATATTGCTTACATGAAAACCAGAAACCTAAATGTCTTATACAGGACAAAATTGAAGATCCACAATGCCTATAGTCGATTACAATCACCTCGAAGATATCCATTTAGGGTTCAATGGCAAACCCTCAAAAGTTGACGCAATCCCTTTAATAATACTGTGAAAACTTTAATCTGATTTCCATATAGTACAAGGTGGAAATGAAATGAGAAATTTGAAACTAAAGTGGAAAGGGAACCAAAAAATACTCAATAAGCTAGAAGGTTACGGTAACTAGAGTGAAGGAAAAGAATTAGAAAATGATGTAGAACTTGAAATGGTAGGATGACATAATGGTATGGCGGGCTAGGAAAAAATAACTCTTTAAATATTATTTAATTCAATAAAGTAACTACAAGTACTAAGCCGAAATGAAAGTGGAATACAATAGAATAAGAATCTTTTAAACACCCCCAAATCGTTTGATTTTTTTAACAAAAACTAATAACTTCCTGAAATGGAAAAAAGAGCGAAAACATCATAAAATTAACGTGGGAAAAAATAAATATATAGCAAGACTGTGAGTGTTAAAACTGGCTAAATGTAAATCTGTCATACGGTTATCTCAAATTTATGTTCACCTTTTTAAATATATTGATATAATCTTGATTCATTTTGGTCGAGAGTTTCAGCTCTCGGAAAGTTTTATTGTTACATATATAATGATCACATCACGACACTAATTAAAAGTAATGTTCAAGAGCTAGATAAATAAGTTAGACTGTATATAAATGGTACAGAGTAACTCTTTTACCCATGGGTGTAACTTTAATATAGTACTATTCGGTCATGAAAACATTTTTTCATTTTTTAATATGGGGCATTTATCTTTTTATTTTTCGTTGCACAATTTGACATATTTATGTTGCGATTATAGCTACTTGATGTGATGAGAATCTTGTGCATATGTTTTATTCATTCGACCTTCTAGGTAAAAATTGTCTAAAAATTTTATTTATTTTTTGTCTAAAAATCTAAAACATGCAACTTTTATTCGTTCAATAACATTTATTTTTACTTAATAAGATCATATATATCTTCAATATAATAACTCGATCTAATGAAAAATAAGTCGATCGCTACCAATCACAATATGCAACCTATTGTCTCCACCATCACCATCATTAAAATCGTTATGTCACAAAACTATATATTCTAAATTCTTTTCTTAAAGAAGAGCTCAAAAGACTAATTTGAAAATTTCTAAAACCTAGAATGACTAATATATTAAAAAAAAAAATACACTCATTTTTAGATAAATAAAATACAAAAATATGTAGTTAGTTTTAAGAAAACAGTAAATCACGAATGAAATTTAAAAGTAAAAAACATGCATTGAGCATTTTTTTTGTTTAGGTAAAAATAGATTAATTTCAATTGGATGCAACTAAGAGTTATAAAAAAATGCTCTTTTATTGGAAAATATAGACTGTAAGTGTGGATATGGATATGGTGTGGGGGGTATGGATATGTTTGCAGGGGTTGAGGTTAGTATTTAATTTTCAACTTAATATTGTTATTTTAAGTTATAAAATAAAATGGTAGAGTGTTGTAAAATCAGTGCCCTGGTCATCAACATAAAATGTTTCCATCATCACCAACACTTGAATTAAACACCTTGGCATGTTGGTAAGCTGTCCTCTAATGAACATATCCCTGTCTATAATCAATGTGAGATCATTCTAGAAAAATAAAACAGAATCTCAATAAATGGTTTTTCATTGCAGATACAACTCCAGGAACTCTGTTCTTGAATGGTCCATAGTTCTCATTGATAATTCGAACATCAGGTAAGCTACTGAATAAAGTTTTTCGTGGTAGGGGTGTCAGGCTTTGTTTGTTTAGTTTCTAATGTCTGTGCTGTCAATGTGTGCAGTGGTCCCTGGAATTTACTGTGCCTCCAATGGATCCATCAACCTTCTTCCCAATATCTGCCTGATTTACTTCTTCATCGACTTATAGCCACTTGAAGGTACCCCCCCCCCCCCTCCTGCCATTTTGTCATTTTTCTTGTCTTCTTATCGTTACATATGGTACCTGCCTTGGAACCATCTGCATGATCGGGTTTGACGTATTCCAGGCAGGGTAGACACTGGGATGGGTAAGGGTATCCCCCAATGTAAAAAGAGTTTGTGTGTCTATATCCAAAGCAGAATTATGATTAAAATGGATTTAGTCTTAAAATTAAATTTGGTTGGTTCAAAAACAAAAAAAAATCCTAAGAGAATTGGATTTAAGAAATTGGTTTTGCACTTCTATTGGCATGATGTGAATGAAATATGTGAAATTGTGTACACTCTATTGCAGGTGACCAACATATTGCCACTTCAAGGTGGGCTCGCCCCAAAATTTTCACAAAGAACTGTGCTGGTTACTGAGAATTACCAAGTGGTTTGAGACGGAGGGATATGAAAAATAATTTTGAATAATAGAGTTGTGTATCAACCATCAATTAGAATTTGATTGGTTTTTAGGAACATCACATATCCTATTACTCTTCAACTAGTTTGGATTTTGGATTTTGGATTTTGGGAACAAAGTAAACCGAATACTTTGCGTTAAATGGTTTGAATTATTTATGGGATTTCATTACATGTCCTCTAATAATTTCACTTTATTGCGTCCAATGGCTCTTTTTCCCATCATTTCCAATGGAGCCAAAGAGGCAAAGACTCACTATTTTTTGGCTTGGAAATATGATGAAATAAAGTAAAAAGGATCGCTAAATTGTTTGTGTTTCTTTGTTATGAAGCAACAATCACTCCATGCAATTATCATTTTAGATCATATGGAAATAGTCTCTTTGTGCTTTAGTACAACGGTAAAGCTTTGTACATCGGACCTACCCATACCTCACTGTAGGTGGAGCCTTTGTTGCACTGGGTAATGTTGCGTTTGGTGGCCTTTTATCTTGTGAAATTAGTTGAAATGCTTAAAATGTTAAGAATAAGAAAACAACAATGTTGTATGTTTTGTTATATATTTATTTCAAAAGTGAAAAGTGAATACATCATCAAGGGTCAAATTATCATCATATTAATACAGACTGCCCAGTGCCCCTCCCATATTATTTTGACGAAGGAAGACTCGAGATTGTTGAGCCAACAAGGGAAGACTCTGGATTGTTGGCCTGACGAAGGAAGACTCTTAAATCTTAATTGTTGACATGACAAGAAAAATTATAGGATTGTAAACTTGACAAGGGACGCAACGTGTAGTCGTGTAGTGAATTAAAAAACCATACCACTTCATCAAGTTTTCCTCTGCTAACCCATTCAACGACAAACATTCGATAATGCATGTACTTCTGCATCCTACAACCCATTGTTTGGAGAAAGTTAGTTTTTTTACTCCATAGGCATTGGGGGTGGGGGTTTGGAGGACTTGAGGTAAACTGGGATCAATCTCACTCCATTGAGAATTGAACCGGGAACCTCCCATGAGGGAGAGTGAGTCGGCGACCAGCTGGGTTGGACTGCTAAAAGAGAGTTGAACTTTTAGTCCTTCAACTATTAAGTACTCCATTTGTGATTATCTAGTCTTGTTATTAATGTTTAAAGGGAAATTTCCCTAAAGAGGGGTAAACCGGTTTTGAAATTTTAAAATAGGACTGATATGTTTTCCATCTTGAAATATGAATCGTTATTGTCATGATTGAAAAATAATACCACTAGTGACAGTAAAAACTGTCATGTTAATGCCTAGTACTGCAACTATTTGGCAGTAATAATTTCAAGATGACAATATATACTATTATGATACTCTTATTTCGGGATGAAAAATATAGCAGTCCTATTATGGTATTCCAAAACTTGTTTACTCTTATTTTGGAAAGTTTCTCATGTTTAAATCAAGCAGTCTTTGCCCCCAACTATGAGAAAGTTCCCCATGTTATGCTCTCTACTTCTTCTTGCTCAATACTCCTAGTTGCTCTTATAATTGCATTGAGATGCAAGCCCATTAGGCCTCAAAATTGTAGCTCAAAATTCACTTGGAATTAATTTCATAACGTTTTAGAGGCCGTTTGGAACCACTGTTTTTCGGCTTATCAGGCTTATCAGCCAGCTTTTTCACCAAACACGTAATTTTTGCTTTCGCGCGCTGAATTGTGTAATAAGCAGAAAAAGTAAGGTTGGAGTTACTTTTCTGGCTGTATTGGCTGAAGTTACTGTAGATGACCATTTTAGCTATTTTTACATATAATTTTTTTCTTTATTTTATTAATAAAATATATTTTAAAAATATTTTTTTCTTAAATCAGCAGAATCAGCCAATGCAGCCACTTCAGCCAGAACTTCATAAATTTCAGCAGAAACAGCCCAAACAGCCGACTTTCGTGCTACCAAACGGGCTCTTAAAGTTACTCCCTCCGCATTTAAATGTTCCATACATTAAGTTATGACAAAATGAGCCCGTTTGATAGCATGAAAATCGGCCGTTTTGGCTGATTCTGCTGAAATTTATGAAGTTCTGGCTGAAGTGGCTGCATTGGCTTATTCTGCTGATTTAAGAAAAAATTATTATTAAAATGTATTTTATTAATAAAATAAAGAAAAAAATAGCTAAAATGGTCATCTACAGTAACTTCAGCCAATACAGCCAGAAAAGTAACTCCAACCTTACTTTTTCTGCTTATTACACAATTCAGCGCGAAAGCAAAAGTTACGTGTTTGGTGAAAAAGTTGGCTGATAAGACGAAAAACAGTGTTGCCAAACGCCTCAAATACTTAACGGTGAAAAGTAGGGGTAATGGATAGTATAGAAAAAGTAGAAGAAAATGTGAAAAAGTAGGAAAGAAAGGATAAAAAATAGAAAAAGTAAGAGTAATTGAATATTTTTAAAAGAAAAACTTGTCAAAAAGGGAAAGTGTATAAAACTTTCAAATACATTCCAAAAAAGAGAATGTATGAAACTTTTAAATAGGGAGGGAGTATGGACTTGGCATAATTTTTTTTGTTATATACCTTGTTACAGTTTAATTCGTGTTCATATTTTTATTGTGCTAAATTAGGCTTACAAAAATATTGTGCTAAATTCCTTATTATAGTAGATAGTATTTGGTTTGATTGGGCGTTTAGGAATTTTCAGTCAATAACATCGAGGCCCATGGGTACGCGATTATACCAAAGTGCGGACCGCCGGGTTCTTTCGCGCCTGTTGTTGCGCCCTAAAACCCAAAACCTTAGATACCAATGCCGGATTACCAGTGTGAAGGCGCGAAGAAGATGAAGAAGCCGAAGAAGAGAAAATTATCAACTTCAGGCGAAAAAGAAGTGCATCCACGGCCTGCTAAAAACTTGCGCAGTGACACCTCGGAGCCGAAAAACATAGCTTCTGTAGAGTCTGAAGTAGATGGCAACAAAACAAGTTTCCACCTTCAAGATGACCCGCCCTGGAGAAACCTGCAGCTCATTCTCTCCCTGCAGAATAAGGATATTTCTCTTTCAATGTTAGTGGCATTCCAATATATGTCGTTTACTTACCTTTTGACTGTGTGTATTTATGTGTGCATGTGTGCTCCTGATAAATAAGTTCCTTAGGTGCAGGAAGGTGGAACTTGCATTTGATTATGTGGAAAAGATGACAATTGAGGGAGCTGAGGAAAGAAACCGAGATTCAGAGTCAGTTAGCTTTCCCAGAACACTTATTTTTCTCAATAATTGGGTTCAGACAGAGATGATATCTTCTTTAAAAGGAAGCACTGCTCAAGGAACATGCTTAGACGTCAGATGTTGGAAGGTTCTTAGGTTCTGCTTGGAGGAATCAAAACAGCTCAATATGGCGTTGAGCTTCTCAAGACACTTCTTACGGGTTATTCAGTGTATTTCAAGTCATTTGTGGTCGCATCTAAATGCTGAATTGAGTAAAGAGGAGTTTGAGTTTTACAATGTTGTTCTTGATTGTATATCATCAGTCTTCTCATCTCATGGGGGAATTTCCAATGAAAATTTGGACTTATGGATTTCAGTTATTAATACTGTGCTTAACCTCATCCAAAATATTTTCACCTTCAAGCTTGAACACTCCAAGACGGGAACTTTTGTCTTGCAATTATCATGTTATGTGCATGAACCATTTGCAAAATTTCTAAGGGTACATCCAACAAAAAAGAACGGTTTTCGCGACTTTGTTGATAAGCTTTTGGAGCCTCTGATGCTTTCATGGGATTTGTTGCATCTTCATACCTGCAAAAGCAGTCCTCACTTGATATTGGATCTTTTAAAGTTAATTGAAGAAGTATTGTCTCATGGATTGTTCCACCCTATGCACATTGAAGGATTTTTTGAGCTGCAGAATACATCAAGCTATAAAACACTGGATGGTAAGGGTGTGGAAGTTCAGAAGGTGGTTATTAAAAGTTATCATAGGATTTTCTTTGATGTGTTGGGGAAGACTATTTCGAGGAAAAATGCATCATCTGCAGGTGGTTTAGGAATGCTGCTTCGCTTGTTTATTAGTGGCATCAGTAAAAACAAAGGACTTTCAGTTGGCAAAGATGGTCCAAGTAACTCAATTTCTGAAAGTTCTTCTACAAGTTCTTTAGTTTCTGGAATAAATTATGCTCTTGGTCTGAATGCTGAAACTATGAAGCTCTCTTTTGACTTTTTTGTACAGATAATGGAATATTTTTTATTAGAGTTTAATACTTACTCGCAAGCTCAACTAGAGGATGGGGCTATGCTTCTTGATGCTCATTGCAAACTCAGATCTGCCAATAAACTACTTTTTGAATTATTGCATGCAAGAGTCTATGTACGGATAGAGGACACCTCTGAGGGAGCATGTCTCAATTTCCTGAGATTGGTTTATGATAGAATCATGTTACTTTCTTCCAAAATTATTAATGTACTAGAAACATCATTTGCTTCAGATAACAATGGGGTGCTGGTTTTAATAGTCAAAGAGCTGGTTCATGCTGTGCATTACTTGTTGGATATTGATTATGAAGCCATTGAAGATAATCTTGAAAGGTTATGGGGAACAGTGATTTCATTTACAACATTTAGCTACTCTTTGGTGGATGTGCCTGATCAGGATAAGTTAACCACGGAGATACAAAATCTGGGATGTAAAGTGGTTCACCTCTATAGCGAACTGAGACAGGTTTGCGAGTTTCTTCTTTTCAGCTAGTCACTTGAATATTTCACATCTTGAGAATAGAAACATCTTAGGGCCTATTTGGTTATATAGAGTTATGTGTGTGTCTGTATTTGATTTTTTAAATCCTAATTCATTTCTTAAGTTAGAAAGCACACTGATTAACCTTTTAGTAGTTTTTGAAAATTCATGTTTTCCAGCCCCCCCCCCCCCCCCAAATAAAATAAAATAAATAGAAGGATCGTCCAAGCAAACAACTTGATATTCATCCCTTCACTAAACAAAGCCCCCCCCTTTGTTAACATGTGACTTGGAAGGCATGAAATGCATTAAGTGTTAACAGTGCATAAGTGAAAGCTGAATTTCACCCAATATATACAACTTAGAGAGTTAGAGTGAATCAAATACGGTGGTAAGAAAGGAAGGATAATTACATAAATTCTTTATTTTTGTGTTTTGAAAAATTATTGCAGGTTGACTCGTACATTTTTTATGGGTGTGTTTTTCGCCTTTTAATGACATAGTTTTGAGATCCTCACTGTACATCTGCTATCATTGTAGGTGAATACACCCATCTTTTCACTGTGCAAAGCAGCCAGAAGCTCAGTATTACTTCCAGAAAGAAGCATTCAACCATATAAAGCTTCTTTTAATAATTCATTTAGCTTGTTCATATGCTGCCCCGAGTTCAGGCTTTCCATTAGTAGTGCCATCAAGTCCATACCAGAGGGACAAGCTAGTGGATGCATCCGGCAGTTAATAGCCGATTTTTTAGAATCATTGGAGTGGATAAAAACTACACCTGTGCTTCCTGCTGAAACTGACCAAATAAAACAAGATCTCCATAAAAATGACTTCCAATGCTATGATATGCAAAGTGAGTTGTTGGGAAGAAGTATATCTGAACTGTATGTCCTGATTCTTGACTCACTGACAGTTACCGCTGGAAATTGTTCCCTAGTCAGCATTTCCATGAAGGATTTGATGGCACGAATTAGCAATATTTTAAGGAGCCTAGTATCAGAAAAGGTGAATAGTATTGATGAGTTATTGTCTGTTTTTATGAGAACAATCCTTGATAAGGGGAGTGGATCAGGAAACAGGGTGATGTCAGCACACTGGATTTTAGTCTTCTTCTTTCGTTTGTATTTATCTTGCCGAAGCTTACAACGTCAATCTATCATTCTACTGGCGCCGGATATGTCAAAGAAGATGTCAGAAAAAATGGGGGATTCATTTACAGCATACTCTGGAAATGAGTGGCTAGAGAGGGCTGATTTGTCAGAAGAAGGCTATTTTTCTTGGATCATTAAACCTTCTTCTTCTCTTGTTTCTATTCTAGATATTGTTTCTAATATTAATCTTCAACTAGCTTCTATGGATTGCTCCCCCCTTATTTATGTAATGAATACCATGGCTGTTCAGAGACTCGTTGATTTGAATCGACAGATAAAGTCCATTGATTATTTGTTTTGGAAGATTGAAAATCTCAACCAGCACAGGATCATAAATGATACTGTCTTGTCATTCAATAGCAAAAAGTACCACAAGTGGAAGATGATAGAGTCAGATTTAAGGCATGAGGCTGCAGCTCTCACTAAATTCATAATGGGGTATCTATCATTAGTGGCTAAGAGTCAGTTATATATTCCCCCATCTGAAGGTGCATCCTCTGAGGACATTTTTTCCAAAAACACATGTGACATTGGAAGATGGAATTTTGGTGTGGGATCTTTGAATGAGAAGACATTGGCATCTGCCTTGTGGTGGTTCCTTTGCCAAAATATTGATGTATGGTGTACCCATGCTAGCAAAAAGGACTTGAAAAAGTTCATTTCAGTTTTAGTCCATAGCTCTGTTCCTTATTTCAGCAAGGAGTTGAATGAAAACAAAATGCGCATAAAACTGACAGCTACAAGGAAAGTCAACATAAGTCTGACCTCATTGGAAGTGTTAAGCAATAGTGTTCTGTACGAACAAAGAGTAAGATGCAGGCCTGGTTTTGAAGTCATAAGTTTATCCTTTCGTTCATTTCATTCTGATGAAAATTTTCATGCAATCATGTGTATTAAAGATTAGCCACATCTTGGTTATTAGGAAAAAAACATGGTTAAAAGAGACTAAAGGCACTCATTTATCTTGATTTATTTTTAAATTTCCATTCTAGAACTCTATTGTGTAACTGATATTTTGCTAGGATCCATAACTGAAACTGTTCTAACTTTTTGTTACAATAGTTTGTTCACAGGAATATGGCTTCAGTGCTGTGTAGGACATTAGAGAAGTCTGTTGCATCATTGTATTCTAGTTCGGATGATGCTAATTTAAACTCCCCACCTGATTGGAGAAAGATTCTGGATGCACTTGAAATATCATCTACTGCTTCAAGGGACAGGAATGGAAAGAGCTTGCGTTCATTGTGGATAAAGGCATTATCACATGTACTGATCCTGCCAGCTGAACATTCAAAAAAGAAATTATCCTATTTTAATGAAGTAGAGTTCAGTAATTGTCAGGGTGTGCTCAATCTTCTGAGCTGGATGCCAAAAGGATATTTGAGTTCAAAATCTTTTTCCCGCTACAGAACCTGTATTCTCAACCTTGAATGGTATTTCAACCTTTTTGATTTTCTCAAATATTCTAAGTTTGCCTTCTACTAGTGAGCATAGTTTTCATGGTGTCGCAACGTCATTGCCTTGGCGTCACGCTAGTCATTGTGGTCTCTCTACTTGCTGTATGTCTTCTATATTGGCACATCAATGCCACAGCGTCTGAATGACGCCACACGACGCCACGGATCCTAACTCAAACCATAGTCTGAACAAGCCCAAACCCAATAATCAAATAACCCATCAAAATTTAAAAATAAGGCTGTTGACCTATCTGAAGAAAAGAGGGCATCTCCCGAGTCCAGACTCGTCTCGGTCATCACCACCGCCTCGCTCGTCACCATCCGCCATCATCTCGTTTGCCGCCATCCGCCACCATCTCGCTCGTCGCTATCCACTATTGTCTCCTTCGTTTCCATCTGCCATCGTCTCGGCTGTCGCCATCCACCATCGTCTTGGCTGTCGCCATGACGCCATCTGACATTGTCCCATTGGTCGCCATCTGCTATTGTCCCGCTCGTCGCCATCCAGAGCATCGCCGTCCTCTCATGTGATTTCCCATTTCCCATCTTAAGTCTTTGTTTTTTCGTCAGCCTGAAGGGCATGTTGTAATTTTATGCTATTAATGCTTTAAATATTGCAGCATGTGTAAACAAAAAATTGATTATTTGAGTAACATAATATTATGATTCATTTGATAGGTACACGCAAATCTGGCGATGAATGGTTGAATATGAAAACTGAAATTGAAGAAACTGAAAAGTAACGATACAGATGAGGCAAGTTCGAGAGTGCCTCGTCTTTCCCAACTCCCAGTCCAATCCAAGTTCTGCCTCACTCCCTTATTCCCTTCTTCTCATTCTTATAGTAATTGTATTCTAACGGGCCAGCCCATAACTAAATAATACCAGGCCTAGACCCCCTTTAACATAATACTCCGTAACAAACTATGTAACATTATTTTATTATTATTACTCCCTCCGTCCCCCAATTAAGTTCCTGGTTTGGCACTGTTTTGATGTAGATAATTTGCCAAATAAGGAAAGTATTGAAGTGTGAACTTACTTTAGGGACTGCCCAAAAAGGAAAGTGAGAACTTCATTGGGGGACGGAGGGAGTATTATACTAATACTAATAGGTTCCTATCATATCTCCCCCCTTAGACAACCACCTTGTCCTCAAGGTGGATGATAGGAAACAGCCTTAACTTTCCACTTCGTCTTCATCCTGGTGCCTCTTCCTTCCCAATACATCCCGGATTTCTGGACAATGATCTTCATTACTTGACCCTTCCTCACCCCTTTTGAACAAAGCTGTCCACAACCCGGTTTAACCAGATTCTCTTCAAAAAGAGGTATACTGTCATATGGAGAACATAATGATTGTTCTCTTGCTCAGGTTTCCCGGTAGACCAGCAAATGTTCTCATCAAAATGCAACTCTCTGGGGTTTGTCAGTATGAAAAAGGAATTGAGTTCACTGCTTTTCATATCACAAACAAGTGGTACTGTAATAATATCTCCAAATGATCCACGAAGTTTAAAGTTTACTGACTCTACTTTATCAATGCCTTTCAATTTTGTAAGCCCAGATGACCAATCAAGTTTAGGTATCCCTAAAACTTCTTCAAATCCAAATTCACTCCCACCATAGACATTAGCTGAACAACGCAACAGAATAACAGGAAACCTTTTACCTCCAGATGATGGTTGTAAGTTAACAATGCTATCACACTGATTTTCCGCCTTGTGGCATTCCAAATAGTCTGGCAGAGACAAGTTCAAACAACCTCCAAACAGCCTCATATTTTGCACTCCTGCACCCTCTGTGTTTGGCTGTAGCCTATTCTCAACAATGTGGTGAAGATTTTGAGAAGTGACACGCAGAACTCTACCAAAAACCGAGTTGAAGAATTCCATAGAACCTTTAGAAGCCTCAGAAGCTGGGCACCCAAGAGAAACAGGAACTGCAGTTGCGCCAATTTCAGGTCCAGCGACCACTGACAATTTCTCCTCGTTTTCATTTTCGCCTTCAGTGAACTTCTCTGCATTTTCTCCAAATTGTGAAGTACTCCTATCATCAGAGGAAGGTTGCCGCAGGTTAACAGACTCCTGCTGTGAACCTGGAGAGTCTGAGTGCGAAACAATTTGCGAAGGGGAAGAATAAGCGAGAGCACTGTACGACACGGTTTGAGATGCCCTCTGTGAACTGTTAGAAGCCTCTCACGATGACGATTGGTGAGATATGAGTAGAGACGGAAAACTGGAACTCTGAGACGCGGCTAGAGACTCAGGCGAACCCTGCAAGCTCAGAACAACTGATAGCGACGAAGTTGTGGATTGCGATCTGGGAGAATCTTCGTGCGACACAGTCTGCGCACTTAGTGACGAACTGGAATACCCAGAAGGCCGACGACTTTTAGGGCTCCTAGATCGATGTCTGCGATGATGTTGATCCATACTGTTCAGCATATTTTTCATCTTGTTCAGCATAGTTTTCATCTCCGCTTTCATATCCTTCATATGTCGTTCTATATTGTCAAAACTCTTTTCCATTCGAGGCGTCATATAGAATTCCTCCATCGCTCCCGATTGTTGTTGCTCTGGGATGATCAATGATTCCGATTCTCTGCCTCCAGGAAGCTGTGTGCTCTGATACCAATGATAGGTACACGCAAATCTGGCGATGAATGGTTGAATTTGTAAACTGAAATTGAAGAAACTGAAAAGTAACGATACAGATGAGGCAAGTTCGAGAGTGCCTCGTCTCTCCCAAGTCTCAGTCCAATCCAAGTTCTGCCTCACTCCCTTATTCCCATTCTTATAGTAATTGTATTCTAACGGGCCAGCCCATAACTAAATAATACCAGGCCTAGACCCCCTTTAACATAATACTCCGTAACAAACTATGTAACATTATTTTATTATTATTATTATTATTATTATTATACTAATACTAATAGGTTCCTATCCTCATTTGGTAGAAATTCTAATATTAGCAATTTGTTGTGCCTGATAATTATAACAAGAAGCAGAAAAGCCCTAGATAAGTTAATTAGTTCAATAGAGGAAAACAATCCATTATCATTGATTCTTTCCAGTATAGAATGCTGCAGGGAAATATAGTTTTTTCCCTAATTTAGTTCATTTGGTGTTCCTCCCAGAACACATGAACGGTATCCATGTTTTTAGCTTCTATCCTTTTTGTGTTTTGTACTCGTATTATCTTTGTTCTGCTGAAGATTTCTTAAAAATGGTTTTGTGTTTCAGGCTTGTAGTGGGTAGCTTATTGGGATTACGCAATAAGCTGTCTTCATCTGATTGTTACAAGCTTCTAAAGTTGTTGTTGACCTGCCGGAGGACTTTAAAATATCTGCTAATGGCATCATTTGAAGAGAGGAAAGAAGGTTGTCAGTCCTCCCTCAGTTGTGTGCTGTCAGATGGTCCATTTGCTTCAATCTGGCTCATGAAATCGTTGTCCACTGTGATTGGGTTTGAAAATGCGTGTTTAGAAGGTTTTGCTTCTCAGGTGAAACAGTTGATGTTTTCATTAATGGATCACACATCACATGTGTTCTGGACTCTTATTAAGGATCAGTTCAAATGTGTGATTTTCTCATTAACATATGCTGATAAGCATTGCGAAGAAAGTTCCATTTCTTCTATCGAACATCAAGGCATTGATATAGATGAATGTGAACCCCTTTCAGACCCCCCTTTCAATAAGGATGCATTTAAAAGCATTACAGTTATTGCTGAAGCTTTGAGCGAACACATAAAGATGTCATTTGACTCTATGAATGCATTGTCTAGTGAAAATAATGTAGACTCAGCAGCGTGTCAAGAGTTGAAAATGATATCAACAACAACCTCCTGCTTCCAGGGCTTTTTGTGGGGCCTTGCTTCTGCATTGAATGATATGGATTATGAAGCGCGCTGTCAATATGATCTGTTAAAAAATGAACATATGTTCAAAATCAAGTATTGCATTGACAGGTGTACGTATTTCATAAATAATAGTGTACATCTGCTGGTACTTGAAGGTGATCAGTTGCCTCAATGCTTGCCAGAAACCAAAAGTCTTGCCACTGATGCAATTAAAGAAAGCAAGTCTTTGCACACAATCGGTGGCTCTATAATGAATGAAGAAAGGATTCACCATTCCAAGTCAATGGACTCGTGGCTTATTGGCACAAGGGGTGGCTCCAGTAAAATGTCTGACCAAATAAAAACAGATATTGAAGCTCTTTTGGTTAAAGTGGGCACTGAAGAAGGATGTGTAAAGAAATCTTTGCTGCAGGCTGTTTTGAGGGGGGAAAATCCTGAGGTAGCCTTTTGTCTGAGACAGCTATTCATTGCTTCTTCAGCTATTTTGAGACTAAATTTACAGATCAACTGCACTAAGTTATCTTGGAGTTTGATTCCTTCTTTAATTCAAATTTCAGAGTTTCTGCTTCTGGAATTTGCCAGTGTTAGAGAGTCACAAACATTTTCTCTTGTTTGCTTATATGGGGTTGTGAAGTTTCTTGAAGAATTAGGAAAATACTTTCCTTTGTTGAATCCTTCATTCTCAAGGAATTCATACGTCAGTCTTATAGACTTGCACTTGAGAGCAATAGGGAAATGCATATGTCTGCAGGGAAAGAGAGTTAGCCTAGCAATAGAGGAGAGAGAATCAAGTACTAAGGTGCTAGGCTTTCCTGTAGAACTTGAGCCAAATGAATCCCATTGGACTTGCAACTTGGATGAATTAAAATCTCAATTAAGTAGCTCGTTCAGAGCTTTTGTTGGAAAAGCATCTGAACTGCATTTACTATCCGTAGTTCAGGTTATTGAGAGATCAGTAGTAGGGGTGCAGGAAGGTTGCATGGTAAATTATGAAGTGTGTACTAGAAGTGCTGATGGGGGAATGGTTTCCTCAAATGTTGCTAGTGGCATTGAATGTTTAAATATGGTTCTGGAATCATCAACAGGTATCATTCATGTTTCAATCTTGTTCTGCTGATTAAATGAAATAAAAGCAATTATTTGCCTGATAACAACATTTCATATTTTCATTAGATCTAGAGTCTTTATCTTCTGCTGCAAAATTCTTTAATTGCCTTATTTGCTGATGCTTTTAATTTGATTGATTCTCATTGGGTTGGTGCTGATTGGTAACAATGCTTTAATATAGAAGGTTCTTGAAGCATTGTGCAGTTATTAGATTCACGAGTTTATAATTGAGCTTAACATATTACACTTAGGTCAAAGAATGACAGAACAATGATATCCGATTGACAGAATTCAATAAGAAAAATAAAACAGATCAAAAGCTTTATTCAATAGGTAAACCGATCACAATGGATACAATTCACCTAGGACCATTTGAGATGCCCAATCTCCAAGTTCTATCTCAACAGAAATAACAGCCTGCCAATTCTAGCTATTATTCTCTTATTTATAGTAATAGTCCACGCAGGGACAATACTAACTAACTACCCCGTTAGTTAACTACTACCGCCTTCTTATTCTTTCTTTGATACACTTTATTGAAATATTTAATAGGCTGCTGCACCACTTGTCTATCCAGGAAGCTACTCATTTCCTTAGATCCCATCAAGCTTAGCCAGTAAATATTTTTTATACGGGTACACTCTCTAGGTATGTTTAGATCACAAAAAATGCAATGGAAATGAAAAAATTGAAAGGAGCCCTTGGGGAGTTATTCATAAATCTGACTTTACCTTTGAAAGTACAAAGGAAAATCAAATGCGATTTATGTGTTTAAAACCTTTATATATATTTAAGTTTCTTGTTCTTTGTTGTGTAACGAAAAAATAAAAATCAACGGGGTAAACCGTTGCCCAGATAATCAACAATAAAAATACCGTTGCCCAAAGCCAAAAGGCTAAAACCAATTTTAGTCCAAGATAATCAAGAATGAACCCTGGCAAGGGGTATAAATAGCCTTCTACAAGAAACCGTAATCAAGCCCAAATTAATTAAATCCTAATTAGGCTCATACTAACTCTACTTAAGTACTCTTCTAATAATAGGCCCAAACTAAAACACAACATTAACTTAATAATAATAATAATAAAACTATAATGACATCCCATAACCGGCCCACGGAAGTGGGCCCAAGCCCGGTCCTGCCCCATGCTCTTCCCGCTCTCTATCATTCTTTTTATGCATAAATAAATTTAAAATCTAGTTTGCACAAATATCTAAAATATCTAAATCCTTCAGTTTTCCTCCTAGTATTTTCCAGGTTCCGTATGGTGCGTCTATAATATTCATTTTTCATTTCCTTCTGAGTCGGGCCATGTCTTTGCAGTACTCCTAGTCATTGTATGAGGCTTTTGTTATCATAGATTTTTCGTAGTGTATAATGTTACCCATCTGATTTTGTAGGGAGAAAGCGCTTAGCTGTGGTTAAAAGGCACATTCAGAGCTTAGTTTCATGCCTTATAAATGTGGTCGTGCACTTGCAAGGCCAAAACATATTCTGTACGAGTGATGATTCTAGTAATTGTTGTTTTGCTCGTCCTGATTCTGGCTCTGTCATTCTCATGTGCGTTGAGGTTCTGATAAAGATTTGTGCCAAATATGCCTTTTTCCAGCTAGAAAAGTACCATATTGCCCAGCTTTTGCGGCTGCCTGCGGCAATATTTTTCAATTCTTTTCAGCTTCATGTTTCTGGGGCCCCACTAGCTAGTTCAAAAGAACTACCAGGAGTTTCTGACATTGGAGTGACTGAATCTCCTAGAAGAGAATGCATCAATGCCATCTATCAGCAATTCATCTTGAAGCTATATGCTGCTTGTTGTCGACTGTTGTGTACTGTTCTTAAGCACTACAAGAGGTTCTATTTATTCTCTAGCTCTTGGTTTATTTAAAAAGCAATAGCTTTCAATTGTAATAGATTTATTTTTATTCCTACTTGGAATATTCCTGCCCCCTCCATCCTCAGAAAAGTTGGTCTTTGCACTGCATGTTTAACTTTGCAGTTTGCACTCCATTTTTTGGTTTCTTTGAATATGCACCCTAGAGTGGGGGGGATTCAAATATAAAGGTAAATCATGGGATGCAAACTTAAACGAATTTGGTAAGAAGACATAGAAATTACCTGCTTTGAGGTGCATATTGAAAGAAAACAAACACCGGGTAGAGTCAAATGTTTCCCCACCCTGGCCCATATTATGCCAACATTTACGTTTGTTCTTATTATCCTATGAATCATTCTTCCACAATTCCGTCTAAGATTGTTTACTTTGACAGTGCCAGCTTTTATTCGCTGTGGTTAAATCGAGTGTTTTTGTATTTGTGCAGTGAGACTCAATGCTGCATTGCCCTCCTTTATGATTCAGTTAGTAAACTTCTTCATTGTCTGGAGATGGACAATGATTTGATTGGTAAAGCAAGAAGACATTTAATAAGGGATGTACAAGATGGAGTAAAATGTGCCACCTTTCTCAGAAGAATCTACGAGGAGGTAGGTGTGATTTTTATTGAGATAATATTATCTTCTTGAGGGGTATTTATAGTCAAATTTCCCATTCTGCAGATTAGGCAACACAAGGATGTCTATCATACCAACAGCTTTCAGCTACTGTCTAACTATATATGGGTTTATTGCGGATATGGTCCTCATAAAATTGGTATAAAAAGGTTGTTAGCCCTCTCATCTTTATTTCTATCATAACTAGATTTAAAAGCTCTTGCATTTTTATTTACAGTGGTATCTCTCATATTTGCAGGGAAATAGATGAAGCCTTGAGACCTGGTATATTCGCCCTACTTGATATTTGTTCAACAGAAGATCTTAAGTATCTTCACACCGTATTTGGAGGTATAAATCACCCTGCCTATATTCTATAGGAGTTTGCATTCTATTATTCACGCATAATATTACCAAGATCCTAAGGTCTGTTCGGAACCAGGAAAAGATGTCTACGTTGGAAAAATAAGGGAAATTTTGTAAGGAAAGAAAATTGTGTTTCTTTTTTTAATGTTCGAACCCAATAATTTGTTTTTAGATAATTCTTCAAACCCATTTTCTTTCCGTTTAGTGGGGAATTTCAACTTTGCACTACTTTTGCGGGTTGCAAACATAGACTAAAATTTTCTTCACTGGCTCTCTTGCAGAGGGTCCTTGCAGAAGTGTCCTGAAAACTTTGCTTGATGATTACAAGCTAAATTTCCAATACGAAGGGAAGGTGTGAGACCTTATTATGCATTTATGCACGCATGATCCCTCGAGCAGAAAACTCTTCAGCCATGCAGCCGAAGGCCCGAAAGCAGCATCTCTTCTGTATAGCGGGCAGATGCAGTAATGCATGGTGCTCATCTTATATATTTTTATGTATTCAATCACGAGGTTGTATTTGAATCAAAGAGGTTGTAATGTAATTTACATCACATGTCAACATCCCATTGTATTAGAGCGTGTGTGCGTAAAATCAATTTATCTTTTGCTTCGTTTGTTGTTGACTCAAGACTAAAAATTGGGTTTAGAGATGCCATATAAACTATATAAAAAATCATTATCAGAAGCAACTCTCAGTACATCATATTATGTACTTTTAGCAACCAAATACAAGCTACATCAAAGAAAACTAATAAAGGCATTTAAGGCAATGGTAACTCAAAGCCTCAAACGTTTTCACTAGTTGCCACTTGCCATATCTACTAGTTGTTTAGTTGTCAACCAATCAATCAAATGCAAGGTTAGTCATGGACTTGGTTTGGGCCAACCGGCCCGCTATTGTGTGGGCCCGGCCTGGTGCTTCGGGTCCCAAACCGGTCTTTGACCCGGAGTCCGGACCGTAGGGTTTAGCGGGGCGGGCTCGGGCTGTAGAAAAGGTGACCCGGCCGGGCCCAGTTCGGGCCATTTTTTTTTTTTGGTTTTTTCATTTTTTGGTTGCCCCCCGGGTTGGGCTGGGTGTTTTGGGGGGGTGGGGGTGGGGGGTCGGGGGGGTGAGGGGGGGGGTTAGGGGGTAGTTAGGAAAGCAAAAAAAGAAAAAATATATATAGGCCCGAGACCCGGCCCGAACCGGACCTAGTCCTGGACTCGGTTTGGGCCCGGTTCGGGCCTTGAACAGGCCGGGCCTCGGTTCACCAAAAGGAGGGCCCAGGCCCGAACCGGCGGTGACCGGTTCCGGGCCAGACCGGGCCGGTTCCGGGCCGGTTCACCTGCCCCAATTTTTTATTTTTTTATTTTTTGGCTTCTCTTATTTAACCCCCTACCCCTCCCCCTCAACCCCAAACCACCCCAAACCACCTCAAATGGCCCAAAATACCTAATCCAACCCCAAAATTAAAAAATTTTCAAAAAAAAAAATAATAAAAAATTATTCTGGTCCGGACCGGGCCCGAACCGGCAGGGCCGGTTCACCAAATGGAGGGCCCGGGCCCGGAACCGGTATCCACCGGGCCGGTTCGACCCGAACCGTCGGTGGACCGGGCCACCGGGCCGGGCCGGTTCCGGTTCGGGCCGCCCGGCCCGAGTCCAGCACTAACCGGACCCGGTGGATACCCGGGCTGGTTCTGGGCCTACACCTTAAAACCCAAAAGCCCGCCGGGCTTAGGCCCGACCTAGCCCGGGTCCATCACTATGCAAGGTACATAAAAAGATCTTCATGTCTACTAAACAAAGTCGTACAACTAGCTAGTTGCAATTAAATGATTGGAATTAGGAAAATTTAGAAAGTATATGTTTGTGTAAATTCAAAGATGGGAATAATTTTTTAGACTACCATTAACATAATTAGTTGCCAAAATTGCTTGCAAATTTCTAAATTCTAAGCATAAGGATTTAACTTTCAATAACTTGATGACTTGAGAGATCCAAAGATGAATGATGTTAAACTATTGTGTACTTTTTATTTGGACTTTTTTTCGGACCAGATCAAATCGGATCAGATCAGATCAGACCAAACTTGGATACAAGTAAAGGAAAAGTTGAAATTATACATGAGAGATCTTAGATGTGTCAGCCTGTCAGGCGAAGTGGATTACTTGCTCCCAAAGTGAAATAAAAAATCTAATCCGAAGATTCTTTTTGTGTCGAAATGTTAAACCTTTAACGTGTGTAAATGTTGTAGAAGAATAAATATGGACAACATCAAAGTCTTTCTCTATTGTGAGCGGCTTAATACATGGCATTGCCTTTAGCATGGAACCTACTTTGAATAATAACACATATTTAGAAAAAAAAAACAATTTATTCATACCAATCATACATCTACTATTTGATTATAATGAAATCACCGCATCCTCTTTTCAACCACAAATTTAGCTACTTAGCTAATAAAAACTTTGGTATGAAACCATAAAAGGAGTCACATTTGAAGAATTTGTACTGTTTCTTTGATGACCTAAATGTTTCTTTAATGACCTGAATGACTGGGTGTGTTTGGAAAGTATACACATATTACTTCTATTATGTATTTAAACAAGATGTCAAGTATAGGAGTAGAGTTCAGGATGGCTTTTGACTTTTCTTTTAATGAAAAAACACTTATTTTACCAAACACTACCAACTTTTACTATCTCGGTTTTCGTGTAGAATCTACTTTTTACTTTTTCTATTACACAAAAAGCACTTATTTTACCAAACACTACCAACTTTTACTACTAATCACTTTTTCCTAAAAAGTGTTTTTATTTAAGCACAAGTGGTTGCAAACAAAGCCTTACTTAGCCAACAATTATCGCAATCTAGGATGACAGTACGATCTCATGATGGTTGTATAACAGAGTAGTTGAAATTCAGGATGACAATATAATTTCATGATAACAGTGTAGTTTTAGCATGAAATATTTGATTGACTGTTACTGAAATCGAGGATGATGATATGTTGTTCTCTAATTTTGGTTAGAATCCTTAGACCTTAGTAGTGGTTGCATTATTTTTAAAGTTTGTATTAATTGTCAAAATTAAAGTATATATGTTTGTGTATATTTGTTCATCTATTCAATCTTTTAGAGAACACTCCTCCCTCTCACTTTAAATTGTCTCTTATTTCTTTTCGGAGTGTATCAAATTGATGGTCACTTTTGCATATTTGGAAAGAGATCCACCATCTATCAAAGTAATTATAGTACACATTAATAAAGTATACGCTAACACATTAATGAGATCAATCTCTTTCCCTATCATTCACTACACGAAAGTTGATTCGTAGAGAAGGCACATAGTTGCATCTATATATAAGGGGTAACATCTAAGGGGTAACACATAATTACTTTGGGACGGACCGAATGAAGACGAAGATAATCGGACCGAGGGACTATTCAAAATCTAATCTATTAATAAAATATCGAAAAATTATACTACCTAGGTCTCTTAAAACTTTGCCAAAGTTGACTGACATGAAGAATAATAAAGTAAAAACTGTGTGGTTGAGGTTTGTGCAGAGAAGAGAGAAATAACAGAAACCACAAAATAATTGATTAAAAAGGAAAATGGTAAAGTTTTTTGGGACGTCCCAAAAAGGAAAGATGACAAAGTTTTAAGGAACGGAGGGAGTATGAAAGATAGCTATCAACCAATCCAGCCAGATAAGTAACTTTAATCTTATTTATTTTGATTATTTGAAAATCCAGCGCACAAACCAAAACCTATGTGTTTACTGAGAAAATTGGATGAAAAGGCTGATAAATCGAGGTCAGAAATGGGCTCCTAAAGGTCGTTTGGCAACACTGTTTTTTAATTTATCAGCCAACATTTTCACCAAACACGTAACTTTTACTTTTGTGCGTTGAATTGTGTAATTAAGCAGAAAAAGTAAGGTTTGAGCTACTTTTTTTACTGTATTATCTGAAGTTACTGTAGATGACTATTTTAGCTATTTTTATATATAATTTTTTTAGAACAGCAGAATTAGCCAATGCAGCCACTTCATCAAGAACTTCATAAATTTCAACAGAATCAATCAAATCGGCCAATTTTGATTCTACCAAACGGGCTCCTAATCTAACAAAAAAGGATTGATTAAGGGGTGGTGTAATGCGCAAAAAGACCACATGTTTGGGCCAAGTATGCGCAGGTTAACCCGGCTAAATATCAGCCCAGTACTCCAGAGTATATAGGCTGGTGACTTTTTAGGTTTCTCCGCTTCTCCAATTATAAATTAAAACCAGTCCGAGGTAGCATCTTCATTCGATCGAGACTCGAGAGTAAGAGAGAGGGAGTGGCCGGAAATGATGAACTACGCCGATCCTCACAGCAGAAGCGCCGCGTCGTCGTTCTTCGACGCCTTCTCCTTGAATCCGCCGCCGTACCGTGTTCTTCTGGTTCTAGCAGTCATCGGTCTCTTTCTAGGTATCAAGTGGCACGTGTCCTACGAGGAAGCGGTGGAATCGGCAGAGGAAAGCTTCAATTGGCTGCTGTTGCTGGTTCCGGTTGGGTTGATTTTCGTCGTGCGTGGGCTGTCGAACATGGAGGCCCCAGGGTGGCTGATCGGAGGGGCGCCGTGGGATCGGAGCAGGAAGTTGAGGTATCTGGGGACGTCGGAAGGAAACTCGCCGTGGGGCGTGGCGGCGCTGATCGTCTTGTTACTTGTCTTGCTCCAGTTCAAGACAACTTTCCTTGACATGTAGAAATCATCCATATAGCTGCATCTGGATGTATCTGAAGAGTAAAATTCCCTGTTCAAAACTATAGATTAATTAATCAGTGAAATGTATTTTTATTAGATTGCGTTAACTTTTGGGATCTTCAGATAATTAAGTGCAGCTTAACTAATGTAAATGAGTATGTTTATGTTTGAATAATGAGTGTTAATTATTCGCATTTAGTATCAAGTTATTTTTGGTTAGTTTTGAGGCTTCATCTCTTGTAGATATAAATGAGTCAACATTATTCCCTATCTGATCTTCTGCAAACAGTATGAAAAATAGGCAAAACTACAGGCATGTATATACATAATGATTGAATTGAAAACAAATTGGTTGATTATTTGTTAATTTGTGAATTTAAAGTGCCCTAAAATATTTTAGTCAAAAGTAATTTAAAAAAGTCAAAAGTACAATTTTTTTGGAAGAAAAGTCAAAAGTACATTTGAAAGCGGGGTTTTTTTTTTTTTGCTTTCTAAATTTCCTTTGATAATTGTGCCGTTCGAAAACCTGTTTTTTTTGGAGTATCATTTTACGAAGATTAGCCGATTAGGCCAGTGAGGTTAGCCTCCTACCGTCCTACGTAACCTTTCTTATCAACAAGATTTTATTAGACATTATAATAATATTATATTATATTCAAATGGATTCTCTTTTTATGATTCTTTTACTTTATATTTCTTCGTCCGAATTTGAATACGTATCTTTTAAGCACTTTTCTCTTCAGCAACAAAAACATATACTCCGTACTTCGTATATTCTTGATTGGGGCAAGTTTGATGTGATTTTAACACAATCATGCCTAATCTTATTTAACAAAAAAATGATTTGGACAAGCTAGGTTGAATTTTTTATTATCAATCCTGCCTAATCTATTCAACAAAAACAACTTTCTTTGGCCAAGTTTGAGGTGATTTTTACCAATCTTGCCTAATCTTATTATTTGATATCTCCCCCTGCACTTCAAAAAATAACAAAATTGACACGAATTTTGCACGCCTTTAGCACAGATTTGGCACTGATGTGGTACATATATTTAATTTGTCAAGATTTTGAGAGGGATCATTCGTGTCAAAACATACTTGTAGAGATTTGCGCACGGATTTGATATGGATCGCGATTTGTGACAAATTTTGTGCCTAAATCATTTTGTCACTAACTATTTGTCATTGAGTCGTGACAAAAATAGCTTATTTTGACATGCGCCAAACTGGATAGATTTTTACCAATTTGATGCTAATACTACTTTGTAATGTTGCGGTTGTTACCTTCCATCCAAACTTATCAATTCAATTAATGGATTTGGAATATCAATTTGTATATTATTTATATATACAACACAAGTGCTATCCATTGCATTGTTTGTAACATTCATGATGAAGTCACCTATAAAAACTGGGAAATTATCTATATTTTACTATATATTACTAAAACTCATGTTAATTCCCATAATATGACTAACCACATTGGTTGACCTTTGTATGACTAGAATTGGTTACTTATTGAGTCGAATTCAATAAAGATTAAGAAATGCGGGAACGGCCATGTACCATACTTACACCAACTTAAGTCGTATGTAAAGTTTTACAGTTTTGTCTTTCTCAATTTTGAAAAATATTGCAAGCGCTCGATCAGGTGGGGTGAAAATATGAACATGCGAAGTTGAATTTGCCATTTATGCGTGTGAAGTTCTAAATACACTAAAGATTTATATAATACTATTATACAAGTTATTTTTTTCTCTAACTTTGATTAATTAATTATTACGTAGTAGTACTTTTTAAAGTTAATGTCTTACCTACTCGATCATATCTGTTTTAATTTTACATATCAATCACTAAACTTTTTTATAGCTTAACATGGACTCGCTTTTAATTAAGTACTCGCATTAGAAATGATTCAACACAAATATCGATTCAAGACAATCTTTTATTCTGTTAGATCATGTGCAAAGCTAATTTTCTCCAGCGGGCTAATACGTAGTACGAGTATAATTTTGTGAGTAGTACGTGTTCATGAGAAATTGTGAGTGAATGCATGCAATGGATTGTTTTAAATCGGACATGTAGACAGTAGAGTGTTCTTTTATTTAATTAATACTTCTTCCGTTCAAAAAACATACTTCTCACTTTATTTTTTTGGACAATTTATGTGGCTCAAATTCATTTTACATTTCTCTTACACAATTACAATCATATATTTCCACTTTATTCCACTTTTTTAATAAGTGTGCTAATTCAAGTGGGAAGTATTTTTCTTGGAACGGAGGACTACGTACGGAGTATTTAATTTGGGAAAAAAAGTCGTAGCAGTGTAGCACCCAGCGGCCCACCCACCCACAATCCCACGTCATCAGTTCAATTTGAATTTTAACCTTTGTTCTTTCTTACTTATGAAAAAATATATGACTTCAAGTCATCAAGTGTTTAATTATGATGATAAAATATGACAAACTTTTTAATAAAAAAAATGTGACGAACTTTAATTTCCTCAAAATGAGCAAATAACTTCAAGCAAAATATTGTGGGTACATGCTTTTTGTACACATATGCTTTTTGTACCCCTAGTTGTACAATTAGCTAGTGGGGGTGTACACCACATGCAGGGGGCGGAGGTAAAGGGGGACAATCGGACCCCGACCCATCCCAAATTTGAAAAAAATCTTTGTATTTTTAATGTAAAAAATTATGTGTGAAAATTATTTGTACCGACTCATCTCAACCTTCGATCCTAGATATACCCCTGATCACATGTATACAAAATGTGTATGCACCAAGTATAGCTCTTGCAAAGCTCCAAACATCTCTTCAGGGTTTCATCTTTTCCCTCGAATGTCCGTCCTACTACCTACTCCCTTACCCGCACCGGAATATTTTCCAAAACAAAAACAAAAAAACTATTGAAAAGTCATAAAAAGATACTCACTCAAAAACAATAAGATAGAGTTAAAAGTTAGAGAGACAAGGTAATTTGATGAGCCGTATTAATAAATTCAAATGGTTACATCTGTCCCAAGAGCAATATTTATACATTCTAAAAAAGAAATATTTATACAACGTATAAATATTAGGTGCATTAAATACACATATTTAGCTAGTCTATGGCTGAGAGTGTTGTTGTGCATGAGAGTGTGACACTGTCTTTATCGACAATTTGTTGAATTGGTAGAGAGGTGTCCTAGGACGAGGTGCTTGGGCTCTTATCCTTAGTGAGTTATTGTTCCTTTGCCTTAAGTTTTCCTCCCTTGGTTGGTCCAGGCCGAGGGCCCTCTGTGGATTGTAGTTAGGCCCGTGTGCTTGTGTTCCAATTCCACTCGTTTTGGGTTACTATAATTGTTGTTTGGCTAAGGACGCAACCGAGGTGGGTAGTCCAGTAGTTGTTGAGTTGCTTGTATATTTATGACGAGTATGTGAGGTGTGGAGCTAAAGAGTCTATATAATCTATAAATCTATTGGCAGTAGTGATATACGAAGTATTTAATCTGATGAGACTTTTTTTCGAAATTTTGAAAATTAACTACAATCTTTAAAATGAATTCTGTCTTAATAATTAATATTGGAGGAAATACCCCAATAAGTGTATGACTGACGTTGATTTTTAAAATCTCAACAGAAAAAACAATAATATATGTATACAATGCAAGAGTAAATGTACAAGTACTCTTTAGGTTCCATATAGTGCTTCTTGTTGTGAGTATTCTTGGGTAAATTATATCGTACACCCGGTTGTACGGTGCTCACCGTACAACCAGGTATTTTTGCAATTAATTAAAATTCCAGCGGTAAAGGCTAGGCAATTTGTTCTTCCATCTCGTGCTGCCGCTGAGATCCTGGGAGTTGGGAGTAGGCGCCGATCGATTTCTGTTCATCGCTGGCTGAAGTCGAATTGTGAAGGAGGTGACGCTGCTCGCTCCCTGGACGCTGAAGTCGCTTGCTAACTAATTCCAGGATCTCACGGCCTTTGTTCTCAAATCGCAGGGAGTAAAGCACCTTTTGATCTAGAGAATCGTAGAATCGTGCACGACCTTTGTTCTCAAATAGCAGGAGGACTAATTCCAATTTTAAGATGATATTTAATATTATATTTTAATATTATATCTGAATATTGGGTGTTAAAAGCTTCAGCTTGTTAATCAACATAAATTTTATGTTATATTGAAAATGAGTATAGTGTTAATAATAAATGTGTATTCCGATTAAAAGAATTGAACATACATAAATGAATAGTGTTAATGAATATTTGAGCACATCAGAGATTTTAATGAGCTTTTGAATTTTTCAATGCTCATTTTATAATATATGTATACTCATTCGGGACTGCTGTTATGCTCATTTTAAAATGTCATATTAATGCTTATGAAACTAACGCTCAACATAATAAGTATCATGTTCATTAAAAGTGTATTAATGTTCATTAACTGAAACCATTATTTCCATCTCAATAGAGGAGGTTTGATGCTCAATGAAAATATCGTGATTTTCAACTAACAAATTCATTAGTGCTCATTTAGTTAGTTACGTATGTTCATCTGATACCGATCTTATGCTCATATATTAGACTCCTAATACTCAACGTAATAGATCAGATGCTCATTAAAAGTTCATTAATGCTCATTCACAAGAAACTGTGGTTTTCATCTCAATAGCGGATGTTTGATGCTCAATTAAAATGACGTGATGTTCAACTAACAAAACCTTACGATTTTCATATCAATGTACACTTTGTAGTTATGCATGCTCATTTGGTACTGATGTAAAGCTCATTTTTACAATGTCTTATCAATGCATATTTCAAAAGTATCATATTATATTAGACTCGCATATTGAAATTAATAAGAGTGAATTATAGATATAATTTAATAAGTTTTTATAAAAGAAAAAATAAGAAAAAGAAAGAGAATTAGAATATATGAAGCAAATATCGTGAAACTCATTGTTAGCCTCCTAATACTCAATAAAATAGACTAGATGCTCACTAAAATTATACTATTGCTCATTTAGCGGAAGCCGTGATTTTTCTCTTATATTACAAAATTGCCACCGGAATAAAACTGGCCTGTATTGGTTGTTGGACTGTCTTCCTTAGTTGGGCCGGGTGTACGTACACCCGGTTGTATAATATAGGCTCTCGTATTCTTGAGCCAATCACGTTATAGTTCCATTTCTATAGGGTAATCTAGTGCTCATTTGGTAACACTGAAATCGGCTAAATTTGTTAAATGTCCCACACCGGAAAATTGAGAAGCACTAGAGTGCTATATTAAGCTTCGGGCTACTCCTTCTAACAGGTTGACCTTTTTGGATGGAACCCCGGGTCTTAACATGGTATCAGAGCCAAATCGATCCATGGTGTGGGGCCCCTTATGAAAAATGACGACACGATAAAAAAATATTGATGAACCGATGAAAAAATGAATGACGACACGATCCAGACGAAGTGTCTGGTCGTGAGGAGGGGTGTTAAATGTCCCACACCGGAAAATTGAGAAGCACTAGAGTGCTATATTAAGCTTCGGGTTACTCCTTTTAACAGGTTGACCTTTTAGGATGGAACTCCGGGTAGAATTGGTTGATGTTGTTGTGACTGAAGTGACTGTATTGTCTGATTTTGCCGATCTATGAAAAATTTATACTACTATTTAAAATGTATTGTATTCATAAAATAAATAAAAAATTTATATGAAAATAGCTAAAATGGTCATCTGTAATAACTTCAGTCAATACAATCAGAAAAATAACTTTGTTGGATCGATTCACCCCTTTCGACAAACTTCCTAGTGGGTCACCCATCCTCGAGCTTTGTTACCCCGGGCTCGCTTAACTGCAGAGTTATGTGGTTAAATAGCAGCCACAATCAAAGGGTGGTGTTGATCTCCCATAAGATTCATCTGTGATCTCGCTCTAATACCACTTGTTGGATCGATTCACCCCTTTTGAAAAACTTCCCAGTGGGTCACCCATCCTCGGGCTTTCTTAACTGCAGAGTTCTGTGGTTAAATAGTAGTCATATCTCTCTTAAAACCAATTGGTGATAAGGAAATGGACACCCTATATTTAACTCATTACTCTGCAGTCCCCAAGTCAAGGTAGATTCCTGTGGGGCGCCCCCCACAGTTCACTACGGCAGTGCAGAGCCCCACTACTGAGCGGTGGATGGACATGAGGGGCTGGACTACTTTGTGGTGCCAACAGGTCGGGCGGTTAAGCCCCGAATCAAAGGGTGGTGCTAATCTCCCATAAGACCAACAAACTTCAACCTTAGTTTTTATTATTATTACACAATTCAGTGCGTGAAATCAAAACTTACGTGTTTGGTTAAAAAAATTGGCTGATAAGTCTGATAAACCTAAAAACATAGTCACCAAATGCACAACTTTTTTCACGTTTATTCATTGTCGTTTGATAAAATCTTTAAGTTAATTTTCTATGTAGAACTAAATTACCAATAACAATTTAATAACTTATATATTAAAAAGTAGGTTTATATTCAATCAAATATCATAAACCAGGAAGGGAAAATGGAATCGAGGATTAAAGGTATACAATCAAATTAAACAAAAGCTAATAAAACCAATGATAAAAATGAAATAGAGAAGGCTGAAACGGGACCAATGTACACATTTGACAGTTCAACATCATAGAATTGAAGGATCAGGAGAACACATCAGCAATTATGCTTTTCCATGAACGAACAAACCGGCCAGGTGAGGATGCATGATTGAATTTTAGCGGCCGTCATTAGTTGTTTGCTCTTTCGCACCACCCAGTATCATTTTTGGCCCACCACATCCCCTCTTTGGCTCTATTCAATCCAAAAAAAAGTGGCTCTATTCAATCCACTTATTAGTTGTTGTTCCCTCCAACCTCAGAAACCCCATACCCGACCCGACAGAATAGTGGAAGAGTAATTCACGGTGATTCAGCCGATCCAATGATGGTAGGTCTTACACTTGCGTGCACCAGAGGTCTAGTCTAGCAAGTAGGAACTGTAACCTCCACACGGCTGCTGCATGTTTCGATTCTTGGTCATTTTTTCAAATTTCTACCACTGAACCAACTAAGCTACCCGCGAGGGTTCAATCTACTTATTAGTTTTTTTTTGTTCGAGGGGGAGCCAGAATCTCATCCATACGTACACTATTTGAGATTTTTGGACGATTCGAAATCATTCTTTTCGAAGATGCTGAGATGATACTCCCTCAATCTCACAAAAACGAGATTAGAGAGAGTGTGCACACAAACCAATAAAAAGTGATTTATGTAATTAATATTGAATTGAATTTATAAAATAAGAATGATTTAGAGTCACACAAATTTTACCATAGTATGAGACAATCTTAGTAGGACGGATCGAAAAGGTATAATGAGATAATTTTAGTGGGATGGAGGGAGTAACGTTTAGGATGAAATGATACTTTTTTGTGCTTGGTTTTGTGTATATATTATCTGAGACTTTGCACTGCACAATTAATTAAAAGGAAATACAGTATGATTGATATATGTAATTTTATTGCTCGAAGAAGAATGCTAAAGAAGTTGAGAATGTTTCTTTACCCAAGCGGAATGAGGTCGGCAAGAACATTAAACCTACTATTTTTATTATCCTTCTCTCCAAGATCTTATCACTTAATTTAGGGTTGTTGGAACATATTGTTTTGTTGATGACAAACGGTTAGTGTTACTTTTGGTCTATAAATGATTGCAGGAAAGGAAGCTAAGTCGTGCTTTGGAACAAGCCGTAGACCTGAACCCGGAACTATCCTACAACGGACATATATGTTTTGATTGATAACTAACCATATGCAGGTGGAACGGCGGACAGAACTATCATCAAGTCCAAATGAACATTATTGTGTTGGTGACTAACCATGCAAGTGGAACTAATACTGAACCATTTCTAGTTCCGTGATATGGTTTGAATTTATAATATTGATTACACCTACTTGATTTTCAACTAATGTGCTTTCCTTATATGAGTGCTTTTACTTTGTCAAGAATATTATTTTAAGCAAAAAATACCTTTCTTGCATGACCAAAGAATATATACGTATTTTGCTTAATATGAGTGCTTATTTGAGTGGTATATTATCTTATGGAAAGTAAAGCTTATTACTTCATGGAAACATCTAACATCTTTTCAATCACTAGATAAAATACTCACCTCTTTTAAAAAATTAAGTTTTATAGTTGATTCACATTTATAATAGCAAATATAATATTCAAAGTTAACTAAATGATTCAGCGGTAAAAATGTTGTAAAATTCACAATTATATTCGAACGAATCATGTAAAATGTATGGTGTACTATAGTTTAATTGAAATTAGTATATGAAATGTGATTTGCTATTATTATCACCAAGCATCTTTTCATATAGGTAGAGTACAAAATATAACAAATACAAGTATGTTTTACGGAGTATTATCTAATTTTGTCATGATGAATGTATGAAGTTTGTAATAGTTTTTTGGACAATCTTCTAAACTTATTATTATAGTATTTGCTCTAGTTAATGCCAACATTCTTGATTGGGATGTGACTCGAACCCGCGGCCTCCTTTTTGGGAGATCAGCAGTGATGCTATCAGACCACAAGGTACTTGACGAAGCTTGAAATAGTTAAAATGGTATTTGCTAAACATGTATTTTTCATATTTAAATTATTTGTTCATATCTTAAAGATGAAGAGTGAAGACAAATACAAAGTATTTTTATGGATATTACAAGTTGTTCGGTGTTCGCCTTTTTGGTTCGAATTATGGGTTCTCGGTTTAAAGCAAAATCAAACCATTCGGTTAGATCAAATTGTTAACAAACGATTTCCTTAAGTAAACTCAAACCAAACAAAAGTAACAATTTTGTGTTTCAGTTCGGTTAAACTAAACCATTTCGCCCAAACCTAAAATAAAGACTCACGGATCAAGTTTTTTATCTACATAAAAATGAATAAAGTAATAAATTTAAAATTACATATCTATCAATCATAAATAATACTATGTATCACTTTCACGTAATACACTATGATGATAATTATTAAGTATATTAATATTTAACCACTTGTACATTAGAAATTTAATCACTAAATATATTGTTTTTGAAAGGAAAAAGTTCAAACTTTATTGATCAAAAGCCAATAAGAGAACATCACCACACTAACATAATTCATCTTATCCTAGTTTTTTCTATAGCAGAAAAGTTCCCCCATTCTCAGACCAGACATAAAAGAATCTATCCTGTAGAGAGCAACACCCTTTGTTGGACATGCAAGAGATTTGAAGTCATTATCGGCCATGTCAGCCAAAATACTTCTTGCATCATCCCCAAGACTCACCTCCTTCCCAAAATCCACCCTCAGTCCAAAAACAATATCTGAAGTAAAGAGTACGACAATACAAAAGAAAAAATAATAGCCAAAAATAATGATAAAAATAAATGGAGTTTATTGTCTTGCCAGACGTCCTTCATCCTCACTCTTACCATGCATCATACTTAATAGTCTTTCTCGCGAGCCACAATTGTAAGGCTGTTGTCAATATTTCTTATGATTCAAGTTTGTCTTAGGTCTTGTTAATAAATAGGTTTATCAACCGAACACTCATTCCAGAGGCGCCATCGGAATTCATTTATGTTGATCAAGAGCAACTTCAGGAAGGTAAGGATTACAAGCAAGACTTTGAAGATTCCTCAACCCCCGGCATCAAAGAACAAATTGCCAAGAAGACATCAAAGGAGAGATTGCAAGGATTTATTCAGAAAGCCTTCTCAATAAGCCGAGTTCAAAGACAAAGGAAGCTAAGTTGCACTGAAGTTCAAGACAAAGAGGAGCTATTGGACAAATCTTATGTACGCACTCCTCTACATTGCTGAATCAACACAAAGACAAAGATATTTGTGCTGCAATGCTGATTGAACAAGATTGAACACCAAGGGAGAGATTGTTGGGAATATTTATGGTGTCCAATCTAGTTAAATATCTTTGTGTTTGTGTAGTTATTAATTAAATGTGTAATATGAGCCACAAATGTATATCGGCCCATTAGCCCTCTTGTAAGCCTTAAGTTAGACTTCCTTACCTATAAAAGGAAGCTAACTTATGCAAAACCTAAGGCATTAGAGAATAGAGGCAGACTAGGCGATAGGGTAGTTTCACGCTTCTCTCTCTCTCTCTCTCTCTCTCTCTCTCTCTCTCTCTCTCTCTCTCTCCTCTCTCTCTCTCTCTCTCCTCTCTCTCTCTCTCTCTCTCTCTCTCTCTCTCTCTCTCTCTCTCTCTCCTCTCTCTCTCTCTCTCTCTCTCTCTCTCTCTCTCTCTCTCTCTCTCCTCTCTCTCTCTCTCTCTCTCTCGAGGGAGAGAGCAGCGGCCCCTCTTTTTTTTATACGATGTACCAAATTTCTCGATAAATCCGGTATTGAATGGGAAATCTATCTTGTGACACCGCGCTCGTATGTACTTGAAATTGAAAGCGGGATATGTATTTGAATTTCCTAGCGAATAAATTCGTGTAATTGATTGGTATATTTAATTAATGTGCGGTTAATTAAATTATTTATCGGGTCCAGTATATGAGAATGGGCTACCAAATATTTAGTTGGGTCATCGTGATAATTATAGAAGCCCAATAAAGTGCCAACTAAAGTTGATAAAAATATCTGGACAACCCGAGCACTATTTTGACCCGACGGGCCAGAAATAGCACGAATAATTGGGAGTGACTTCCTACACCCACTTGGGTATTTTACACACTAATTAGACTCAAATAATAAGGGAGGGGGACCACACAATTTGGCTTGTGCGTACATGAAGGGAGAGGAAGTCTCCTTTGAGACAAAAGCCCATGCCTATGTCTCTCACACAATTATTTTGTGTTGATTGAGAAGGCATCTTTCCTCTATCTCCCTTGCACTCTCTCTCGGCCAACCAAAGGAGTAAAGAGCTCAGGGAAAATGCTCTCACAAACACCACTGTTGGAGGAAGAAAACCCAAGAGGAAAAGAGCTAAGTTTGAGGTAAGAACTCAACTAGTATCTCCCTAACTAGTATTATTTTGTATGATTTTTAAGAAATCATATGGTGGATTAAACCATGAGTTTTACACGTTTAAAAGTGTAGAATAATGTTATAAAGTGGTGGTATTTAACTTAGAAGAGTCGTGGAATCGATAGGAGTTGAAACCGCCGGAAACCGCCAAGTAAAGGAGGCTGTTCGTAGCTGCAGACCACGAAAGCCACCCAGCTTTCGTGAAAGCCGCCCGGCTTTTGGCTGCTGCCCAGAATTTCGCTTCTCGATCGGTTTAGAACGGGGATTGATCGGAGGGCTTAACAAAGGCAACTATTTCAGCACTTCATAAGGTGAGGATGGCTGACTATATTGCTTATAAAACCTTGGGTTAATTTCATAAGATTACCTAAGTTAATTAAATGTGATTTTCATGGATTGTTAATGATTAATAATGCCTAAATGGAAATATTATTGTTTATGAATAGAAGAGGCATAATATACAAATTTATGAGTAAATGGGGTATAGTTATGCATTATAAGTATGATGCTATGTTGATTGTATAAATCATGAATTTTTGTGATGAAATATACTTTTACTTCATGTATAGAAATCATGAATGGATAAAAGTGATATTTTTGATATTGAGATTAAATCATATACGGATTGGGAAATTCATAGGAATGAATCTTATAACTATGAATTAAAAAGCTTGGTGGCTTAAAGGTTAATGGATTAGTATTGAATTTACTAGTCGGAAATGTTAGTATGAAAAATGATAAAACAAATCCTAAGGGCCTGGATTGAAAGAGGTACCTTAAGTAGTCTCATGAGATGTCTTAAGGTTGAAATGGGGTAAACGCTAAGTTACCGTAGGAGTAGGCCTCAAAGGCTACTCATAGTAGAGGAACTCTAGGCATAGAATTTGCTTAGTGAACTAGTATCGTGACTAGAGGAAGCCTCTAGCATGATGAAGAATGACTGGAGGAAGCCTCCAGCATTCGTGTTAGGACGAACTAGTATCGTTACTAGAGGAAGCCTCTAGCACGATGAAGAATGACTGGAGGAAGCCTCCAGCATTCGCGTAGGACGACTAGAGGAAGCCTCTATTGTGACTGGAGGAAGCCTCCGGCACAACGTATGTAAGGTGATTAGAGGAAGCCTCTAACACCAAATGGAGTGACTAGAGTAAGACTCTAGCACGACAAAACATGACTAGAGGAAGCCTCTAGTCTGGTGAAATAATATAGATGAGCGTGGCTTGAAGTCACAGGGAAAGGGTTGAATGTTTTCAAAGTAAACATGGGCCTTTGGGCCCGACTACTTGACTTTATATATAAAGTAAGTTTATTTTCAAAAGAGGGTAACCACGAGTTATGACCTATAATATAATATCACACCTATTTGAGGGTCTTGGAAATTGAAACATTGATTATACTTAGTATAGTTGTCATTGTACTTGTCAAATGCTTCCAAGTACTGACCTCCCCTTCACGGGGGAGGCCCACCTTACAGTTTCAGGTAGGGGCTAAAGCTTGCTATCATTGTCCGTTTGCTTCGGGAAGCTCAAGAAGAGAAGACGTAGTTCGTGCTTCCTCCGTATCTGTTTTCAAACAATTACATTAAATGCTCATGGATATTATTTTCTGAATAATTACTTGGGGGCTTGTATGCCCGTGTTGCCACGTGTGGCTTGAATATTCGTAATAATGTTTCCGCTGTGATGGTATTCAAGACGCCTAGTATAGTATGGAATGAGTTGGACTGCAGTTGACTATTCGTACTGTACGGCGGGTTGTTGACGTGTCCGGTAGGTCCGGGGCGTGACATATCTGTTTCTTCTTTCATTTTCTATGGTTGTTTTATTGTTAGAAATAGGGACTAAATAGAGGTAAACTGAGCCAACATCGGGACAAGCTATTTGTTGCCTTATGAATTCACCCAACATCGGGAGGCTCTGAGCCACAACCCAAAGGTAAAGTGCTCCCTCCACTCCTTTCACCTTCCCTTTCAGAATGGACACTATTTTTCTGCATGCCCTATAATTCCACGGTGGAAACAAAAACGATGAAGTTTCTCATAACGGAGATCAATCCAAAAACTCACTCCTTTCATCTTTTGCAACTGTAACTCTTTCTTGAGCGGTTTGGCTATGTCCAAACTCACCCTAATGCGCATATATATAAGTGACGTGCAATTTGTCGTGGTGTGCGTCAAAATAATAATACAATACAACACTTATACGTAGTATAGCGAAGTAAGGTTCGTATCAACAGGGAAAGGAATACTTCTCTTTTATATAACTAGTGACAAGGGAGGTTTTAGATTTGATTTGATTTGATTTGATTTAGTTAACACTAAGATGAATGACTTAAATGAGTTTAATTAATAGAGATGGGGACTTGGTTTTTCTTTTATCAACTTAATGAAATATTCGTCGATCCCGGTTATATCTTTAACTATCTTCCTCTCGAATACTCAATCGAGGAGTATATCCAGTTCATCGAGGGTAGTTATTAATAACGAGACGCGTTCATTAATAAAACTTACTACCGAGTTAATATAGAACACGTGCCGTACATTAACCCGATAGTAGCAATAAAATCAAGATGAAATCGATTGAGATTGATAACCTCAACACAAGCGGTTTATTGGTTTAAGCAACATAATTAATTCCCTTGATTTATTAACCATGAAACGCATGCATTAATTAACCCAAGTTTACTACCGTGAAACGATCGAACGATTAACAAGCGTATTCGTCGATCGATTCTAGTAATAATTAATATATGAAACAAAACTAGTAGATCCTTTAAGTAATGTTCAAATTATTAATATGAAATATGAATAGGAATTAATTAATACTCAAGGAAGAGAATATTAAAGAAGATGAATCCTACTATAGTTAATATCAAGATGTTAACTAATTGTCGTCTTAGTAACACTCCCCAATATTAACGTAGAGGAAGAAATAACTATTACTATAACTAATGTCAAGATGTTAACTAATTGTCATCTTAGTAACACTCCCCAACATTGATATAGAAATAGTATTTAAAGGAAGAATTAATATTCAAGGAAGATGATTAAAGAGAATAACTCACAACTTACAAATTCATTCAGCTTCAAAGTAGCAAAACCAAGATGGAAGAGTTTAGCTCCTCATTTGGAGACTAAATGATGTGAGTTTTCTCGCACTTAAAAAGATTGTAATATAGTGGTGTAAGTACGAGTATCGTCTCCACAGGGACGGACAAAAGGGAAACAAGGATTAACTAAATTCAACGATTAAAAAGAAATAAATAAAATAAAATAAAATTGTGCGAGATTGGTTGATTGAATTAAAATTAAAACTAATGCAGATGAGCGATTAAAATAAATGTGGTTTTCTTATTAATTAACGACGAAGGGAACAGGGATTGATTCCGGGGGTAACCAGATTTCTGGCAGAACAGGCCTAATCACATGAATTTAATTTAATTGAGCCTAGCTAATCATTACTAAGTTCTTACCGCTCTCGCGGCGAAGAGTACAATAATTTAGGGGTCCAGGCTGATCTCTCATGCGACAAGATCCTAAATTATTGCCAAAACGAGCGAGCTTACGGCCCCTTAATCGATACTAATCTCTTAGCGAACGATTAAGTGTGTGTGAATGTGTCCTAGAACAAATTAGATCTCTCTTAATTCATTCTACATGCAATTGTAATTCTAGCTCCAGTCTAGGTTACAAGAGATATCAGTTAAATTATTCAAACACAAATTAAACGGCATTCATGCAATTAAACCAACAAGAATCTAGCCATACATCATGATTAACCCCTTCATCAACCCCAAATCCCTAATTAATCTAATCACAATTCATAACTGAAGAATCAACAGAATTGGGAAGAATAGAATAAATTGTCATTAATTAAACAGATGAACTTACAAATAATCCCAGGATCTTGGAAGAAAATAGCGTAAAAACGGTGTTAAATTCGTCCCTAGGCCTCTCCGTAATGTTCGTAACACTTAAAAAGGGTTAGGGAGGCCTTATTTATAGAAAAAGAGGGAAAAATATGAATTTGGGCCGAATTGGGATTCAATTTCGCGTAACCCGGAGCTACGCACGGCGTGCGTACCCCCTACGCACGGCCGTGCGTAGCTGGCAGTGTCTTCCTTGCTTTTCTCGCCTCAGACGCACGATCGTGCGTTCCCCAACGCACGGCATGCGTCAAACTTTCGAATTTGACAAAACTTCCTTCATGAAAGTTGTAGATAATGAAGTCTTGTATCCAACCCAATTTGCCGAATGTGATTTGAATCATCCAATCAAGAGATATGATCAAAACGGTGGAGGGTGTCATTCTGAAATCGCAGCAGAGATCATCTGACTTCATCGTCTGTTTTCACCTTCTTCCTCTCCGATTCTCGTAATGGTGTCTTCATATGATTTGTATCCCTTGAAGTTGGCTTTCATATACAACTTGAATCGTGTCCATTGGATGCTTCTACAAAGAGATATGCTTGAACGATTGACCAAAGGTCATCCTGATCGTCGTTTTCAAGCTTCATTCATCTTCTTTTGATCCCAAAGCCAATCCTAGAGCTCTTTTGTCATCAAATCTTCATCGTAAACCTCCCGGTGACCTCCAAAGCTCTCAAATCAATCTCAAATGCTTCTCAAATCATCCCGATTTCTCCTCAAGCGTCAGTGCCGAACTCTAAAATCCTGATTTTGACTCCAAATGACACAAAACTCGAACCAACGCCTGTTAAACATAACTTGAGCTAAAATTGAGACTTGTAACACCTTAAAGCTAGGAAAACCATCAAAAGACGATCTCAACACGCATCAAATGCGTGTCTAAATACGGACTTATCACTAAACATGATAGAAAATGTAAAGAAAACATTAATCTAAAATTAG
Source organism: Cuscuta epithymum (assembly GCA_945859915.1). Classification (NCBI taxonomy): domain Eukaryota; kingdom Viridiplantae; phylum Streptophyta; class Magnoliopsida; order Solanales; family Convolvulaceae; genus Cuscuta; species Cuscuta epithymum. The sequence goes on along the minus strand of CAMAPF010001061.1, from coordinate 326,988 downwards.
CTTAAGAGTATATGTGAATTGATAATTTTAATGTGAAGGAAATGAGGTGTATTTATAGCAAAATGGAGGTGGCAGGGTTCTGTATTTGATCCAGTATATGGGATACTGGACCGAGTATGAGAGGAAATTTCCAGGAAATTGTGAAAAATGGGCATACTCGACCGAGTATTGCCAATACTCGACCGAGTATGAGACAGGATTTTCATCAAATATTCAGCCACATTCTTTTGCTCCCAGATTTGATTTTGACCAGCGTATCAGGCCAATACTCGACCGAGTATTGAACAAATTTCAAAATCTTCATTTTATCTTCTCCTTTTTGCACATTCTTTGGTCTTTAGGATCCATCCTTTGATTGTTGGGATGATTTTGATTTGTCCTAAGCTCAATATAATCCTAATCTAAATAAATTACAAATAATTAATGAAAAAAAGTATCACATCAAAAGTGTGTAATTTCCACAACTAGAACTAATAAAACTAGTTAAAAATACAAACATACATAATAGGAAATTCACACCATCAATAAGGATTCCATAAAACAGAATCATTTTGTTCATTTGCTTTAATAAAGGCACTTAAGCGATTTCCAATTGTTTCAGCAGTACTCAAGGTAAAGGAATCTACTGGTAGTCCACGAATTTGCACCCAAAAAATCGCCTTATTCAAAGGGACTAATAGAGCGAGATCCCCTTCCTCCGGTTTATTAACCACAATCAGATTTTAGTCAAACAACTAAGGCCCCTCAAACAATACAATATTGGTGTAACGTCGTTCCCAAGTATATTTACTTTTTGGTAAATTATTTATTGAATATTAAGGAATGATTATTGAATTTACGAGGTTGTAAATTTTTGTTATTTCTTTTGTGTTAATAGAAAAGTGCACATGGGGGCCACACCGGGCGCGATGACCGCCTGATATTTCCGGAACCACATATTATATTCATCTTGGTCTAGATAATATTTATATGATGGTGTATATTCTTGTTGGGCTATAGAAAAAGTATAAAGTTGGCCGGTTGGTCAAACGAGGCCCAATTACATGAATTGGTAATTTATTAGATAACACCCCGTAATAAATTCCGCGAACTACTAAATCAAAGTTGGGAAATATATTCATTCTAGAGACACATAATAATTGGGAGGATGATATATATATTATTTGACCCGATAAAATGTAATTTAATTAAAATAGTACGAGAAATACAACTTTCGGGGTCGAATGTATACTTCGGGACTTATTGGGATGACCTCCCACATGAGTGGGGGACACCCCACATTTTTTTGAGGTCAAGTTGACATAAGGGGCTGCACTACATGGGGATGTGGTGTAGAACAGATGAGGGTGATGGGTTGGTTTGAGGATGACCTTGGGTGGACCTCCCTCCCTCAATCATCATGCAATTGAGACAAGGGGGCCTTCTCGCCTCCCTTCCCTTTAACACTTCGACCAAACCACCCAATAGAAAGAGAGAGAGCTCTATAACATCATTCCTCCATAGCCAATTCGATCTCAAGCACAAGGAGGTCCAAAAAGGAAGTTTAAAGAAAAAAGTGAGGAAAAGTGTGAAGGATTAAGGTAATGAACTAATGACCTTATAACAACTTATATCTACTTATCATTTATCATATGACATATATATCATAAGAACAAACCCTAGTATTGTTCTACATGTTTGGAAGTGTAGAATGAGGGGTTGGAAGGTTGTTCTAAGTCCAAGAACGGACTTAGAAGCCAATAATACATTGGTTCACCGAATAATAACATTTTAGAGGTTATTTGTATTAATATGAGTTTTGGGATGTTAAGAACATGTCTAAGGTGTTCCTAGTATTCTCACGGAGTTGAGATAGTTTCTGGAGGTGTCGTCGGGGTTCAACAAAGTTCGCTAGAGTTTCACCAATGTTCAACCGAAGAGGGTGAAAGTTCTTAAAGCTCATTCGAGGCGAGCTGACGGCTTAGTGTCTTATAAATCTTGGGTTAAGTATGAGAGTATCTAAAGAAATGTTAAATGTATTCACAATGTTGTTTAAAAGATTTTAAGCATGTGATTAGGCATATGTGAACAAAAATAATATATTATGCATGTAATGGAATAAAAATGCTTATAAAAACATGTGTGATGTTTTGAATGGAAAAAATGACATATATTGATTTTTATGACTTCATATATATTGTGTATAAGTTTTGGAGCAATCAAAGTACATTCGGGGGGTCAACGGGTCGCTGACCCGGGGCATACAGTGGACCGACGCCAGTTTGCCCACCGTTTTGCTGGTTTAAGAATTTTATTTCGAACCGGCACAAGTTAGGCAGTGAACCGGCACCCGTTTGGTCTCGGGTTTCGGGGCTGGTTTTTAATAAAATGAAAAATGGGGCCCGGTTCAAGGCAAAACCGACCCCGACCATTGACGTGCACTTTGTCGTGGTGTGCACTCAAAATAATAATTCAATACAACACTTATACGTAGTATTAGTATAGTAAGGTTCGTATCCACAGGGAAAGGAATACTTCTCTTTTTAATGAAATAGTAACAAGAGGGGTTTTAGTTTGTTGAAGAACTTAAAAGTATTTAAACACCAAGATGAACAACTTATGTGGTTTAATTAATAAGAGATGAAGACTTGTCTTTGCTTTTATCCACTTAATGAAATGTTCGTCGATCCCGGTTATATCTTTAACTATCTTCCTATCGAATACTCAATCGAGGAGTATATCCAGTTCATCGAGGGTAGTTATTAATAACGAAACACGTTCATTAATAAAACTTACTACCGAGTTAATATAGAACATGCGCCGTATATTAACCCGATAGTAGCAATAAAATTGAGATGAAAACGATTGAGATAAATAACCTCAACACAAACGGTTTATCAGTTTAACCAATATAATTAATTCCCCTGAGGTTATTAACCACGAGACGCATGAATTACTAAGCCAAGTTTACTACCATGAAAGGACCGAACGATTAACAAACGTATTCGTCGGCCGATTCTAGTTGATCCTTTAAGTAATGCTCAAAATATCAATATGAAATAGGGATAGGAATTAATTAATATTCAAGGAAGAAGATTAAAGAAAATAACTCACAGCTTACAATTCATTAAGCTTCAAAGTAACAAAACCAAGATGGAAAAGTTTAGCTCCTCATTTGGAGACTAAACATGATGAAAATATAAAGAAAGAACTTGTCTAAACTGAGCTTAGAACTACAAAGGAATTGGTGATCTATTGTGAAGGAAAGGAGGTGTATTTATAGGATTTTGGGGATGCGGGTCGTGTACCCGACAGGGTACATAGGGTACCCAACGAGGTATACCTAGAACTTCAAACCGGAGGCATACTCGATCGGTTTCAGGGTAAAAACCATAGGCATACCGATCGGGTGTGTCGGTGTACCCAATCGGGTATGACAACAGATCGTGACCAAATCTTTCCCTGCACGTCCCTTTGTTTCCTAAACTGATGTAATTGAAAATCCAATTGGTACCCGATCGGGAAAAGAGTATACCCGATCGGGTACAGGTCAAAATCAGGATCTTTCTTCTTTTGTCTTGTATTCTTGCACCTTCCTTCCTCTGTTGGGTTTATCAATGCTCATTTGATTGATCATGTACCTGTTTTAGCTCAGAGTAGACCTAATCTAAACAAATTACAAATATTTCACAAACATAACTATTACACCAAAAGTGTGTAATTTCCAAAGTATCAAACATCGAAACTAACAAAAAACACAAACATACAAACAGAAATTACATGTGTATCAGCCATCCTAGCTATATGTGTATATTTTGCATGGAATTGCATGGAATATGACGTTGAAATGCTAAGGCTTGATATATGATGATTAAATGCTAAAGCTTGGATTAATCGTTAGTGATGATATGACATAGACCCTATCTAAGTATGATATGTGGTAAGCAACAAATTTGCCATTGTCGGCTAGATAATGGATCGAGTTTGATATGTGGTAGATCATAGGAAATGGTGAAGTACCCAGGGATTGAAGTGTCCTCAAAACTCAGTATATAATTGGTGGAGAATCCAAGGACTGGACTGTCATCAAAACTCGATATATAATTGGTGGAGTACCCAAGGACTGGACTGTTCTCAGAACTCGGAATATGATTGCTAGAGTACTCAGGGACTGGACTCTCCCCAAAACTCAGAATGTAATTGGTGGAGAACCCAGGGACGAGATTGCCCTAAAAAATCAGACTACAGTTTAGTAAACTACGACCAGGTGGTGTCCTTAAGGTGCTTGATTGAATTGAATGTAGAGGGAGGATTTCTATACACTCATGGGTATTTGAGTGAGTTTGGGTTTTATAAGTCAGAGGTTTATGATTGTTTTGATTTACCAAATAAACAATGACCTACGGATTGGGTATTTTCCCAGTGTATATACTCATATGTATTTCAAGACGTGGGGGGAAAGTACAAGTGTATGTATCACCCTATGTTTGGGTCTTATACTTGAATCGTTAGTTATTCTACATTTAACCAGGGATTGCTACCTATGTTTGGGCCACACCATTTTCAGGTTGAAGATGAGGATTGTTACCTGCACCTTTGTAGGGGTGAAGTCAACTCGAGGAAGACGAGGTTTGTGTTTCCTTATTTCTTTCAAAATTACAAACACTTGCTCATGGATATTTGAATTACTGTAAACTATTTTGGTCCAGCAAGCCCATGTTTTGACCGGATATGGCCCAAAATTCACTGTTGAATATTTCCGCAATTCATTGGTTTAAATGTGATGTTGTTATGTATGTTTACTAATTGAGTATGGTATGAACCATGTTCATGGACGCCTTGTACAATTAAATGAGGTTGACATGCGGGTGACGACACTTGACTGTGCGACGGTTGTCACACACTTAGATGCGGTCTGGGGTTTGACAATTAAAAAATCCTCATGAGAAATGTGAAACATAAAACGATGTGTTCCTAGATCTTTAATTGTAATTCTTTTCACAAGTTTCCAAAACTGAAGCCATAGTTTCGTTGAAAAAAGGAAAACGTACGATTTTTCAGACGTAACGGTACTCGACTTCATATTTTTTCGCAACTGACTTCGTCAGTTCCAATTGTAGAGGTTCGTCTTCATCATTCAATCCTACGCAATCATAAGCTTGTTCAATATCAGATATGTCTAATGAAACCCTAAACTCCTCATCCCCACCCGCGTTTCTGTTGTTGTCGCTCTCAGGAGGCAACCTCACCTCCCTACTCCAGCCTTGCGCCTCGCAGTCATCTTTGACCCGCTCTACCCCTCAACCGCCTCAAAGCTGTCAAATCCCAACCCCCTGGTCGCACCCCTACACCCTCTCGCCGAAGACATCAAGCCGTCGGACTTGCTCTGCAATACTCCTGCACCCCCCCCCCCCCCCCTCCATATTTTCCTTTAGTTGCATCCTCTAGATGGCATCACCTAACCCTAACCCACTAATGAAAGAGATTGTGGCTCCAAGAAGAAAACTATCGCATACAAGTTGCGCCCTAACAACTTAATCACTAAATATTGAAATACTCTCTTCTACAGTTACTAATAATATTTAAAAAATTAAGATCGATGTTGGATTGGGAGGGCAAGGCCCCCTCCCCTACCTTTGGGCATACTAGCTCCGTCCCGGAAATGACTTATATTAAAATATCATCCAAAACAATAGTCAGATCCTTTTAGATCCACCAAGGCATCTTAGTATAAGCCCGCCATCAAACTCTTGAACCACCACCCCCAAATAGCAACTTGAGTCATTTGTATTTAATAATGTAAAGTTTATTAAAACCTTATTGATCTCTATAGTCCTAATAAAATTAAGGAAAAATTGATTGTAATAATCCCAACTATTGGCGGTCCGCTTATAATAATCCCAACTATCGATTATTTTAGAATAATCCCAACTTTAGGGTCCTTCCGCCAATAACAGTCCCTATAAATAAATTCATGTACTTTCTGAAGTGGATGAGAAGAGATATAGCAAGTAATCTCTATAAATAATCTCAACTTTTAATTTTTTCGCTTAATTTCTATTTAAAATTCACTTTTATAGAAGATAATATTTGGTCATGGACCATTATTGGCGGATGGTCCATATAGTTGGGATTATACAAAAATAATCAATAGTTGGGATTATTGTTAGCGGACCAGCAATAGTTGGGATTATTATTTTCAATTTTTCCTAAAATTAAAGAAAAAATGCAACTAATACTCAAGGATTGAAAGATGAAAAGGAAACAATAAAAACCGAAACCACGCCAATTTAATCAGCTATGAGACCCCATTTGAAGCGATCAATTGGTGAATATCTATGTTCACAAGAAAATATCTATAAAGAGAAGATGAAGAAAACAGAGTGACAAACCTTACCTTGTTGACCAAATCCAACGTGACGTAGTTAAGGGGGAAAATGGATGAAATGGATGATGTCTATGGCTTGTCGATTGAATAGAAAAGGAGATTGTCTTAGAGAACATGCGATTGAAATGAAACAAAAGGGAAAAAGCCACCTGAAAAAAAGGAGATGATTTTGGTGTTGTTTAAAATGTCACATGTGATTTCACATGCTAAATCAGGTCACCTTCAGGTTATTTGATTTATTTGACTCTTTTTACAAGTATGTAGATGTATTTGATACTTATTTAAGTATGCAGGCTTAAGTGATGGTTATGAGATAGTAAAAGGGTTTATTTGACCCTTTTTCAAAAAATTGATGAAAATACTAATATCATAACACAAAGTATAATTCCCTTCAAAAAATACAAAGTATACCTATGATAAGGATGATAATAATTCTAGTACATTGAAATACTTAGGAAAAAAGGGTCAAATAAGCTCTTCTAATTCTTTCAATCTGTCTCTTAAACCTTTGTACTAAAAAATATCATATAAGTACGCCTACTTTAAAAAAAATTAACTATTTAATCTTTTTTGACCTGTAATAGCAAGTTTTTAATATTTAGAAACTCTAACAAATTGTTAAATTTTGTAGAAATATCAAAATTTGTGAAAACTTTCAGAATATCAAAGGCAATATTTTTGAATTTGCAAAATTAATTGTATATTTTACATATATAATTTTTTTTTTCACTTATTTTTTTAGCTTTATGTTTTTTAACATTTTTAGATTCTTTTCTATTTTTTCATGTATACAATTTTTACATTATTATTAGATTATTTATTCAAATTTATATGAGTTTTTGTAAGATTTATCAATATTCCTAATTTAATTTTTTTAATGACATGCTGTAGCAAGTCAAAATGATTTGATTAATTGTATTATTAAAGTAAACAAATTTATGTGATGTTTTTTAAATAGAACTTGAATGATGGATTGGAAATATTCTTAATTATGGTTGGCTAAACTTTTATGAACTTTCAATATTTACATAGTAATTAAAAGGTAGCTAATGGTGTTTGTGTCATTTTGTGATTGTGTAAGTGGCTATTACACCTTAGGGGTGTTTGGAACTGATTCTGCTTCTGCTTCTTTTTTAAAAGCAGAAGCAGAATCAGAATCAATTTTCAGAAGCTGGTACCCCTAGCTTCTAAAAAAACTGATTCTAATAGTAAATTAGAGCTTCAAAAGTGCTTCTGGAATTTCACCCAAACACTCCAGCTTCTGCTTCTGCTCCATGAATGAGCAGAATCAGATCCAAACACCCCCCCCCCCCCCTTATTGGACAATGAATAGCTCCTTACGCTTTGGCTTACACCTTATTGGGCCACCTTTATACAGGCTTAATAGTCATGTGAGGTGTTTTCATTCCATCTTGTGCTTAATGTTGGGATTAAAAATTCATCTATTCAACACCAGGAACACACTTATAGGAGCAGTCAAACTTACTCAACTACAAAAAATCAATCCTCACTAATGTCCTCATTCTTTAAGTGTATATCATTTTACACACATTTTCTCACTTTATAATATGATGTTAATGAAAGGGGATTTCGACGGGAATGGAAGGGCAGCGGCAAAAGCAGGGAAGGGTCGATTCTGCTTCGTTCTCGGAGGGAAACCACTAGGGAGATGTAGGACAGTGGAGCGGACAGGCCACGGAGGAGGGATGCAGGACAGTGGAGCGACTCACAGGGAGGAGGGATGGGTCTGGAAAATAACAGGGAAGAATTCGATCCTGAGGCAAAGGACAAAGGAGTGGAAACCTTCCCGGTGGTTGGCACGATCTTGACGGGCAAGGTGGTCAAATTCTCAGTTTTTCGGGACCTAATGGCATCGTTGTGGCGTCCGGGTAAAGGTGTGCTCATCCAAGATATCGGGGAAAAGAGGTATTTGTTTACATTCTATCACATTATTGATATGAACCGAGTGCTGAATGACGTCCCTGGTTATTTGATCAGAATCTATTAGTGCTAAAAGCTATAAAACTAGGGGACATGCCTCTGAAAGTTCCCCTTGATACAACTGAATTTTTGATCCAGGTTCATAATATCCCTTATGGCTTTTCAAATCTTGGTTATGCTCGTAAGACCGGGAATAATTTGGGTAAATTTGTTTCCTGGGGATGATAACCAATTTGCTGAAAAACGTGATGCCTATATGAGGGTGAGAGCTTTTTTGGATGTGAAAAAACCTCTAAAGGTGGGTTTAACCCTGAAAAAGAGTAAGGGGGAGGGTTATTGGGTAGATTTCAGGTATGAGAAGTTACCTAGCTTCTGCTTTGCTTGTGGTATAATTGGGCACGCTGAAAAATTCTGCCCCTTACTATATGAAAATGGGGAAAAAGCGGGTATGAAAATGTTTGGCCCTTGGCTGAGGGTGGGGGCAGGAAGGTTCCGTGTAGCTAGTGGTAATCAGTGGCTGGTCAGCGAAGGAGGGGTCGGGAGAGACCAGGTAGGCAGACACGGTGTTTCACAAGTAGTGCAGGTCCAGAGTCAGGATCACAACCAGGACAATATACAGGATAGCGGAGTGGAGGCAGCACTTGAGGGAGGCGGGACACTCAGCAGTGGCACGAGGGAGCCGAAGCGTAAGAGGACTTGGGAAGGACAGGAGCAGGACCTCTCAGGGAAGGATGACATGATTCTGGATGAAGCAAAAAAACAGGGGAGTGGCGGGCTGGATCAACCAGACCCGCCCGTGAAGATAAAGTGTTCTTGGCAGATTGGAGTTATTTTTTTTATTTTAGACTTACTTTTGTTTTAGTTATTTTTCCACGTGGACACATCGTGTTTCTGTTTGCTTTTATATTTATTGTTGTCAAGACTATTGAACGTAAGGCAGGTGGTGGAGAATCTGATCTACCAGTCATTGGCTCATGTATGCCCAATTCAGGATCAGCGATTCTGGTTGCTTCTTTTGAGGTGGCAGATTCTAAGTCTGGTTCAAGGGCAGACGGTAGAGTGGAGGTTCTTTGTCTGTGTGTTACTTGCTTGCGTTCTCTCTTATTAATATATAATATTATTAATATAAGCCACCTTCTTCCAAAAAAATATGATGCTAATGAACAACAATAAACACTCTATGAATAGGATTTATTTGGAGACAAGAGATAGTGTTTTCATGTTCTTCATATCCTCTACAATACCTATTTGTTAGAAAACTCTTTCCAAGAAAGTGCCATGTTAAATGTTGAATCCTTACACTTAAACCCGCCCATGAGATGCTGTTTGCCGCTTTTTAGACTATATGGAGAATAAATTATGGAATGCCATTTGCTTTCATTAATCACTACAACTCTACAAGAATATACATGTACAATCAGATTCATATATGGGCCAACTGAACTCTTATGCACATTGGGCCAGGCCTGAAGAGCCAAAAGTATGGAGTACAAAACTAACAAACATTGTCCATGGTCCAAATATGTGAATGAAAAAGAATGGATGGATACTTTCTTCTATTTATTCTTCTCATAGTATAGAACTCAATTTTACGATGGTAACAAATTTCAATCGAAGCAGGTTTTGTTTCGGAAAAAGTCCATGCACATGATAAATGATATAGAGATTGACAGTTCTTAAGTTGAAATTATGTGTTTTGTAATAGAAAAAGTTGAAATTATGTCCATGCTTAAGAAATTAATACATTTTTAAAAATGGCAACTGTATATGTCCACATAATTAATGTTAAGAGTCTTACCGCATAGCATGAGTGAGCATAACCGTTTGGTTTAACTGAATCGAACCGTACAAAACGAATTAAACCGAATCGAAATCGGACCGTATGCAATTTGGTTTGAATTTGGTACTATTTCTTCCAAATCGTAATAAATCGATCCGAACCGAAAATGACAAAAACCGAACAAAACCAAACCGAACTACAACAATTCAAAAAAATCTTCATACTCTGTATATTGTTAAAAATTAACAAATCTAAATCGAACTAAACTTAAAAGTAGTATGATTTTTGTTTGGTAATAATTTCCCCAATCCATTTCAAACCGAACTGAATCGAAACCGATATGCCAGTTTGCCGGATAACCGGCTTAACACCGGGTAATATAACCGGTTTAAAAAAAAATCATTTTAATTACAACCTAGATAATTTTTAGTTTAACGAAATAGGGAAAGTTTTGGAAGAGTTGGCCCGGTTGGTCCAGTTCCGGTTGGACATTTTATCGTCATTGTGGTTGTTCTCTTCTCGCAGTTCCTCGTTCTTTCCCCCCATACATCCCTCGGCTGCGTGCTTTGGTCAACTCTTGCCAGAGCAATGGCAATTAGGGTTTTCTCCATCTTTGTTCTTCTGCTTCTGTCTGCATCATTCCTTCAAGGTTAGTTTTCAGATCTATGTATAGGCTAAGCTCTTTTTTCTGTCATTAAATCCAATCTGTTCGTTTAGCTTGCAATGAAAAGATTGCATTTCAATTGATATTTGTTTTAAGTCCTCTGATCTTTGAAAATGAGTCTTATTTGTCACGTTCGGCTTGATGCGTCTAGATTTTGTTCTTCAGTTAATCAGTGTTTATTGATTTCGTTGATCTCACTTGTCACATGTTCACCATGCATTAGCTTTTATATGTTCCTCTTTACGCTATTTTAATTTAGCTGTACACATTATCTGAAGATCCTAATGAAAATGTGGAATCTTTCGGCATGATCTTGCCGTATGTGTTTATCTGTTTCACAAATCCTATAATTTGTTGAAGGAACTTCTTTTAAGTTGAAACTACAAAAGAAAAGTATAATCAATTAGTAAGAATCAATTAAGGTTGAAGTGCTATGGTGGGGTACTGTGGTAGTCCTAAAAAGTTATCTCCAAATTAAGTCCAAAATTTTCTATTGGTACTGATATGCATTTGGGAGTAGAAAATGGATTAGCAATTTTTGTTCAGCATTTGTGAGTGAAATGGATTTCTATTTTTTGTTTTTCTCCAGTTATTTCAATTGGATAGCATTGAGCTAATGCTCATTTCGCCTAGACATCCTACACTCGATTTCTGCGCTGTATCTTTTAGGCACTCCATGGCTTGAAAACTTATGTTTCTTAGATGTTTTTGTTCCTTAGGTTGACTATGCCGTTGTTTTACTCTCTAATTTGAATGTAGAGTACTCAGATTCCCTTTGTCTCTTTTAATATTCTAATAGTTTGTTCCTTCACTTTTTAGTTGCTATATGTGACTCGGAAGTGGGAAAAGAAACATTGCAAGGTACTGAAGGAGATCATGGTATTGTTGAGGATGTCCAAGATTTTGGTGGTGGGAGATACACTTCAGCTGCAGGAGTGGAAACAGTTTATTATTTCCCCAAAAACCCTTCTAAACGTTAGATTTTATCCTTTGTATAATATCTTCCGTTAATATGGCCAACCAACATGGTTTCTTTCTTGTGAAAACACTCATGTCAAATATCTTATTTTTATTCACAGTTGTTCCTGCTGGGGAAGAGAGCGAACTTTTAGTTGGAATAAAGAATGACGGTACTCTTACTTACTTGGCGCAGCTGTATACAGTTTTTCCTTTTCTTTTTGTAGGACCATTTTTGAAAGCATATTAAATATTGGCTCTTCTATGTGGTGGGTAAATGGACAAGGCTTCCCAAGTGCACTCTTGTGTCTCGTAGTATTAGTGTTCAAAACATTCTTAGGAATTTAGATGGTTTTCTCTTGCTGATTCAATTGCTTGTTTTGTGCGTCTAGATTCTGTTTTGTTCCAACACGGCAACACCCATTTTAAAACTATCTTAAGTAATACTCCCTCTGTCCCTAAATTGAAATAACTGGAGGAAAATTAACTCCAATAACCCACACATTTTTCTTTGTCATCTGTCCCAAAATCAACTCCATTTCATCATTTCATGTCAAGGAAAGCATCACGTGATTCATCTTTATTTTCTCTAAATAAATTTCAAGCACACATTTTTCATTTTCTAATGGATTTCTTTTATTCACAGCTCGTGAGATATGCTAGCTATATTCAATCAAGTGTGTTGATGATGATAACTATCAATATAGGTCCTGAGTGATTGAAAAGTGATAATTATCCATCTAAGAAATAAATTATCATGGATTTTTTTTTTATAATCAAATTTGATATCTTTAAACTTGTTAAAAAAAAATTCCCGCTAAGGTAAATTCACTGAAAATTAACATTAAAGTAAATAAAAAATGATGATGTTTTAAGCCTGAGATTAATAGTTTTCAGACGTTTGGATCCTACAATGATAATTGTCATCTTTAAGGTCCTTGGGTCATGGGTTGAAAAGCTCCATTTCATATTCTCTTTGCTCCGGTCAGAGGGGGAGGGGGGGAGGGGGGGGGGGGGGGTTATTTAACTGTGGGAGTATCAGCTTATCATGAGTTGTCCAAGTTCTATAGTGTTTGTCATTGTACTGTTGTGTCTGCACATAGTTTAACTTTAAGATATTTTTGTCTGGCTTTTGGATGTTATAAGCAGGGGAATTGCCTCTGAATGTTATTGCAATCCATGCTACTCTTCATCTTCCTTATGATCATCAATATGTGGTTCAGAATCTCTCTGTTCAGGTACTTATTGGCTCTTGGTAATATGGTATGCATGCCTACAATAAAACCACTTAGTTTAGAGAATTAATTTATGGTGGCGACTGGTTCACCAAAAATGTACCATTTTCTGTGTAATGTGCAATCTAAGGTTAATTTTCTGTTAGTTTGGTATAAGTGCAATTATTTTTGTATAATCAGTTTTTCAAGTACTAATAAAGATGACTAGACTAGATGTTATAGTTTATTAAAAGTCCCTCGATTAAAAATGAGGCAATAAGCTTCATTCATTTTTCTTTGCATCTCGCAGGGTTTTAACAATGCAACAGTTCCTCCTTCTGCTCAAGCAACATTCCCATACATATTCGGTGTCAGCAAATTTTTGCAGGTCAGCTTGGTTGTTAAACAGTATATACCCTGAGTTGTTGTTCCCTTTTGTTTTGAGCAGTGTTTCTGTCAAATCATTGTAGTGTGTTTAATTCTTAACTGTTGCAGCCTGGATCCTTTGATCTTGTTGCAAGCATCGTGTATGAGATGGACCAGAATCAGTACCAAAACACATTCTATAATGGCACCATTGAAGTGATAGAGTCTGGAAGTACTCTCAGTGTAGAGTCCGTCTTCTTGTTTTTTCTTGGAGTTGGTCTTCTTGGCCTTCTGGGGTTCTGGATTCATGGTCAGATCCAACGCCTCTCAAAGGTGATTACTATTTAGTTTTCACTTGTAACGTCATTATTCTTTGGTGCACGAAAAGGCCAGGGAAAGGAAATAGAGGAAAACTGATAGATACCAGAATCGAAGGAGGGAAATGGTTGTTTATTATGAACGTAATTGATGAACAGGAATGAAACGATACAGGTTTAGGCACTTCGAGCAGCCTATCTCTCCCAGAATTCCCAGCCCAAGTCTAAAATTCTGCCTACCACTTTCCTCCCTTCCTTCTATCTCTTATAGTACTCTATTCTAACGGGCCAGCCCATATTATATGACATGGCCCAAAATACTTATTTATACAATACCAAACTTATTCAATATCAATCTATCACTATTATTATCATTATTCTCTACAGCCCAGGGCCCTATCATATCTCCCCCCTTGAAAAACCACCTTGTCCTCAAGGTGGGCGATAGGACACAGCCTTGATCTTCTTGATCTTGAACTTCCTCTTCATCCTGGAGCCTCTTCCTTCCCAATATATTGTTGATTTTTGTATCCCTATCTTCAGCACTTGACCCTTAATCCTCCCTTCTTCAGACCAGCATTTCTCTACGGTCTTCTCAGCCTTTTCATAGAGCTCATTGTTGTCTTGAATCTGGAATTTAGCAGTCTTGTCTAGTCCTTCATAAGAGTCAACCATCTGCACACATAACTTGACCCCACTATTCAACCCAACTTCTTTGTCCCCTTTGCCTATTTTCAGAATGTTCTCCAGCCCTTCAATGTATGCAGTAACAATTCTTGGATCTTGGCATAACAAGTGATCAGAGAGCATCTTAATGCAGCCGTTACTTATCAAGCACATATTCTGATTATGAGAGCCTGCAGGTTCTTTATAACAAGATATAGCCCCTGCAGCTTCTTCCTTGCTGTAAACTTCTTTATGAAGGAGGTGTACTAAGGGAATATTGATAGATGCCGCAATAATTGCATTTATAATATTTCTACTCCCAGCAGTGATATTAGGTATTGTCCAACAAACTTGAGTCCAGACTTCTTCTTCTTTCATAGGGACGAATGGCTGATAAACTGGCAATACACCTTTGAAAAGGGTAAATGGAGTTGGTGTCCTGCATCGCCATGAGTTTGATAAAATCCCTGTAGAATTTATCAACATAAAAAGCTCTGAATGCTCATTTGACGGAACTAGCAATGGTAGGATTGCACCATGACCAAGACCTTGATCGCTACAACCTGGGTCATCACAAGAAACCTTTCCTAAAGCCCAGGTAGCCTGCTCACGAAACTTATCACTTGGAGGGCTGTGTTCAATCGAAAACAGCTTTCTTAATGGTGTCGTTGCTTTAATTCTTGCAAATGGGTCCTCTGTGGCTTCAGCAACTGTCCCTTCAAGCACAGTAGGCTTTGAAAATGAGCTGGCATCGGTCACCAAACTATCAAACCCGGTAGAAACAACCTTAAAACCTTCACTATTAGGAACTCCAGAAACAACCTGCTCTGGTTTCAGCCACACAGTTGTAGGTGGTAATGCACAGTTGTCAGCAACTTTCAGATGTTCAGAATAATAACCTTGATCATAGCTCAAACTATCAAACCCCGCAGAGAAATTATTTTGGTTTTGCATTTCAATTTTGTCCTCCTTATTCTCAGACTTGGATTCATTCTCTTCTATTTCCTCAGTCTCCTCTATACAAACAGTCCTGGTAGAGCTTTCCCAAGTATTTGAACCAACCATTTTAACAAGGGCAGATTCATATTCCATGTTAATGGACTGAATCACCACAGAAGTTTTATCCTCACGTTCCTCATCACTTTTGATGAATGTATCCTCAGGTGATTCCTTAAGGTACGATGAAACTTGCGCCATATGAAACTCTGATTGGGCTGAAATCTGCGAACTGGGAGGTTCATATCTCGATTGCGTCTTCATTAAATTGGTTGCCGAAGCCTGCGAACTGACAGATGTTGTTGGCGATAATTGTCCCTGGCATTCATTGTCACTCTCGTTGAACTTAGATGCGTCTTCTCTTACTCGCTTTGAACTCATCTCCTCAAGAGTTTGCCGTTGACTCACATACTTATGAGGAAACGATGCAACTGATTGCGAACTGCGAGAAGACACCTGAGAACTAGAAGAAGTAGTTTCTCGCGATTTATAAAAAACCTGTGCAGTTATCAATAATCTGGAACTGAAGGAAGTTGTTGGCGAAGACTTCTGTGAACTGATAGAAGTTCTCGTCGATGATTCCTGATTCTCGTTCTCTGTCCTCTGACTGCGTATAGGTTGGAAACGCAGCTTTATGGCTTCCTTCAGAGCCTTCCAACTCTTTTCAGTCGTTTGAGTACACCACCATGGAAACCAGGCTATTGCTCTTTCCTCCATCGCACCTTCTGCTACTACCACCTTATTTTTTTCAGCAGTAGCCTTGAGACGGAAATACTCTTCCATCTTAACAATCCAACTGCCCGCATCATCCCCCTTAAACCGTGGTAATTCAACCTTTCTTCCAGTATGAACAGGTCTTCTACAACTGTAGCGATCTCCACTTGAACGAGAATGATCGGAATTGGGCGATGCAAGCTGCACGGATGAGAAGTGCGACGCGAACTGGTTGAGCGATCGATTCCTCGATCGATATTCGTTACTGTTCATCGTCGCGATTGTTTCCTCTAGTGTCGCCAAGTTCATCGCAACTTTTTCCGCCAAGGTAGGGTTCCGCTCTATGGTTTCCCTTCTGTTCTCCATGTTTGGATCTCGTCCAGACCTTCCACAACTGAAACGGAGATGGAACGAAAAAATTTCTGATGTTGCGTAACTGTTCCAATCGCCAGAAACGAACGTATGCTCTGATACCAATGATAGATACCAGAATCGAAGGAGGGAAATGGTTGTTTATTATGAACGTAATTGATGAACAGGAATGAAACGATACAGGTTTAGGCACTTCGAGCAGCCTATCTCTCCTAGAATTCCCAGCCCAAGTCTAAAATTCTGCCTACCACTTTCCTCCCTTCCTTCTATCTCTTATAGTACTCTATTCTAACGGGCCAGCCCATATTATATGACATGGCCCAAAATACTTATTTATACAATACCAAACTTATTCAATATCAATCTATCACTATTATTATCATTATTCTCTACAGCCCAGGGCCCTATCAAAAACTTTGGCAGAAAAAAATCGTTTGAACTTGATAAATTAATTTTAGGCATGTATTCAAACTCTGCACATCTATACTTTTCTATCATATATAGAGTAATAGCATCTTCAATGCAAAAATATGAACAACACACATGTCACATGAGAGAGATGAATGTAAAAGAATTAACAGAATATCCCTCTCCTTTTTTTACGGTGTTCTCTGTGTTCGGTAACTTTTCGTCCACAATATCAAGCTCAACATTTGAATGTAGACATTGTGGTTGACATTGTCAATAAAAAGTAACAGAAGGCCATGAATACAAAGATAGAGAAATCTCAATAATATAATTTTATGTGTCTATCTCTCCCACGTCTGCACCCTGCACAACCCCATTGCATTGGAGATGCTCTAAGGATCTAAATACATGTAAAGAATTAGTTCTAATCAAATTTTGTTTTCATTCATCTTTTCCCAAGTATAACAAAAATATCATAGCAAATTCTTCTTTTCCCTACCATTTTCTAGTATGGCTTCTTAAAAATTAAGATTACTGTTCTTTTATTTCATGCACCCAATTTTCAGAAAAATAAGAGGGTTCCCAAGGCAGCAAAGGTTGAAGTTGGAACTGCTACAAGAGATGCTCACATGGATGAGTGGCTGCAGGTTTGGATTCCTGCATTTCCACATTATTGTATTTTTTTTCCCGTTTTGGTTTGTTGATAATTCCACTGTCTGTGAATTTGCCAGAACAAATAATTCGCATATTATACTCACGGTTTGTGTTTTTCTAAAAATAGTTGTTAGAATACATGTTTTATTGGAGTAGGCCATATAATACTCATACCATTCATGTCGAATATATTTTATACGTTTAGAAATTAGATTTTAGGCCAACTTTAATTTTTTATAACTATTATGCAAGCACAATTTCATTCTTTCTAAAATAACAAGCCCAACATAATTCTAATTCTTTCTCCAATTATTACTACATTTATTCTTCCGATAATTCACTTATTTGGGGTAGACATTATATTTTGACAATTTAGTTGTTTCATTCATGCTCCATAGCCAGGTATTTCAAGCTTCAACCTCCATCCTTATTCTTTATAAAAAAGAATGACCACATAGTACGTCTAGACTTTCAAATGGTCAAAAATATGAGTACTTTGTAACGTTTTCCAAAAAATGATGAATAGTCTTAAACCCCAAATTTATCCCCATCTCTTCTCTCTCTCCAGTCTCCCCCATCAACTTCTGATGTGCTGCAAACCACCATTTTCGCTAGCCAGTCGCGTCTACATCTGTTGAATTTTTTGTAGAAAACAATCGTTAACACCGAAAAGTGCTTCTGGCAAGGAGTATGAAAAAACTAAAAGGGACAAATGGATCATTTTTTTGAATACAATCGTTAACAATCAGTAGTCAGACTTTTTTCTTTACTTATTGCTTAAGTAATCTCTATGTTCAACCCATATTTTTTCAATCCATTTAAGAACCTCCATTATCAAATGTATTTGTCATTGATAGATTTTTTATCTATATCGTTAAATTTCTAGATCTTAATATTTCACACATATTCTATTAGCCAGCTCGATCAGCGTTGTCTTATGAGTTATTTATAACTATAAACATATCTTTATTTGGCAAAGAAGCTAAATACTTCGTATTAGATTGTTGGAAAAATGTCAAATGTTCAATTTATCCGTATATATTAGTGTGTTTATATAAGGCAATTCTTATGACAACTCATATTACCATGAGAACATTTTATTAGGAGAGATTCTAATTTCATGCTCTCAGTTTTCTCTCATTCAATGTCTGGCACTAATAACTAATAAGGTGGCATTTTTGCAATTATTGTAGCTTTTAACCGGCATTTTTGGAATTTTTTGCAAAAGTTATAAGATTTTTTTAAAGGGACTTTTAATCACATACCTATCCCTATCGGTTTTCAGAACATATGTCATATGTTTTGCTGTATTTAATAAAAAAAGCCCAAGTGTTGTACATGTGCAAAAGCCCATCCATTTGACATATGTCATATGTTATATTATTCACAGTGGTAGAGATTATAATAGTAACAAAGGTTCCAACTGATTCTCTTCCAGATATGTTTCTTGTTCATATCTAGAAAGTAGTTATAATGAAAACAATGATGTTTTACTAGAAAGAACTTATATATTCATGCAATTAATATTTAATAATAATAATGTTTAGTATTGCCATTCCAAATAATGGAAGACGCCATTGATTCGCTTTTCAGGGGACGTCATTTGCGCAGTCACAATCCAAATCAAAGAAGAAGAATTAAATAATGAACTGTATCGATTAGTTTGGTGTGCTGCAATCTGAAGAGGACTATCCATGTTAGGCATTTGAATTTTCAGGAAAAGCTGAAAACCAGGCAGAGATGGTTAATTAATTAGCACTTACGTTCAAACACCCCACCCCACATCCGTGTATTGTAGCTTTAGAACTTCGAAATTTTACCCATGTTTTTACTGCTAAACTCACTTGACCTGAGTTAGGGAAAGATGCATTTCAGAATTCTTCATTCTATTATTTCAGTTTCATCTGGTCTTTTTTGCTTGCTATCTCCCTGTTAATTGGTTTTTCTTGCTTCTTTCCCTGTATCATTGTATGTGGTGAGGAAAAAGAAAAAGTAAATCTGTGTCACGTCATATGATACATTGATACACAATGTTTCATGGATGCCAATGTAGTTTTGCATTCCTTACGCATTTCTATATTTATCATTTTTCACTTGTTAATTGAATCGCATACACTTGTACCTCACTCGCATAGCCATCTCATGCTATAACTCAATTCCTTGTGCTTTTGACATGAAGGTGTTAATTTTGAGAAATATATGAATAAATACTCCGTCTGTGATATCTACTATCTACTGTTGGATATGTACGGCCGTAGGGATTCTAGAGATGAACCAGATCTGGGTTGATCCAAATTTTAATGACAAACTGAACTGATAGATCAGTCCCGAACTTGAACTGGTATTAGACTACTAGTATCTGGTTATAAGTCGGTTCGGTTCTAGTTCCTCCGAAACGGGACTTGGCTGATTGGTTCATAACCTGTTTTTTAACAGGTTATGAAACCAGGTGTGAATCAAATCGAGTCTAGACCTCAGTTTTGTGTACTCTTTTTTAAAGTATCATAAAATGCTAATTGATTCTGTCAAGAGGAGCTCAGATTATGGCTGGACTCGGGCTGGTTCGGGCCCGGTTCGGGCCAGGGCCCGGCCGGGCCTCGGGCCAGAAAATTGGGGCCCGAGCCCGAACCGCCGGTGGCCGGTTCTGGTTCCGGGCCAAACCGGGCCGGGCCGGGCCGGGCCAAACCGGTCCTTATTTTTTTTTTTGGTTCTCCTATTTAACCCTCTACCCCTCCCCCTCAACCCCAAACCACCCCAAACCACCTCAAATGGCCCAAAATACCTAATCCAACCCAAAACTTAAAAAAATTTCAAAAAAAAAAAAAAAAATTAAAATCCGGCCCGGACCGGGCCCGAACCGGCCGGGCCGGTTCGCCTAAAGCAGGGCCCGAGCCCGGACCGCCCATCACCCGGGCCGGGTCAAACCGAACCGCTGGACCCACCGGGCCCCGGGCCAGGCTGGGCCAAACAGTAACCGGGCCGGTTCCGGGTTGGGCCGCCCGGCCCGAGTCCACCCCTAACTCAGATAGTCAAACGTCAGTCACGGTGTAAAAGCAGCATAATAAGAGAGTGATTTGGTGAAAACATATACTCCGTACTTCGTAAACTCGTAGAGTCGTAGTCATGTTAATCCCTCCTTTGAGTTTAAACTTTAAATAGTGTCAAAGAAAACTTCATTAAGATGAGATGGTACCACTAATTATTTTGTATATTTCCAATCACAAGTTTCTTGCAGTGTGTGCATGTGGTATTAATGTAAAAGCACACTTCATTGGGTAAGCATCACTTTCAAGTTTCAATCCACTGCCTTTTCAAATCAAATTGTGTTGTTATCCGCTGTTAACCATGACAGCTATCCAACACAGCAACTACAATAAATTTGTAAACATAAATATATGTATAGATATATACATAAATTGCTAACATAAATAGAGAAAACAAAACCGACAATAAGAAATACGGAGTATATGATTTATTGCTCGTGAAAATATATGAATAGACTGATGAGCTAACAATTACTTACCCTCATTTATTCCTTAGATATGAGAAGTGGGAAAGTGCAGTGCGTGTTGTGCATATCTGCATCGACATATTCGAATAGTACAGCCCAAATAATTATATACAGTTGTCAGATGGGCAGAGTTACAATTTACTAACAAGAAGGCACCTCATGAGAGCAAAGTTTTTCAGTGTAGAGACTTACCCTTTATATACATGTTATCAGTCACACACGATTGGTGTATTGCCATACTAAACTTGCATATTGACTCGGATAATGGCAGTTAGTGGACATATAATGCATGGTTGTTGTGATCATACCATGCTTATATGTTCCCAGTTCCCACAAAGGTTGATTTTTGTGCCAAAATATCTTGGCATCATTTAATCGCAACATATGACATGAATCGGAATATGAATATTAGGGATGATGAATATTTATGTGGAAAATTGATGTATTTCCATAATTTTTATCCTTTTATCTTATTATCATTTTTATGTTCTTTATCTTTTTAGCCTTTTATCTTATATAGACTCCATTTTTACCATTTCTATCTTAGCATTTTTATCTCCATCTTTTTTTTTTATCTTACCTTATATATTTTCTTTCTTTCTAATCTTTTTATCTTTTATATTGCGTTAGCTCCGATCTCATGTGTCATTAAGTTAGCCAATTAACCCAAACTCTTTAATTTTGAGATTAAAACTTGGATGTTGTTGTAGAATTGTATGAGTTGAAAACTGAACTTATAATCCAAAGATGTATATCGCTTAGACATTGTATAATCTATTTGCGGGTTAAAAACTAATCTGCACGGCTACGCAAGCTAAACAGAATAGACCAGTGTCATACCCGATCAACTACCATACACTCGTTCGTGTCCATCCAGCAGCGTCGCACTTGAGAAAATTTCTGGTTCGTGCATTTCTGTTTTCAATGGTTTAAGCCCGAACGGTAATTGAACGAGCATGTCAAGGTTCGTACTATTTTCAAAAACTAGACCACGAATTGAATCTGACTATCTGAGACCTCACAGTTCAATGTTTTTTCCTAGACTCTGTCTACTTGGAATCGAGACATGGTATAAAGTACGTATGTAGTATTAAAGATTTTGATATATCATCTTTGTCCTGAAAAGGTTCGCCAAATTGATTTTATTGATCAATGATAATCGACTTTCGCTAAATTGATTTTTCTAAGAAAAGTCAATATGACGAATCTTTTCAAACTTGTTATAATCTTACCCCGCTCCCTCCCCCGCCATCCAATTTGGTTCGTAGAGTCTCTTCAAACTTCGCAACATGGATTTCTTGAGTTCGAGTGTGTGAATATATCTGCTTTACATTTCTTGATTTCAAGTGGACTTCTTGTGAATGTGTTTGGCCCCCATGATCAAATTGTAGTTTATAATCTACGAACTAATAACATGCATTCAAGTCGATCTTACATTCTTCAAATTATTGGGATTTGGGAGAGGATCCACATTTGTGTTAATTACAATTAAACGAAAACTTACGTGTGTGCATTACGTATAAATATACTCCGAAGGTAAAGTTCTCGTAAGTTTAACTAAGAAATTAAGAAAAAAATTGAGTAAGACTTTGAATTGGTGCAAATAAAGCTAGCTAGCAACTGTTAAGGTTGCCATTAATGTAATGTGACATAGTACTTTATCTTGTGGTCACAGACTGGGCATGGAATGATGGCAGTAGGAGAGGTGGCCACAAGCTACTGCGATATGTCAATGCTGCTTATGTGTATACACTTATTTTTATTTACTCCGTAACTTACATGCATAGAGCCATAGAGTCAATGTATATATATTACGGAGTAATAATTCTTGTGAACTCTAATTTCTCTCCTACTCTCCTAGTAGACTTTTCAGGTATGTATTAAGATAAATTTATTGTACATTTTAAAACAAAGTACTATTTCAGTCTTATTTTATTTGTCTAGCTTTAGTTTGACATAATTATTAATAAAATGGTTTAAAAATAAACATTGTGATTGAGATTTAATTATAATAAAGTGAAATGTTGTGAAACACAATTTTTTTTTTCAAAAAGGAAATGTGACACTTATTTTAGGACAACCCAAAAAGAAAAATAAAATAGGTAATCGAATAGGTCGGAGAGAGTAGACGATTATTGGTATTGTAGCAGTATTGTTTATTTTATTAGAGTGTAATGTAGCTGCTTTTGAAGTGAATTTATTTCTTAAAAATGGAATTGAAGTGAAACACATATTCTCATACGGTAAAAAAAAGTGAGAAACTTATTGTGATAGATAGAGAGTATATATTGGGATTTGGTATCAATTAAGAAAGGGAAAAGGGACAAATAATTAAACCCTCGAACTCACCAAAAAAGTGCAAACCACCCCTTATATAGGAGGTTCTGTCCAGCCGTCGCTATTTATGGCGGTTCTCGGTGGAATTTTTTGATGATTTTTTTTTAGGATCTTCTTCATTAAGTCTAGTTTACCCATACCAAATTTCAGCTAAAAATGAAACCGCGAAGACAGTCAAATGATTTTCTGAAATATATATACTGCTCTGTTTAATTGCGCAGTTATCTTCAAAAATTTATTTGACTGTCTTCCCGATTGAATTTTTATCTGAAATTTGGTATGATTAAACTAGAGTTAATGAAGAAGATGCTAAAAAAAAATTCATAAAAAAATTTCACCGGAAACCTTCCCAAATGACGACTGCCGAACAGAGCCTCCTATATAAGCTAAGGGGTGATTTGCATTTTTTTGTTAGTTCGAGGACTTATTTGTCCCTTTTCCCATTAAGAAACATTGGGATTTGGTGATTTGAGAATAGTAAATTAATGGTAACCCATATCCGGAAACCAAAATATGAATCATGCTAATAAATCTATTCCTCCATCTGTTCCAAAGATACTTCCTTTTTTTCATTTTATTTAGCCAGCATTAACTTTTTTACCATGATGCTAAAGTTTGAGTGATGATATATTTATACACTCGTATGTAAGTATTTATTATATGAAAATGATATGATTTTTTATATTAAATATACTATTATAAAGTAATGCCCCATCCGAAAATACTTAGCCAAATCTAAAAATTTATATCATGATTTTGATTAATATAATTATATGTGTTATGAAAGTTATAACTTTTAAACTTTTATGAAAGTATATTTAGCAAAGAACATTTTCATATTATTTTTATATCATAAATAATTTCTAATGAATATATATAATTATTCAAAAATTTGAATTTGGCCAAGTATATATTTTAGTACAAGGTAGTATAAAATTTATAAAAATCGCAAAAGTATATTACCTAAATGATTGGTCAAAGTTTATCATCATTAACTGGAAAAGTCCTTCTAAAATTGGACGGAGGTAGTATAAAACTAAATATAGGTTACGAGGTTGACACAAGATTAAATAAGTTAAATCTCATGTATTAATATGTATTAGAATGTACTTTGTATATACTTCGACACTAGATTAAAAATGCACCGAAGCGCAAACAAAAATCCTATTAATATATATGACGTTTTTGCAAATATTCAAATAGCTATTAGGTTTATCCACAAAAGTGTAACGATGTTTTTACTTGGACTGTTTTCAGTTCCAAATCAGATCAGGTCAAACTTAATAGATCAGATCAGACTTAAACATACCAGACCAGACTTAAACGGATCAGACCAGACTTGATCACTTGACTTCGCTAGTTATAAAATACATAAAGACCATACGTTTACCAGACCAGACCAATTCAAACCAATCTTTTTTTAATCAGACCAGATCAAAATCAAAATTAAACAGATCAAACCAGATTGGACGAGTCAAGTATAAACATCCTAACACGGAGTAAGTTTTACTAAAACTATTTGGGAGCATCATTATAGGAGGAAAAGGGTAATAAATTAGGCAGTACAAATACGCATCTACTCTGGTCACTTTTGTTTTTGTCTACTTTTGTCTTGACAGAGTCATAAATAAGTTGAATTTGTGGTCGCAATTTGTTTAAGAGCCCGTTTGGTAGCACCAAAATCGGCTGTTTTGGCTGATTCTGCTGAAATTTATGATATTCTGGCTGGAGTGGCTGTTTTGGCTGATTCTGCTGATTTAAGAAAAAAATATTTTAAAAATATATTTTATTAATAAATTAAAGAAAAAATTATATGTAAAAATAGCTAAAATGGTCCTCTACAGTAACTTCAGCCAATACAGCCAGAAAAGTAACTTCAACCTTACTTTTTCGGCTTATTACACAATTCAGCGCGCGAAAGTAAAAGTTACGTGTTTGGTGAAAAAGCTGGCTGATAAGCCTGATAAGCCGAAAACAGAGTTCTCCAAACGGGCTCTAAATGTGGAACATTTAAAGAAAGCATTTCTACTTGCGTCCAAGAAAAAACATTTTTCTCAAAAGAAAGCATAAAATAATTTAGAAACAGATCGAAATGAATAAATATGATAAAATCAATATACAAGGAATGTATTTATATACGGAGTATGCATTATATTATTTTCTCGATCTATATGCAAAAACAAGACACGTATCAGTACTAAACTTTATCAATTTTTCTTGTTAAGTTTGTCTCTCCAAAAAAACTCAATATCCTTCCCAAAAAAACTCACCATCCATTTAGTGTTGGGATCTCTTTAGTGTTCTAAATGAATGGTGTGACCCATAGGAGTAGACTAAATCTGAAATTTAGTAAGTAGACTTGTTTCACTTCCCGACTACCTCATACTTAAACATAGCTGATTAACCAGACTTTGACTGTTCTAAAATATACTTCGTACATCGAAAAAGACATTCACTAAATCAGATCAGAAAGTTTCTATTCAATTAAAAAATCATATGATTGAAATTTATGTCATCATTTATTAATATTTAAATTGTTCATATTTGACCCGCAATAAATATTGTGAGATATATATCTTGCACATAAAAATATCTTATTTTAATCTAGCTAGCTACTTATTAGCTAGTGGTGTATTGAAGTTTAACTAACCTAGCCTGCTACAACGTAACCACATGCAATGGCTTCATAAAATTAGTTAAACCGCTGTATTAATGAGGCCGGGATGGGGTGGTAAGTTAGTAGGTTTGCAGATTTAGAATTGAAGGGCCGTTGAAACCTCATTTATTATCCTCTAATGGCATTCATTCATACATACCATCCATGGTCCCTCATCTTACCTTCATCATCATCACATGATATATCCTAGCTAGCAGGTTCATCTATATTTATATGATGAATGACTCACTTTGAAGATTTTTATCATAAAAATAACTCCAACCCCATCATCATCATATCCATATTTCAAACATAAACATGATTTGATAATTGCACAACTTATGTACACAAAAATTAAATTATATCTGTGTCATCAATAATAAATAATGATCATCAACAAACCTACCATAGTGAGATCACTTTAAATAAAAGTGGGTAGTAGTGTCGGTGAGCGTTTCACACAATTGAATAGAACAGATTTGAAGCAACTCTAGCTAGCAGCTCCATGCATCATCTTCCAGATCATATCATTAAATGTTATGCATGTTTTTGTATATATATCACCCATCCAAACACTGACTAGCTCCATCACCCACCCCAAGCCCACATTCCATGCAGGCTTAGCTTGCCTGCCTGCCCTACCATGCTACTACCTCTAATGGGGGATTTCCATCCGTCCCTGCGGCGCAGCGGCACCGGATCATTCCTCCTCCCGCTCCTCCTCCTCGGATCCTTCTTGTTCCTCGGTGTTTGCTACGGCGATGATAAGACGACCGCCCATGTTGTTGGGTTCGGAGAATGTTCTGACTGCAAGGACTATAACATTCAGACCAGTCATGCTTTTTCAGGTTCGTATACTTATAAATTACTTGCATAATAGATAGTAGACTAGTAGTACTACAGAGTTACTATATATGTTCAGTAGATTTTTGGGTTTTTTTTGTCATTTCTGAATTTAACTTGGGAAACCTTAAGGATTGGATGTTTTTACTGACATTGTTGTTTTTTTTGTTTAAATTTGATGTTTCCACATTTCATGTTCCCCTTTTCGCCTATCCATGCTGCATAGGCTACTAATAGTTGACATACAAACATTAAGTCATCAATCTTGGTTTAATGTTTTTTTAAGAAGTTATGACACCAATAGTTTAATACTCCGCAATCCGCATCCATATTTGACTTTTTACTTAGAGCGGTATATATATTGCATACTTAAAAAAATACTCAGCGCCTTTTCAAATCATTGAATTGGTGTGTAATGATCGATCATATATTTATATACAGAAGTATATATCGATAATAATATGAAAATGATATGAAAATGTCATTCTGAAAAATTGATAATAATAATCCCAACTATTGATGGTCCGCTTATAATAATCTCAACTATCGATTATTTCAGAATAATCCCAACTTTAGGGACCTTCCGCCAATAATGGTCCCTATAAATAAATTCTTGTAGTTTCTAAAGTGGATGAGGAGAGATATAGCAAGTAATCCCTATAAATATTCCCAACTTTTAATTTTTACACTTAATTTCTATTTAAAATTCATTGTTTTGGAAGATAATATATGGTCATGGACCATTATTGGCGGATGGTCCATATAGTTGGGATTATACAAAAATAATCAATAGTTGAGATTATTATCAGCGGACCAGCAATAGTTGGGATTATTATTTTCACTTTTTCCTTAAAAATATTAAGTAGTATTATAAAAGTACAAATTATTAAATTTTGCATAAGTATATTAGTTAAAATAATTGGTCAAAGTTTGCCGGTCATCTTTGACCAAAAAGGTAAAAAATGATTAACTAATATGGGACGAATGTATAGTAGTAGCAAATAGAAACTATAATAAGTACTTGTAATTACCTATTTTAAACACATTATTCAAAAGTATTTTTAGGTAATAACCTATTTTAAACACATTAATCTCTAGTATGGAGCAATAGTTGGGATTATTATTTTCACTTTTTCCTTAAAAATATTAAGTAGTATTATAAAAGTACAAATTATTAAATTTTGCATAAGTATATTAGTTAAAATAATTGGTCAAAGTTTGCCGGTCATCTTTGACCAAAAAGGTAAAAAATGATTAACTAATATGGGACGAAGGTATAGTAGTAGCAAATAGAAACTATAATAAGTACTTGTAATTACCTATTTTAAACACATTATTCAAAAGTATTTTTAGGTAATAACCTATTTTAAACACATTAATCTCTAGTATGGAGTATTTATTATACACCAAGTTTTAATCATTCTAAAAAATGTTTTGACCAATTCAATCGAACTTATAATATAGTTTCACATTATAAAAATTCTAGTTATTAAGATTGATGCATGTATATTACTCCGTGTATATATATATATATCTTATCAAGAGTAAACTTTATTTTAGTCGCAATCATAAATTGCACGGAAAACTTCGAAATAACTCAGGGAGCTAGAGCACCATTTTAGCATAACACACATAAACAGTTAACAAATTTTAGTTAACCTTAAAAGTCAAAATAGGTTATTCTTAACAAGGATGAAGCTAGTAGTATTATATACGAAGTATTACGATGGTTTAATTTGGTGGATTATATTGTGCAGGGCTTCGCGTGACAGTTGATTGCAAGGTGGGAAATGGAGAGATGAAAACAAGAGGAGTTGGAGAGATGGATAAAGATGGGAAGTTCCATGTCTCATTGCCCAAGGAGATGGTGATGGACAGTGGGGAACTAAAGGAAGAATGCTATGCTCAACTTCATAGTGCATCTTCTACCCCATGCCCTGCCCACAATGGCATTAAGGCCTCTAAGATTGTTGCTGCTAAATCATCCGCCACCGCGGTGTTTCAACCGGCGGGCAATCTTAAGTTCTCCACCGCGCTTTGCACGTCGGCTTTCTTGTGGCCATACTTCAAGTTCCCGCCTATGCCCGACCTCCCGCCCTTCCCGAAAATCGACCCGTGGAAGAAGCACTTGCCTCCCTTGCCCCCATTGCCCAACCTCCCGCCCTTCCCTAACATTGATCCATGGAAGAAGCACTTTGGCCACCCCTTCCCTATCCCACACCAACCTCCTGTTGATACTCCACCAGAGGAAAATCCACTCCCACCACCGGTTCCCGTCTCCGAACCCGAGCCCACACCACCCGTTTACATTCCACCTCCCGTTCCTGTCCCAGAAACCAAGCCACCGGTTTATATTCCACCAGTAGTGTCGGTTCCACCTCCGGCCCCGGTTTACACTCCGAGTCCACCAGTTTATATTCCACCTGTAGTTAAGCCTCTTCCACCCCCAGTTCCAGTTTACAAACCAAAACCCAAGCCACCGATTATTCTTCCACCTGTAATCAAACCAATTCCACCTACAACCCCTGAATACAAGCCAAAGCCACCAGTTTATGTTCCACCTGTAATTAAGCCGATTCCACCTCCAACTCCTGAATACAAGCCAAAGCCACCAGTTTATGTTCCACCTGTAATTAAGCCGATTCCACCTCCAACCCCTGAATACAAGCCAAAGCCAAAACCAAAGCCACCAGTTTATGTTCCACCTGTAATTAAGCCGATTCCACCTCCAACTCCTGAATACAAGCCAAAGCCACCAGTTTATGTTCCACCTGTAATTAAGCCGATTCCACCTCCAACCCCTGAATACAAGCCAAAGCCAAAGCCACCCGTTTATGTTCCACCTGTAATAAAGCCGATTCCACCTCCAACTCCTGAATACAAGCCAAAACCACCCGTTTATGTTCCACCTGTAATTAAGCCGATTCCACCTCCAACCCCCGAATACAAGCCAAAGCCAAAACCAAAGCCACCAGTTTATGTTCCACCTGTAATTAAGCCGATTCCACCTCCAACTCCTGAATACAAGCCAAAACCACCAGTTTATGTTCCACCTGTAATTAAGCCGATTCCACCTCCTACCCCTGAATACAAGCCAAAGCCACCAGTTTATATTCCACCCGTTCCTATATACAAGCCAAAGCCGCCAGTTCACATTCCGCCCCCAGTTCCCATATACAAGCCAAAGCCGCCAGTTCACATTCCATCCCCAGTTCCTGTATACAAGCCAAAGCCGCCAGTTCACATTCCATCCCCAGTTCCCGTATACAAGCCAAAGCCGCCAGTTCCCGTATACAAGCCAAAGCCACCAGTTCACATTCCACCCCCAGTTCCCGTATACAAGCCAAAGCCGCCAGTTCACATTCCACCCTCAGTTCCCGTATACAAGCCAAAGCCGCCAGTTCACATTCCAACCCCAGTTCCCGTATACAAACCGAAACCACCCGTTTACATTCCACCTGTAAAGCCGCTTCCACCCCCAACTCCCATTTACAAGCCTAAGCCACCAACTTACATTCCACCCGTAAAACCGCTTCCACCTCTTGTTCCAACATACCATCCAAAGCCAAAACCACCAGTTTACATTCCACCTGTAAAGCCATTGCCGCCGCCAGTTCCGACATACACACCAAAACCGAAACCACCAGTTTACATTTCACCGGTAAAGCCGCTTCCACCCCCAGTTCCCACATATACACCAAAACCCAAGCCACCAGTTTATATCCCACCGATTGTAAAGCCACTTCCACCACCGACTCCCGCATATACACCAAAACCCAAGCCACCTGTTTATATCCCACCGGTTGAAAAGCCGCTTCCTCCCATTACAAAGCCATTGCCTCCTCCCATCCCCGTCTACAAGCCAAAACCGCATCCACCAGTTTACATTCCTCCAATTGTAAAGCCACTTCCTCCTCCCGTTCCCATCTACAAACCAATATCAAAACCACCAATTTACATTCCTCCCATTGTAAAGCCATTGCCTCCTCCATTTCCCATCTACAAGCCATTCCCAAAACCACCAATCTCCTTTCCTCCAATAACAAAGACATTCCCCCCTTTTCCTCCAATAGTGAAGACATTCCCTCCCTTTCCTCCAACTGTAAAACCATTGCCTCATCCATTTCCCATCTACAAGCCATTCCCAAAACCACCCATCACCTTTCCTCCAATAATAAAGACATTGCCACCCTTTATTCCCATTTACAAGCCATTGCCACCACTAGTAAAGAAGCCATTCCCAACTCTTCCTCCATACCCATTCTTCCCCCCTCTGACTCCTCAAAATCCCCAACCATAAATTTACTTTACATGCCATTACTTAAGTAGCATGTGCACAACATGATCATCTTTATGTATGTTTTCTTGGTGTAATGACTAGCTAGCTTTGCCTCTCATTGTGGGAACAAAAATGATCTGAGTTGAGTGAGCAAAGACCGTTGAGCAAAAAAGTGCAGAGAGAGGCTAGCTAGCTAGGAGCTGCATATTAGTTAAAATTGCTTTTGTTTTTATTTTGGTCGTGCTTTTGTTTATTTGTTGATTGAGATTGAGCCCTGTTGGTTTGATGTAAAGTGTACTATTACTACTTCAGTTTCAATGATGTATACTGTATTAGTCAATTATTATTACCGCAAATAATTAATAATATTTTACTGCTTCAATCCAGTTCATGAACTAATTTATTAATAGCCGTTTCTTTCTAGAATAACTCTATATATGGACCAGGTACTAGTTCAATATGTTCATTGCACTATGTTCATGTGTAAGCCAAAAGAATTGGGAGAAATGGGCTTCAAAAAAATCCGGGATTTTAATGTATCAATGTTAGCTAAACAGGCTTGAAGGATTTTTACTGATCCCGAGACATTAGTGGGGCGGGTCTTCAAAGCCTGTTACTATCTTAAAGGCACTTTTTTTACCGCAAAACTTGGGATAACCCGTCATTTATCTGGCATAGCATTTTTAAGACTCGGGAAATTATTAGAAATGGCTATTAGAGCATCTTCAATGGTTGCTTATAGGGACTTGCTTGCAATTTTGAAGCTACTAGTCTACCATTGGAGCATGACTCTTCATTTTGCTTGAAAAAGCTAATTAGCCAAAATGAGCTACTAGCTTAGCAAGGAAAATTATTAAATATTGTATTATAAATAATAAATGAACAGGAAAAAATTATGGCTAACCATTAAAATATATTTCAATTTTGCTTATGTGGCTAGTGAAGCTATGAATGCAATTAGCTAACCGCCCTCTGGAGATGCTCTTAGTGGCGTGTGTGGAATGAGGAAGCTATCAATGTTTGGTCTGAACCATGGTTGCCGGATGAGATTAATCTAAAGGTTGAGACTGCCCCTACAGCAGGTCTTCAACATAGCAGGGTAGCGAATCTTCTTAGTATGCCTGAGAGGAGATGGGATTCAGACCTTATACATGACATTTTCGAACCGAGGGACGCTAGACTGATTCAAGGCATTCCACTTAGCCATAGATCTGTTCCAGACAGGGTTTGTTGGCGGTGGGAAACAAATGGGTGTTTTTCTGTCCGTAGTTGCCATGTGGAATTGGAAATTACCCTTCAAAAAAAATCTGGCAGGTTTGTTGTGGTTTTCTTCCGACGAGGCTGAATCTACGCAATAGAAAGGTGGATTGAGTGGTGGTCTGTGGACTCTGTGATCATGCAGATGAGACATTGTTTCATTTGCTCATTGATTGCCCGGTTGCCAAGGAGGCGTGGGAAGGGGTGAACTTGGCTTGGTCTCGGAGCATAGCTGGGGACTTTTGCTCGCTGTTGCAGGCTGAATCTCAATTCTCAGACGAGGCAGACGGATGACTTGCGAAGGCTTATTTGGGGTCTATGGAGGGAGAGGAATAACAGGGTGTGGAAAGGGGTTCGGACGAAGCCTAAGTACACTGCAGGTTGGGAACAAGCTCTCAGCAGGTGGCTGGAGCTCGAATAAATCAGGGATGTACGGGTTCAACGTGGATGCAACGGTGCGTGACTCTAATTGTGGCCTGGGCTGGATTGAGGTCGGGAAATTCATCGCGGGAGATGCGAAGGCATGGCATTATGGCAAGGGAAGTTATCTCCCTGGGAGGCTGAACAGTAGGGATGATAGCGGAAGAAGTTCGAGATTTATGTTAGTGATGACTAATGGCTGATATGAGGGTTGTTCTAGTCAGGTGGCCTGACCGGACAGACCCTTGCTGCCTTCCTGACCTTCCCGATTTTTTTATGAATTTTTTTGAGCATTTTCCTCATCAAGTCCAGTTTATCTATACCAAATTTCAGTTAAAAATTCAATCGGGAAAGCAGTCAAATAAATTCTTGAAACATACTGGGCATTCTGCGCATATATAAAGTGCAGTATGTTTCAAGAATTTATTTGACGGCCTTACCGGTCGAATTTTGAGCTGAAATTTGGTATGGATAAACTAGACTTGATGAGGAACATGCTAAAAAAAATCATCAAAAAATTCCACCGGGAAGGCACCCAAAAGGGGAAGGCCGCACGGGCCTTCCGGTCAGGCCGGCCTGACTCGAACGGGACTCTGGCTGATATTCCCTAATTTTGTTAGGCCATCAGCTAATAGAGCGGCCTGTTCTTTGTCCGGTTGTCGTTATTGGATAGGTGTTCTTCCTACTTTCATTACTCATGTACGTAGTATTAAATAGTGATTTGATTAATATTAATTAAGTTTGTTTCTGTAAAAAACACGTATAATACTCACCTAACACTTTGGTTTTAGTACATACTCCCTCCGTTTTCGCAACCAAATTCATACTTTCTTTATTTCCTTATTTGGTAAAGAAATCTACATCAAAACAGTGCCAAACAGTGTCAAACAGTGTCTAAACAGTGTACTCTACAGTAAAGTCAATTTATTTCTTTAATAATCGTGAAGTCAAACTGTGACTTTCTTTTGGAAACGGGGGGAGAACTTAAATATTTTCTACCACTTTTTTATTTGGGTTAAGTTTTATTAAAATTATTACTCAATAACCCGATATATTTTTGTATGTTTTATGTATACTTTGTATCTTTCTCTCATACTTTAATTTTTACACTTTTTCAGCATTAATTTATACTATTATACTCTTAAATTTTGTGTAAAAGCCCACTATCACAATAACAGAATTAGAAATTGCTCAGTGTAAGACTATAACATAGACAAAATAAAAAAAAGCCAAATATGTTTTATTCTTTCAATAGGACTTATTTAGTCTTATAAAAAAAATAAAGTGATTAAAAATTCCCAAAATATGAGTGATATATATGTCGGAGTGAATGGATCCTATGTGAGAATAAAACAATGATAGCATATGAATTTATATACAGAGAAATAAAGACAATTAGTTTGATAGAGCGATATTATAATTAACAAGTCAATTAGTAAGCTACAAGTGAAATTCACCTTGAAATAACACGTGACAATAAATTTTTAATATTGAGACGTGTGGGAAATGCTACCTCCAACATGGATTATAAGGTAATAAGGGTACAATATATAGATATAGATTGCCTATATTCTTATGAGTTATGACCATTAGTAGTACTTGTTATTCTTATGTCAAATCTTATTCCTAGGAAACTTGTCGCTCCCACTTACAAATAGAGAATTTTGTTTTAATAAAACTTCATCTGTTTTGTTGGATTTTGTCAACTTTTCTTTTTTTTGTTATCTCAAAAAACTTTTTCACCTTCATTTTAAAGCAATTAAATTGTGTTTCTACTCAATTCTCTATCCTCTGCACAAACCCCAATCATATAGTTTGTATTTTTTTCTCACCTATTTTGAACTTGGCAAAGTCTATCGGAACGGAGGAAGTATCTGATATATGTGACTAAAAAATGTTATGGAGAGTACTTTTTATTACGCCATGTAAACTTTTTTCTCTGTTAGGAACAAGCTGAAGTGCATTATGAGCTGTAATAATGTAAACTAGTGCTCTTTAGTCTTTACTACGTTAGAGACAAATTGAAGTATCGAAACAGCATCTTCGGATCTTCCTCGTTTAAAAATCGTATTGTAGTATTTATATAATTATATGTATATCGTTTTCTTATATATTACTATAGCAGATGAATGAAATGAATGACTATATTAGTTGTTTTTAATTAGGATTATTAGCTAAATATATCCTCAACTATAATCAAATTCACAAATTTATCCTATAATTTCACTTTTATTAAAAAAAAGACTCAAACTTCAATTTTTCTCACAATTCCACTTTCAATGGATAAATTAGTAAAACTTAAGAAGAAAATCATATTTATATTTCATATTTTTCAATTCTTTCTAGTTTTAAGTTTGAAATTTGTGTTGCTTATATCTTAACTAGTGTAACACCCGGGGCATGCCCCGGTAGCATCACGTTGATATGAATTAATAAAATGATAAATATTAATAAAGTGTGAATTATTTAGAGAATCTGTTGATATCATTTCCTAAGATAAAAATTTATGTGTGCTAATACTTTATTGAAAAATGAGGAGGGTTCAAAAGAATTGATGTGTATATGATTTACTATTTTTTTATTTTTATTTTCTGTTTTTTTGAAAGATAATTTTCTGTTCATAGTATACACAATAATAAGGTGTAGTGAAGAATGAAAATCAATGTGCTGCTTGTCATTTATAGGTTTTAAAATAAAATTACACATTTTGATACACTTTTTTGTGCATAATAGTTATTGTATTGCACGATTCCCATCGACCAAACAAAAAATCTCAATTCATTTATATTAAAATTTTCAATCGAGAAAGTGTCACACCTAGATGTCCATGTGTGGGTGCTTAAAACATGGGGGTAGGGGTGGGGTTCGGGGTCGGGGTGGGGTCGAGGTAGGGGCAGGTGGTAGGGGGTAAAGGGGTAGGGTTGGGGTAGGGTAAGAAGTACGGATGGGGAGTTGGGTAAGGGGTATGGTCGGGGTAGGATAGGAGTACGGAGGTGGGATGGGGTGGGGGTGGGGTCAGGGTCGAGATCAGGTTCAGGGTGGGAGCAGGTGGTAGGGGTAAGGGGGTAGGGGCACTAAAGCACGTTGGAGCATTTGAAACAAAACTCCAAAGACAACAATTTCTAAGTTATGGGCTTTTAGGATGTTTTAGTTGGACTGAAATTTTCTGGTCAGATCTGATCTGATCTGGTCTTGTTTGCTCTGGTCTAGTCTGGTTTAAAGTGGTCTAGTTTGGTAAATGTCTGATCCCTGTGTATTTTATAACCATCTAATAAGTCTGGTCAAATTTGGTCCGATCCAATCTCATCTAATATGGTCTGGGACAGAAAGCCGTCCAAGTAAAGACATCCTTATCATTTTCTATATTCTCATAATATTGAAAAAAACTATTGAATTTTAAAAGTTTTAAATGTTCTATAAAAGTTATTAAGCGTGTGTAACTTTAAATGCTAAAGTCCACTTTTAATTAGTTGGAGTAGATATATACAAATTTCACATGAGAAGCACGATTTGCAACAAATTCACCTTATATATGACATATCAAATATAACATTTATTTCACTCTGCTCATTTTCATAATGTTATTATTATGCATCAGGGCGCTATTGTAAATGGTTTATGTTGATTTTGAGGCAACTATCTTTGTTAAGCTTTGGTCTTTTAACTCGTTTTGTAGCAGAGGCGGATCCCTTTGGTTCAAGGATCTTCGGCTGAACACCCAAATATTTGAAAATAAATTGCAAAAATACATATAAATTGATGTAATAATTTATATTATTGTATTTTTTATATAATATTTCTTATTATGAAACCTTATTTGCTAGTTTTTTATAGTTTAAAAGAATTAAAAAATTCAATTGTTGAATCAAATAATATTATTGAGTAACATTTTAATGTTAAAATACTTCTTAACACCCTAAATTTTATAGCAAGATCCGCCACTGTTTAGTAGTGTGCAAACCTTGCTTTGTATTCTCATTATGAAATGAATCTGATGTGATGACGCACGATACCGATGTTAATCTTTTTCTAAAAAAAAAATCAAGAGTTTGGGCCATTATCATATTTGTAGGGTTTTAAACAAGGAACATACGTAGTACGAAGTATTTAGGAGTTATTTTCTTTTCAAAATATTACCCGAAATAGGACTAAAAAGGTTTGAAAATTCCAAAAAAGGACTGCCATATTTTTATTCCTAAAATAGGACTAATTACTGTCATGTTTTGGCAGTACTAGACTACAAACATGACAATATTTTCCGAACTTGACAGTAATTACTCATATTTTGGGAATAAAAAACATGACAGTTCTGTTTTGGAATTTTCAAGGGTTTTTTACAATAATATTATTAAAATAAAACATATTTACATAAATATGACTATTCATTACTACAATGTGGTGTTGGGGTAACTTAAGCTCAAAACTTGAACATGAATTACTATGATTTCATTACTACTCTAGCCACTAATCATATTTTTGTAAATCATCTTTATTTTGGTCATATTTATGTAATTATTAAATCAAACTGTTTTAGTCATATTTCGGGAACTTTATTTCCCTTTTTTTTTTGAATTTCTTTACTTTTCTTTTG
This sequence comes from Cuscuta epithymum, assembly GCA_945859915.1. Taxonomy (NCBI): domain Eukaryota; kingdom Viridiplantae; phylum Streptophyta; class Magnoliopsida; order Solanales; family Convolvulaceae; genus Cuscuta; species Cuscuta epithymum. The sequence continues at coordinate 289,678 of CAMAPF010001061.1, read as the reverse complement.
TATTTCAAGGTTTAGTGAATTGGCCAAGGTAAACCATAGGTATAATTTTTTAAATTATATCGAGTTATAGAATTATAAGACTAATGGTCTCTATAAAAAAAGAATAAATTGATTTTTGATTATCATTAAAAGCTAGCAATGCACTTAAGGATATCAAATGGAATTTAATTAAATAAAAGAGTAGGTTACATCCTTTAAAAAAGAGTAGGTTACATTAATGGTACTTTTCCTTTACATAAAAGTAGTTCATAAGAAATAAATCGACTTTGTTTCTGTTGATAAACGTACATTATTTCTATGAGTGAGTAATCTTGTATGTAATGGCCAATTATTATTTTTTATTTGAGAAATAAAAATTTAACACATTTTAAAAATAAAAATATATTGTTTTTTAACACATTTTTTTAATATTAGGTTTTGAAAATGAAAATGAAATCATTTTTTGTTTAATGTTTGGTTATTAAGGTTTATATCAAAATTTAATATTATTAATATGAAAGGAAGTATTGAGCACAACATTATTTTTAATTTTTTTTTAATTTTTCAACACATTTTGAATACTTCGGGTCAAAACCATAATTATATGTTAAAGTTTTATAATATTTTTCTTATGTTAATAATATTAATTTTTTTCAATCAATAAACAATATATTCATTATTGTTTTTACATTGTTGTGTACAGAGTAGTTATCTAGAAGGTATTTTTCGTACGTATTTAGAAATTTGAACTAATTAAATTATACGTATTAATACATATTTTGTTATTATGGAGAGGAGTCATACAATTGGTTATATGCCTTTTTCTGATGAATTATTATTATTATTAAATTAAATGTATAAAAATGATGGAAAATATTATAGGCGTATCAGCAACCCATGTCTAATAATCAATAGGGATGTCTAATACGAAGTAATCAATATGGAGTAGTATTTGTTATCTAAAACTCTAAAACTATCAATTAATTAGGGAGACAAATTCGCATCTCACGTTTCTAACCAATTACTCCGTATTAGATTAAACGTTAAAGTGATATTAAGTCTTATAACTGCTGACCAATCATAGAGTGACGCATCATGATTTTATAACTCAGTTTTACTACATAAAACAATAGATGTCATTGATAAAAATATGTAATTTTGAAAAAAAAAAACAAAAAAGAAAAGCATAATTGTTTAAAAATATGAAGTTTGAGTCTTTTTTTATAAAAGTGAAAGAATAGGATAGATTTGTGACTTTTTTTTGGTGTAACTAGATTTGTGAATTTGATTATAGTTTGGAATAAAATAAGCTAATAATCCTCTTAATTACCATGATTACGAATTGCCCGATTAGAACCGTGAATGTCACTACATACATAGTAATTTTAATGACTTCTTATTCAAAAAAAATACTGTAATATTTTATGAAAACACGTGTTTTTTGTATGATAATAATACTTAAATCCACTCAAAGCATGGTACTTTTTATGCAATGGAAAATAATAAGAAATATTTACATGTTTATGATTAAAATAAAATTTGTTTAAAAAAGAAATATTTCATAATAAGGGTAGTGGATAAAGATGTGCCATAGTGGGCATGTTTGGCAAATGGCTTATCAGTCGGCTTTTAGCTTGTTTGACCCATTTCAGCTGTTTGATTGGTCAAAGAAGCTAATAATGATGTTTGGTAAATGGCTTTTAAAATTAGCTTGTTGAGTTTGAAAAGCTGAAAAAATGGATTGTTGAAGAAGCTAAGGGGGGCAGCTTATTCGTTCGGCTGGTTCAATTTACACTCTATCAGCCATTTCGAAACAACCAATTTTACCAAACAGTTATCTATAATCAGCTAACATAACCAGCCGGTCAAAACAGCTAACACAACCAGCTGTTAGGAAACAGCTGACACAACCAGCTAACAACAACAGCTAACAGCCATTTGCCAAACATACCCAGTATCTTTTAGAGACTAGATATGTTCAAATTTTACATACTGATAAATTTATTTATAATAATTTATATTTAATTTTTGCACTTAAATTGACTTTTACACTTAAAATTAATTTTTATACTTAAGTGAGCATGACACTAACTCATATGAACTTTAATCATATTTTTGTAAATAATTTTATTACAATAATATTTTTGAAAAATCTCAAATAATAATACGGAGTACTTCTTTTATGTGGCTGTTAAGTCTGTTACGGAGAATTAAGAATTGTCTTTAGGCTTGATGCCTTGAATAGATTTACTCAATAGCACATTGGGCCGTCGTATGTTTAATCGGCCCAATTCGTTTCCCGTCTGCAATAGAAACCCTAACCCCTTTAGCCCTACCTCCTTTATGCTTCTCGCGAAGTTGACCGAAACACTCCTTTCACCTTCACCAGCTGCGCATCTCACTGTAGACGGAGCTCCTCTCTTTCCACCGTGAATAGGGGGACTTGTAAGCTTCTTGTAATCCATCCTATGCTGTTAAGTGTAAAACTGTAAACCAATATTGGGTATGGATAAAACTATTAACTTTTATACGCTTGAAAATGAACACCTGGTTTATTCGCTACCTTTGGTTTCCTTGTAAGCGTGATGATCGAGTATGTTAGTTTGTAATCTATGTACAATAGATTGTTTTTTTTCTTGTACTTTGATATATCTTTTACTTCGAACCTGTTTATGACAAAAATTGAGTTTCAAGCTTGATGGTTTTAGTTACATTGTAGAGTTAAAAAATATTTTAGCTTTTGTGTTGAGAAATTCCGTAGTTCTTTTTTCGCCTAGTAAACGTCAATGGGATTTGAATTGTTTTCTTTGGTTATGATTCAGTCTTTGAAAGATGGTGAGAGTCAGTGTGTTGAATGATGCCCTCAAGAGCATGTATAATGCTGAGAAGAGAGGAAAGCGTCAGGTCATGATCAGACCCTCTTCAAAAGTGATCATCAAGTTCCTTTTGGTTATGCAAAAGCATGGTATGCTTAATAGTTATGTAAATTGTTATACTACGTATTATTCTGTGGATAAGCTGTTCATGTGCTTAGTATTCTATGTTTATCTTGCAGGATATATCGGGGAGTTTGAGTATGTGGATGACCACAGATCTGGTAAAATTGTGGTTGAGCTGAACGGAAGGTTAAACAAGTGTGGTGTCATTAGTCCTCGTTTTGATGTTGGTGTTAAGGATATTGAATCATGGACTGCCAGGCTGCTTCCTTCAAGACAGGTTTGTTGCTAAGAGAAAAGTGTTGCATTTATTTTCTTTTAACTATATATGCTTTATTCACAGGTCCCTCTAATGAATTTGAGGGGCCTTGTTGTAAGTATTATTTGACGCATAATATACCTGCCACAGTTCAACAAAATATACTGCATAATTGTTTTTATGAAGTACAAATAAAATAATCTTAATTATATCAATATCAAATGATGGTGATCTTTAACAAGATCAAAACTAGTGCAGTTTTTTCAAATGAAACTAATACATAGAACTGAGTTATATGATCTTGGTTTGCGTTAGCCTTCAATTTTCTGTCTGCACTATTTGAAACTTTGAAGAACTCTTATTTTTTGCCGCATGCAACATACGTTGCTTGATACTTCACCAGTTCAGCCCTTCAATTTACATATTTATTTAAGCCTGCATTAATTACTGGATTAGTGGAAGTATTGAGTCCCTTCGAAAGTGTGGGCCTGTTCTCAAAAACTGTATTAACTGGTTGTTAGCCAGCCCTATTAATCCATTTCCCCCTTGGAGTAATGGAAAATGCTGTAGATTTTGTTTGGAGGATTTTGAAGTAGTTTAGAAGGGAAGAATTTGGTAGTTCAAGTCTACGCTTTAAACTGGATTTTTTTTTGTAAAAGTCATTAAAAAATGGATGAAATTTTATTTTATCAGGTATTATATATATTTGAGTTTGATTAAATCTATGATTTACTGTGTGTAGTCAATAGAGTTACCTTCCTAAGTCCTAAACCTTAAATACAGACTTGAATGACTGTGGCCATGTATGTTGTATAACTAGACAATCCAACTATGAATTTGGGAGAGCTACCTGCTATTACCCCTTGTTCAACATTCTTTATAATCCATTTGAAAAGGGTAGGTGGCCGTTGGCTGAAGTTGGTCAAAACCTCTAACCATAGTAGTCACGGCGACCGGCATGGCGCAGGGGTAAATTCACACGGCGATGGCGCTAAAATGGCGCACCAGTAAAACACAACATCAAAAAAATTTAAACATTACCTATACACCAATTAAAGAGTTAAATTTTTAAATAGTCAAAATAGCACCAAAAAATATTCCAAATTAAATTAAATAACTGATATGGTCTGACCTTCCAGTCAACTGGCCCACAAAAAATGAGAGCATGTGAAAAACAAAGAGAAACAGAGAACTGCTTGTCTTGTCTGCTTTTAACTTTACCAAAAAAAGAGAACGGGTTTTAGAGAAAGGCTTTTAAGTAATTTTGCCAGACTTCAATCTCAAAAGGAGAAGAACTAAAACCACGAAGCAAGCAGTCTGCGTGGATGACAAGCGATTAGAGTCGGCGACCAATTTCAGCAACAATTGACAGCCACACAACCAGCTACAGCGACGGCGACCAGGTACAGCGATTGCGACGGCGACCAGGTACAGTGACTACGACGGCGACCAGCTACAGCGACTGTGACCATCAAACCGAAGTCACGACCCAGACGCGTGCGATAGCGCTATTATTTGGCGCAAAATGGCGAGAACGAGGCGATAGCGCACATTTGGCAACGCAACATGTAACCCCTACGCCATTGACTACTATAACCTCTACTGGTTCTGTTAGTCAATTATAGCTTACAAAACTGATCCTAAAATCTGTGTTGTCTAGTGAATCTTCAGATATTTCACCCCCATGATATACATATTGAATTGCATTTAGTTCTATCACTAATATCTGAGTTGTTTCAACTTGGCAGTTTGGCTACATTGTGCTCACTACCTCTGCTGGCATCATGGACCATGAAGAAGCAAGGCGCAAGAATGTTGGTGGGAAAGTTCTTGGTTTCTTTTATTAGAAAACATGTTTTGTTGTCTGTTTTGTTTGAATCCCTTTTTTAATCAATAGTGATGAGTGATGAGCGGATCTTGTTTTGGAATGATGTTATTTTTGATGGCTAATTATTTTAAGCAAATCGTACTGGATGTTTGTTAATCAATTATCGTTTTGTTTTAAGCTCATTAATTTCATACAGGTTATTTCCTTCATTGTTTGGATATTTCTTTCTCTTTACACAGAGTCACAGAGTTTTGCAGTCTATATTTCATTTAGATGTATTTAACCATGCCCAAACCAGTTCCAGACCAAAGATGGACTGGGATTGTGAGATGAGCATTTTAACCTAAAAATGTACTGATAACCCGGTTCGTAGAATGGTATACAAGTATACAACTATATGACCCCGTTCCAAACATCCAATATTTAAATCGTGTTGTGAAATTCGGAACTTCCTGACCTCCAAAGTCCAAATTGGCTTGTATTTCGTGTGTAGTATACATGTGGCATGTGCATACTATAAAGTCTATACACGTGGCATGTGCATACTATACCGTCTATACATGTGGAATGAAATATAGTCACATAAATATTATCAAATAAATTATATACCTCCTTATTTAAATGGTTTTATTCAATTATGGTTAGGCATTTAGGCATGGACCGGTATCGGCTCGGGATCCGGCCGGGTTCTATAATTTTTTTTCTTTTCTAATTAATTCCCACCCCTACCCCCCAAACCCCACCAAAACATCCTGCCCAACCCGCTTACCACCAAAATAATTCGGAAAAAAGAAAAAAAATTGGGTCCGGACCTATTCCGGACTGGTCGGGCCGGTTCCAAGAGGGGCTGAGCTCGTGACTCGGAAAGAATTACCAAAAAACGGGAGTTTCGAGTCTGACATGCCAAAACACGGGACTTACGTTTAGGTTACCCAAAAACGTAAGTCAGAATTCCGTGTTCCGACCAGAGTTATATTTTCATTGCACACCTCCTGTCGGAATTGGTAAATCCGACTAGGAAGATTTGCTCAATTTCTTTTCCCTCCTTTCAGAATTGGTAGATCCGGCCTTTAAAAAAAAGATCAAACTAGGTAGATCGTTTTCTTTTTCTACAAATTATTGATCGAACAATAAAAGCCAAATATTTGGTTCCAAGTATAATATTTATGTACGTGTTCAATTTTAATCAGATTAATCTAATCAGATAAATTTGTTCAGATAAATTTAATCAGATAAATTTTAATCTTATAAATCTTAATCAGATGAATCTAATCAGATAAATTTAATCAAATAAATTTTAATCAAATAAATCTTAATCAGATAAATTTAATCAGATAAAATGAAATAGATAAATTAAAAGAGATAAGTTTAATCAGATAAATTTTAATAAGATAAATCTAATCAAATACCCGAGTAAAGTTTAATCAGATAAATTTTAATCAGATAAATCTTGTAACACCGTCCCCAAATATATTTACTTTTATGTAAATAATGTATTGAACCTTATTAAAGGATTAATGAATTTACGAAGTTGTAAATTTTTATTATTTCTTTCGCGTGAATAGTAAATTGCACGTGGGACCCACACCGGGAGCGGGGGCCGCCCGATATCCCCGAGATCACATAAATTATCATTATGGGTCGAAATAATATTTATATGGTGGTGGACATCTTATTTGGGCCATGGGAAGACCTGGGGTTGACCGATTGGTCAAAAGAAGCCCAATTACCGGTACCGACAATTAAACAGATAACAGCCCGAAAATGAATTTCGGAGACTTCCAAATTTTAGTTTTGGAATATATATTATTTCAAAGGGGAGTTATGATGGGGAACACATAATATATTTTATTTTACCCGATAAAATAAATTATGATTAAAACAGTCCGAAAAATACAACTTTCGGGACCGATTGTACACACCGGGACACAAAGGGATGACCTCCCACATGAGTGGGGGCCACCCCACGTTTTTTTGTGCTGTAACAACAAGGAAGGGCCTAGGTTGACAAAGGATTGAGTGGAGGAAGGTGCAAGGGGGCCCTTTGACCTCACTCATTTGCCAAAGGAGACAAAAAGGACACCCCAACCTCTCCCCTATGCATTATTTCGGCCTAGCTACCAAAGGAGGAGGAAGAAAAAGCTCTCCAACCCTTCTCCATTGCTGCAACTCGAGCTCAAGCAAGAGAGGTCCAAGGAGTGGGATTAAAGAAGGAAAAAGGCTAGGAAAAGTGTGTAAATTAAGGTAATGACCTCATTATAACTTTTCCTTTATTTTTCTCCTACCATATGAGATATATATCATGTGAAGAATCCTTAAGAGGGTTCTACATGTTATAAGTATGGATTTATGGGTTGGGAAGTGATTCTATGTCCAAGAACGGTCTTAGAAGCCAAAACGACCGGTTCACCGGAAAATAACCTTTTTGAGGTTATTTGTATTAATATGGGGTTTATGATTATAAAACCTTGTTAGGAACTTGTGAAAGGTATTTCAAGTGATTTCACAAAGTTGGAAAAGTCGCCGGAGTTGTCGCCGGAGTTGACCAAGTCGCCGGAGTTGTCGCCGGAGTTGACCAAGTCGCCGGAGTTTCACCGGAGTTCAACCAAGAAGGGTAGAACTTCTTAACGCTAGTTCAAGGTGAGTGGACGGCTTAATATCTTATAACTTTTGGGTTAATTATGAGATTACCTAAATAAATGTTATATGTGTTCATAATGAAGTTTAAAAGATATTTAAACATGTGATTAGCCAACATTATCAAGTTGTATGAAAAGAATTAATTGATTATGCATGAAATATGATATGAGAAATTATATAAAATGCACATTAGCTTGAAGTGTGAAAGAAGCTCAAATGAGTATTATTGACTTGATTATATGATGATTAAGTTGATATGTACAAGGCTTGAATTGGCGGTCAACGACAACGTTGACCGATGGATGATGGATTAATTAATATCGGTTGATGTTAGTTAATTATACATTTATATAAATGCATGGCTTTGCATGGATTGTGATACATAAGATTTGTGTATTGGATTAGTTATGAGTAACTAAGGATGGTATAGACTCTATCTAGGTTGATAGGAGGTTGATCATAGGGAAATATTTTGGTGGAGGACCCTAGTACTTAAAAGTACTTAACACTCAAAACTTGGTGGAGGACCCTAGTACTTAAAAGTACTTAACACTCAAACTTGGTGGAGGACCCTAGTACTTAAAAGTACTTAACACTCAAAACTTGGTGGAGGACCCTAGGACTTAAAGTCCTTAACACTCAAACTTGGTGGAGGACCCTAGTACTTAAAAGTACTTAACACTCAAAACTTGGTGGAGGACCCTAGTACTTAAAAGTACTTAACACTCAAAACTTGGTGGAGGACCCTAGTACTTAAAAGTACTTAACACTCAAAACTTGGTGGAGGACCCTAGGACTTAAAGTCCTTAACACTCAAACTTGGTGGAGGACCCTAGTACTTAAAAGTACTTAACACTCAAAACTTGGTGGAGGACCCTAGTACTTAAAAGTACTTAACACTCAAAACTTGGTGGAGGACCCTAGTACTTAAAAGTACTTAACACTCAAAACTTGGTGGAGGACCCTAGTACTTAAAAGTACTTAACACTCAAAACTTGGTGGAGGACCCTAGGACTTAAAGTCCTTAACACTCAAACTTGGTGGAGGACCCTAGTACTTAAAAGTACTTAACACTCAAAACTTGGTGGAGGACCCTAGTACTTAAAAGTACTTAACACTCAAAACTTGGTGGAGGACCCTAGGACTTATGAGTCCTTAACACTCACAAACCGGTGGAGTATCCAAGGATTTTGATCCTAAAACTCATAGATTATGATATACAATTAGGGACAAGGAGGAGTCCTATACGCTCATAGGTATATGGGTGGGTTGGGGTTTTTAGTCAAGAATATTGACTATTACTATTTTTCCCAAATAAAATGGTGATCTACGGATCGGATATTTTCCAAGTATATATATACTAATAAGTATTTCATAACTTGGGGGAAAGACTATTTATTTAAGTATCACCCTATGTTTGGGTCTTATACTTGAAACGCTAGTTATTCTATATTTAGCCTGCTACTCGCTCGGTACTTGTGCTGACCCCTTCGGGGGGCCCCACCATTTTTCAGGTTGAAGCTAGGGCTTGCTACTTGCACCTTCTCACGGGTGGTATCATATCGGGAAGACGTGGTTCGTGCTTCCTTATTTTCTTTCAAACTACTGAACACTTGCTCATGGATATTTGCTCTACTATAAACTATTTTTGGGGCTTGCATGCCCATGTTGTTGGCCGGTTGTGGCTTATGACTTACCGTTGAATATTTCCGCTATTCATTGGTTTAAATGTGATGTTATTATGTATGTTTACTACTGAGTATGGATGGATTATATTCTCGAACGCCTTGTGTAATTAAGTGAGGTTGACTCGCGGGTGACGTCACTTGATTATACGGCGGTTGTACACGTGCTTGGATTGCGGTCTGGGGCGTGACAATTAAGTGGTATCAGAGCCATCTCAGTTCTAAACATTATAATCAACCTCTCACAAAAGATTTTACAAAAGAGTTTTTACCGAAAACCATGAGCATTGTATTTTGACGTTTATGGGACTATTGGTGCTTAAGTTGCAAGGCCTCTGATTGTTAAGACGGTACCCTTAACAATTGGTATGGTAGTGACTTGGGCCAATACGTGTCTATAACGTTCTTCCGTCAATTGACATTTATAGGAGTCTAATGACTCATCCATATTTCTTTCAGAAATGGAGGGCAGGCGAATGAGGACCAGGAACAATCCGAGGGGGCAGGCGCCGGTAGCATCCCAAAGGGGAAGCCGGGCTGCATCTCGGGGTTCGAGAGGAGGCCGTGGAAGCCGTGGAGGTCATCAAGCTCAAACTGTGAGCGATGGCCATGTAAGCTCGGTGTATGAAACCAACACCGAAGACTACGACTCTACATATGTTCCGGAAACGGAGCACGAGGAGACCCCATATGATGGGGGTGACACGTACACGGACGATGATGATGAAGAGAGTGATGCCAAGTTCGCTCAAATGGGCGAATTGCTTGAGTGGTATCAAAAAGAAAAGCTGAGGAGAGACCTTAGGCGCCAAGCAAGGCGTGGCTCTCGCGGCGGTTCGGGTCAAGGAAGCCGGGGAGCTTCAAGGTCCACTCCCGCGGCTTCACATGGTGGGCGTGAAGGAGGTTTTTGTGTGAGAATCTCCAAGTACCTCAAGGAGGCTAGGGCCTTGGGGTGTAAGTCCTTTGACGGCACCGGTGACATTACCGTTGCCGCAGATTGGATTAAGAAGGTGAAGGATGCATCAAGAGACATGCAAATCACACCGGACGTGAAGTTGACTGTCGCTTCACGGTTACTTGAAGGGATAGCCTCTACGTGGTGGGAGAGCGTGGAGGGGAAGTACCATGGGGAAATAACATGGGCGGACTTTGAGCTAGAGTTCTATGCTCAATACTACTCCGAGTACGAGGTGAATGTGAAACGGAGAGAGTACACTAACCTCAAACAGAAAGATGGCGGCACAGTTAAACAACTGGAACAAGAGTTTAGAACCTTGGCTAGGTTCTTGCCGGAGTACGCGGTTGATGAGAACCGCATGACGGAGCACTTTTGGGATGCCCTACTCTTGGACATTCGTGACCGAGCTACGTACTCGCGCCACATGACCTTCAGCGAGGTGGTGGAACAGGGCCTTCTCGGGGAGGCCCAATGGAATGAGAGGAAAGAGAGAGACGCCGAAGAGGCGAAAAAGAGGAAATGGCAAAGTTCGGGGCCGCCCGAGCAAGCACGGAAGGATAAACACGGCGGAGGTGGCGGTTCGTTCAAGACTCCGGCACCACCGGCAAAGAAGAACAGGGATGCTCGGTGGCATGCATCCTCCTCCCAAAAGACGGGGCCTCCAAGGTGTACCAATTGTTCGAAAAATCACTTTGGGAAGTGCAATGCACCCCCGAGGTGTTATCAATGTGGGAACATGGGCCACATGAAGGCCAATTGCCCACAACTGGGGGGCGGAGGAGCTCCGGGATCCGGAGGAGGAACCATGACGGGAAGGAACCGTGCGGGCCCGTCAAACGGCGGTACGGGAAGAGGCGGCGCGTCCACAAGCCATGCCGCGTCCGTAAATCAAGGCGGGACCCAAGCACGAGTGTACGCAATGACCGAGGCGGATGCGCGAGCAAACCCGGACTCCGTTGCAGGTAATACACTTATTTTCCTGTATTTCTAGGCTTATTTGGGTCATATAAGTCATTGGGTTTGGGTGCGGGCCACCCCGGGGTCAAACCCCGCGAATTCGGGGCGAAACGGGCTAAAAACAACTACGCGCGATCGCGCGTACCTACAGACGCACGACCGTGCGTGCGAGGCAGTAGCCTCTGGTCATTTTCCGCGCAGACGCACGCCGTGCGTGCAGGTAAGGCACGCCGTGCGTGGGACGCACGATCGTGCGTGACCAGCTACGCACGATCGTGCGTAGCCGGCAGTGACGGATTCCGAGTTTCTCACGCACGCACGACCGTGCGTGCCACCCAGGCACGCCGTGCGTGGACCCCCAACACCCGAAAATTGATTTTTTCGCCCCGTTCTTCTACGTTTGGACCCCCGTTTGATCCCAAACATTAGTATGAACCTAATAACCTCCTAAAGATGTGTAAAAAACATTAGAAAAGGTATCTTACATGGTGTATAAATGTAGGAACATTAAAGATCAATGGTAGGTGTGCGAGGATCCTCATCGATACCGGGGCACAACGCTCATTTGTGAGTGAGGCGTTTGCCGAGGGGCTCGACGTGCCATTGACGCCTATGACACAAACATTGCTAGTCTCCACACCGTTAGGAGACGACGTGGAAAGAAATCATTACTATCCATCATGTGAGGTGGAAGTGACGGGTCAACCCTTGACTTGTGATTTCGTACCTCTAAGCATGTTGGAGTTCGATGCAATCCTAGGAATGGATTGGCTTGAGAAGCACCATGCTCGAGTTGATTGCTACACCAAGGTGTTGGAGCTCGAGGATGATCTAGGAAACACGTTATGTTTCGAAGGAGATCGGGGGAAATCTAGTGCTTGTATCATATCCGTGATGAGAGCACGGAAGATGATGAGGAAGGGATGCCACGCGTACCTTGCCTACGTGGTGGACGATACCAAGAAGGAAGTCGACATCAAAGATGTACAGGTCGTGTGCAAGTACCCGGATGTCTTTCCCAAAGACCTACCGGGGCTTCCACCCGATAGAGAGATAGAGTTTGTAATTGAAGTGGAGCCGGGAACCAAACCCATTTCGATTCCTCCTTATCGAATGGCACCGGCCGAACTTCAAGAGTTGAAGGTCCAACTACAAGAATTATTGGACAACGGATTCATCAGACCCAGTCATTCACCGTGGGGGGCACCTGTACTCTTCGTGAAGAAGAAGGATGGTACACTAAGAATGTGTATTGACTACCGACAATTGAACAAGGTCACAATCAAGAACAGGTATCCCTTACCGAGGATTGATGACTTGTTTGATCAGCTTCGGGGGGGCAATAGTGTTCTCGAAGATTGATTTGAGGTCGGGGTATCATCAGTTGAAGATCAAGGAGAGCGACATACCTAAGAGTGCATTCCGCACTAGGTATGGTCATTACGAGTTCCTTGTGATGTCGTTTGGTTTAACCAACGCACCAGCGGCATTCATGGACTTGATGAACCGGGTGTTTAGTGAATACTTAGATCAATTTGTGATAGTATTCATTGATGATATCTTGATATACTCCAAGAGTGAGGAGGAGCACGAGCATCATTTGGGGCTTATACTTGATCGGCTAAGGGAAAAGCAACTCTTTGCCAAGTTCTCTAAATGCGAATTTTGGCTCAAGGAGATTGGTTTTCTCGGTCACGTCATATCCGGTTCGGGCGTAGCTGTGGATAACGCCAAGATAAAAGCTATTATGGATTGGGAGAGACCCAAGAATGTGAAAGAGATACGTAGTTTCCTTGGCTTAGCGGGATACTATCGTAAATTTGTTGAAAAATTCTCCGTATTGGCGTCTCCATTAACGAAGCTCACAAAGAAAGGGGCCAAGTTCATATGGGACGACAAGTGTGAGAAAGGGTTCCTTGAACTGAAGAAACGACTTACCGAAGCACCAGTCCTCGCCCTACCCATACAGGGGATAGGGTATGATATATACAGCGATGCTAGCATCCAAGGGCTTGGATGTGTACTGATGCAAAACGGTAAGGTGATTGCCTATGCTTCTAGGCAATTGAGGAAACACGAGGTGAACTACCCTACCCACGACCTAGAATTGGGGGCGGTAGTGTTTGCACTAAAAATTTGGAGGCATTATCTCTACGGGGAGACATGTCACATTTATACCGATCATAAGAGCTTGAAGTATGTATTCACTCAAAAAGAGTTGAATATGAGACAAAGGAGATGGATGGAGTTGATCAAGGACTATGACTTGATCATCGACTATCATCCCGGAAAGGCCAACGTAGTGGCCGACGCACTGAGCAGGAAGAGTACGTCAGGGACGTTGCTTACTTGTCTGCAGGCATTGAGGGCACGCGTGGAGGTGTCCACGTGCGGGGCTCTCATTGCTCAATTTGAGGTTAGGCCCACCCTATTGGGTGAGATTAGTCGAAGTCAGGCCATTGATGAAGAATGTCAGAAGATCCGTGAAAGAATCCTTGAAGGACCCGTTGAGAACTTCCGAGTACGTGATGACGGTCTATTATTGTTTAAGGATCGTGTATGCATACCAAAGAATGAGGAACTCCAGAAGTCTATACTTGAGGAGGCTCATTCTTCAGCTTATGCTATGCATCCAGGAGGTACTAAGATGTACCGAGATTTGAAGGAAAGTTACTGGTGGTCAGGTATGAAGAGGGACATCGCAGAGTATGTGAGTCGATGCCTTACTTGCCAGCAAGTTAAGGCAGAACATCAGCACCCGGCAGGGCTTTTGCAGCCACTCACCATCCCAGAGTGGAAGTGGGAGCACGTGACCATGGACTTCGTGGTGGGGCTACCACGAACAGTGAACAACTATGATGCAGTTTGGGTAGTGGTTGATAGGCTCACCAAGAGTGCACACTTTTTGCCTATCAACATTACTTATCCTCTTGAAAGATTGGCCAAGCTCTACACGGAGGAGATTGTGAGATTACATGGAGTCCCGATATCCATTGTCTCGGATAGGGATCCACGATTCACATCCCGATTTTGGCCAAAGTTTCAAGCATCGTTGGGTACTAAACTGAAGTTTAGCACAGCTTTTCACCCACAGACGGATGGGCAGTCCGAACGGGTGATACAGATTTTGGAAGACATGCTTAGGGCATGTGCACTAGAGTTCCAAGGAAGTTGGGACAAACATTTGGCCCTAGTGGAGTTTGCTTATAACAACAGTTATCAAGCAAGTATTGGCATGCCTCCGTATGAGGCATTGTATGGGAGGAAATGCAGGACACCGTTGTGTTGGGACGAGGTTGGCGAGGCCAAACTCGAAGGAATAGAGCTGGTTGAGATCACCAAGGCCAAGGTAAGGATCATTCGGGATAGATTGAAGGCTGCTCAGGACCGACAGAAGAGTTATGCTGATAAACGGCGGAGACCGTTGGAGTTCGAAGTCGGTGATGAGGTCTTCCTAAGGATTTCTCCTTGGAAGGGCATCATCCGATTCGTATCGAGGGGGAAGCTTAACCCCCGATACATAGGTCCGTTTGAGATCCTTGAAAGGATCGGGGCCGTGGCTTACCGACTCAAGTTGACGCCTGAACTTGAGAAGATACATGACGTGTTTCATGTATCAATGCTCAAGAAGTACATACGAGACCCATCTCATATTCTTGAGAAACCACCGGTAGAGATCCGTGAGGACTTGCAATATGCGGTGGTACCAGTGAAGATTGTTGGTCAACAAGTGAAGAAGCTTAGGAATAAGGAGATTCCTATGGTAAAGGTTCTTTGGAGGAGTGATCGAGTCGAAGAAGAAACTTGGGAGACCGAGGTCTCAATGAGGGAGCAATACCCATTTCTTTTCGATTAGATACTTGGATTTCGGGGACGAAATCCCAAATAAGGGGGGGTGAACTTGTAACACCGTCCCCAAATATATTTACTTTTATGTAAATAATGTATTGAACCTTATTAAAGGATTAATGAATTTACGAAGTTGTAAATTTTTATTATTTCTTTCGCGTGAATAGTAAATTGCACGTGGGACCCACACCGGGAGCGGGGGCCGCCCGATATCCCCGAGATCACATAAATTATCATTATGGGTCGAAATAATATTTATATGGTGGTGGACATCTTATTTGGGCCATGGGAAGACCTGGGGTTGACCGATTGGTCAAAAGAAGCCCAATTACCGGTACCGACAATTAAACAGATAACAGCCCGAAAATGAATTTCGGAGACTTCCAAATTTTAGTTTTGGAATATATATTATTTCAAAGGGGAGTTATGATGGGGAACACATAATATATTTTATTTTACCCGATAAAATAAATTATGATTAAAACAGTCCGAAAAATACAACTTTCGGGACCGATTGTACACACCGGGACACAAAGGGATGACCTCCCACATGAGTGGGGGCCACCCCACGTTTTTTTGTGCTGTAACAACAAGGAAGGGCCTAGGTTGACAAAGGATTGAGTGGAGGAAGGTGCAAGGGGGCCCTTTGACCTCACTCATTTGCCAAAGGAGACAAAAAGGACACCCCAACCTCTCCCCTATGCATTATTTCGGCCTAGCTACCAAAGGAGGAGGAAGAAAAAGCTCTCCAACCCTTCTCCATTGCTGCAACTCGAGCTCAAGCAAGAGAGGTCCAAGGAGTGGGATTAAAGAAGGAAAAAGGCTAGGAAAAGTGTGTAAATTAAGGTAATGACCTCATTATAACTTTTCCTTTATTTTTCTCCTACCATATGAGATATATATCATGTGAAGAATCCTTAAGAGGGTTCTACATGTTATAAGTATGGATTTATGGGTTGGGAAGTGATTCTATGTCCAAGAACGGTCTTAGAAGCCAAAACGACCGGTTCACCGGAAAATAACCTTTTTGAGGTTATTTGTATTAATATGGGGTTTATGATTATAAAACCTTGTTAGGAACTTGTGAAAGGTATTTCAAGTGATTTCACAAAGTTGGAAAAGTCGCCGGAGTTGTCGCCGGAGTTGACCAAGTCGCCGGAGTTGTCGCCGGAGTTGACCAAGTCGCCGGAGTTTCACCGGAGTTCAACCAAGAAGGGTAGAACTTCTTAACGCTAGTTCAAGGTGAGTGGACGGCTTAATATCTTATAACTTTTGGGTTAATTATGAGATTACCTAAATAAATGTTATATGTGTTCATAATGAAGTTTAAAAGATATTTAAACATGTGATTAGCCAACATTATCAAGTTGTATGAAAAGAATTAATTGATTATGCATGAAATATGATATGAGAAATTATATAAAATGCACATTAGCTTGAAGTGTGAAAGAAGCTCAAATGAGTATTATTGACTTGATTATATGATGATTAAGTTGATATGTACAAGGCTTGAATTGGCGGTCAACGACAACGTTGACCGATGGATGATGGATTAATTAATATCGGTTGATGTTAGTTAATTATACATTTATATAAATGCATGGCTTTGCATGGATTGTGATACATAAGATTTGTGTATTGGATTAGTTATGAGTAACTAAGGATGGTATAGACTCTATCTAGGTTGATAGGAGGTTGATCATAGGGAAATATTTTGGTGGAGGACCCTAGTACTTAAAAGTACTTAACACTCAAAACTTGGTGGAGGACCCTAGTACTTAAAAGTACTTAACACTCAAACTTGGTGGAGGACCCTAGTACTTAAAAGTACTTAACACTCAAAACTTGGTGGAGGACCCTAGGACTTAAAGTCCTTAACACTCAAACTTGGTGGAGGACCCTAGTACTTAAAAGTACTTAACACTCAAAACTTGGTGGAGGACCCTAGTACTTAAAAGTACTTAACACTCAAAACTTGGTGGAGGACCCTAGTACTTAAAAGTACTTAACACTCAAAACTTGGTGGAGGACCCTAGGACTTAAAGTCCTTAACACTCAAACTTGGTGGAGGACCCTAGTACTTAAAAGTACTTAACACTCAAAACTTGGTGGAGGACCCTAGTACTTAAAAGTACTTAACACTCAAAACTTGGTGGAGGACCCTAGTACTTAAAAGTACTTAACACTCAAAACTTGGTGGAGGACCCTAGTACTTAAAAGTACTTAACACTCAAAACTTGGTGGAGGACCCTAGGACTTAAAGTCCTTAACACTCAAACTTGGTGGAGGACCCTAGTACTTAAAAGTACTTAACACTCAAAACTTGGTGGAGGACCCTAGTACTTAAAAGTACTTAACACTCAAAACTTGGTGGAGGACCCTAGGACTTATGAGTCCTTAACACTCACAAACCGGTGGAGTATCCAAGGATTTTGATCCTAAAACTCATAGATTATGATATACAATTAGGGACAAGGAGGAGTCCTATACGCTCATAGGTATATGGGTGGGTTGGGGTTTTTAGTCAAGAATATTGACTATTACTATTTTTCCCAAATAAAATGGTGATCTACGGATCGGATATTTTCCAAGTATATATATACTAATAAGTATTTCATAACTTGGGGGAAAGACTATTTATTTAAGTATCACCCTATGTTTGGGTCTTATACTTGAAACGCTAGTTATTCTATATTTAGCCTGCTACTCGCTCGGTACTTGTGCTGACCCCTTCGGGGGGCCCCACCATTTTTCAGGTTGAAGCTAGGGCTTGCTACTTGCACCTTCTCACGGGTGGTATCATATCGGGAAGACGTGGTTCGTGCTTCCTTATTTTCTTTCAAACTACTGAACACTTGCTCATGGATATTTGCTCTACTATAAACTATTTTTGGGGCTTGCATGCCCATGTTGTTGGCCGGTTGTGGCTTATGACTTACCGTTGAATATTTCCGCTATTCATTGGTTTAAATGTGATGTTATTATGTATGTTTACTACTGAGTATGGATGGATTATATTCTCGAACGCCTTGTGTAATTAAGTGAGGTTGACTCGCGGGTGACGTCACTTGATTATACGGCGGTTGTACACGTGCTTGGATTGCGGTCTGGGGCGTGACAAATCTAATCACATAAATTGAGCAGGGTAATGATCATCATACTAGTCGTTCCGCCGTATCAACATCTGTCTTGACAAGGTGGGCGGACCAACATAATAGTGGATACACGCTGTATTACGAAAAACAAAGGATGTCATGTGTCGGGAACCCTTCTCACGTTGTGCCGGCGACAGGCTACACCCCGACATGGCGAGGACATGCCAGGGCCGAGCACGCAACGTTAGATGTAGAATTAAATTTATTATTGTATGTACAAATTTATTTATGGAATTACATTAAAAAACTACATGTGGCATGTTCACTTCCATTAAATTACATATATTGCATTTTAAAAAAATCAAATTTATATTTCAAATTAGGATTGTCTTATTTTTATTCCCAAATATGACTAGTTATTACTATGTTTTGAATGTACCAGACTTTAAACATGTCAATATTTTTTGACCTTGACAATAATTATTCCTATTTTGAGCATAAAAATATGGCAGTTCTATTTTGAAATTTTTAAACGTGAAGATGCAGATGAACATGAAGATGGGGGGTGAACAATCACAATCGCCCCCTCAACTCTCAACACGTCAAGGTGTCTCATTTGATCAACCACTGACGTGCACTTTGTCGTGTATGCACTCAAAATAATAATCAATACGACATGATACGTAGTATAGTGTAGTAAGGTTCGTATCCACAGGGAAAGGAATACTTCTCTTTTTATAAAACTGGAAATAAATAACAAGGTTTTTTTTAGATTGATTGATGAACTTAAATTATATTTAAGCACGAAAATGAACGACTTATGTGGTCTAATTAATGATGAGGGGACTTGGTTTTGCTTTTATCCACTTAATGAAATGTTCGTCGATCCCGGTTGTATCTTTAACTATCTTCCTCTCGAATACTCAATCGAGGAATATATCCAATTCATCGAGGGTATTTATTAATAACGAGACACGTTCATTAATAAAACTTACTACCGAGCCAATATAGAACACACACCGTATATTCACTCGGTAGTAGCAATAAAATCAAGATGAAAACGATTGAGATTGAGTACCTTAACACAAGCGGTTTATTGGTTTAATCAATATAATTAATTCCCCTTAGATTATTAACCATGAGACGCATGCATTAATAATCCAAGTTTACTACCGTGAAAGGACCGAATTAATAACAAGCGTATTAATCGACCGATTCTATTATTAATTAATATATGAAACAAAACTAGTTGATCCTTTAAGTAATGCTCAAAATATTAATATGAAATAAGAATATGAATTAATTAATATTCAAGGAAAAAGATTAAAGAAAACAACTCACAACTTACAATTCATTAAGCTTCAAAGTAGCAAAACCAAGATGTAAGAGTTTAGCTCCTCATTTAGAGACTAAACATGAAGAAATTATAAAGAAATAACTTGTCTAAACTGAGCTTAGAAGTATATAGGAATTGGTCTTTTATTGTGGAGGAAATGAGGTGTATCATTTGATCAACCGCCGCCGTATTATGATTCTTATCAGTACTCCACACAGGCAGGTGATTATGTTGAGTCAATTCTGATTTCGTCGTTTTATTATGGAGACACAACGAGGACTTGGAACACTGGTGGCGGGGACGGAGCAGGGCCGAGCACGCAACGTTAGATGTAGTATTAAATTTAATATCGTATGTACTATCTATTCATTAATAAATTAGTGTCTATTCGTTGTTTTGTTCACTTCCATTAAAATTACAAAAATTGCACTTAAAATTACAAAAATTGCATTGAAAACAAAATTCACAACACAAATGGATAAAAAAACAATATAAAGTAATCAAATGTTTTGTTACTCAAAAAATCAAAATGCATTATTTTCATTTTAAAAAATATGACAGGAATTTAAAACAACTTTTAAATTTGGAATTGATAAAATTAATTTAAAACTTTAGTTTTAATTTTTTTTTTATAACCGACTTTTAAAAATTTGAAAATCAAAGAGTTAAGAACTAAGAATTCGGCCAAAAAAAAATATAAACTCCTCCTTGTCGGATTAGCCACTTCCGACAGGAGGGGATTTTTTGTTTTTCAAGAACCATGCCGCTAGTCGGAACAAGCTGTTCCGACTCCCTCTTTTTCGTAAACCCTCAAAAATTCCCCGTGTTTTGGCAACCCTATCCAACTTTTCCCGTCTTTTGGTAAAACACCCCGTGACTCGCCCCAAACCCCCTCTGGTCTGGGCCCAGGCTTGGTCCCGGTCCCGGTTCACCGGGCCGGTGCCACACAGTAGCGGTTCCACTCCATGCTTAATTTTGGTAAGATTTTCTCCACAATGTCAAGAAGACCGTGTAGATGTTGACATTGTGGTTGACCTTGTAGAGAAAAACTAACCAAACTTGTATATAATCATTTAAATAAGAAATTCAAGTCAGGTCTGGGACTGAAAATAGTCCAAGGAAAAACATCCTTACATTGCGGTCTCTGTCGGATTAGACTGGCCCGAAGGCAAATCTATTGTAGTTAAGTGACACATATGTTCTACAAAAGCAACATAGCGAATATTCATCGATTGATAAGAAAACAACCAAGAAAATAACATATATAAATGGGAGTAGCACATATATAGCAAATATCGAATGGGCTAAAACAAACATCACACTTTAATAACAACATCAATCATCAGGTAACGAATATAATCAATGTCGACATGCGATGGTTGTGACATAATTAATGGCAAGGAGTTCGGGGAATCAGGGGTGTTTGGAGGAAGTCATCGGCATGTATGAGATACAATTGGTCGTCTATGTTTATGAGAGATGATTTTTTGGTTAAAGAGATGTCACCATGTGACAGTGATGAAATTAAAAATTTGATAGTGGAAAGGCCAAAGAGCAATATAAGCGAGCCTTTAAGTGACTATCGTGTTAATTTTTTTTATTATCAAAACAGACCTCTATTCATATCAAAAGATTCAGGATCATTACATCAAGCGAAGAGGAAATAAAACTGACACCAACTGAGATTCCAACAACTACGAATGTAACCCTATGGTGAGACTTTGAGACGGTCACCCCTGAGAGAGCAACACGAATCGATTACCATGTAGTGGGCTTGACACAGGCAAACATGTTCACATAGATCCAACCATACCCAATGACATAAATAGAGGTAAAAAACTCAAACAAACTGTCAAAACCAACAACAAAAATGGACACAAGAAAACAATTAACAAACAGATAAAAACTACAAGAAAAACTTTCACGAACTCTAGCACATCGTACATCCCATGGTGGTGGTTCAGGAGGAGGTCATACACCAGTACCATGCTAATTGGTCCTCCATAACCTTTGGCTGCCAAAGACCAATTGACCATGCATCAATCCTTCGTCCCTGCATAACCAAACTCATCCCTGCTCCGTACGACCAGAGTAAACGGATAGGCGGCGCCGATCTTCTCCAACTACGACAGCAACGCTGCATCCTCGAACCTTGACCACAACGCTGATCTCCACGAGCCATGACAACAAATCCGCCCTCCTCCACCGATCTCCGCCCTCCGCGTCTGACCTGGACTTCAGCCGAGCACCAGCGACCAAGAGATAGCAAAGTCGATCTTCGATAAAGTCGAAATCAGAAAAAGGCTCCAGCGGTCAACAGAATCGAAGCCCCAGAGAGAAAACAAGTAATTGTCTATCATGTTAATTATGCACCTATTCATCCATAAAAAGTTGACTTCACATGTATCAGTAAGCTAATAGTATAATTTGACTTAAACTCACATTTTTGGGTCATATAATACTTGACATTCTATTTCAAAATCATTAATATGTGCACTATTTTCAAAACCATCAATATTACATTCTACTTCCTCCGTTCTTTATTATTTGTCTCGCATTCCATTTTGGGACGTTTTTTATTATTTGTCTCTCTTTCTATTTTAGGAAAGTTTTTGATAAAATACCCCCACTTTTTTTACTTTTACCCCTCTTACTTTTTACAAACTATTTTCTCTTTCCTACTTTATCATAACTTTACTCTACTTAATATACTCTCTTTCCTACTTTATCATCACTTTATCACAACTTTACTCTTTTTAATATACTCTCTTTCCTACTTTATGATTTACCCTACACACTCTACATTTACCCTACTATTTTTCTATTAAAACCCGTGGCCAAGACTAGCGGGACAGATAATAAAGAATAATGTTGAAAATAAAATACACTCGAATAGAGTCACGTTGTATTTTGGCTCAAATACAATACATTGGCTTAAACCTTAAACCTCTCCCCCTACCCAATGGCGCAAATTTTAAATTTTTTAATTTTGCTAGTCCTGTCACCCGTGAATGAGTGGATGAATGAATAACTCAGTGGGAAAAGAGCGAATCACTGAGTAGTAGTGACGAATAATTTGGATGAAAAAGCGCGCGGCCGAGTTGATCTTCACTTATTAGGGTTTCAATTTCACTGATCAGCCCCTCATACTGAGCTCCCCGAACAGAAACAGACTGGAGAAACACTTGTTTTCAATGGCGGATACTCTGAATACGAACAACCAAGCTCTTACCGCCACCAAGACCGTAGACGCTTCACTCTGGTGGGACTCATTTTCTATCTTGCTCACAGAACTTGAAAATGTTTCTTCCTCATCCGATACTACATCTTCTCTGGTACTGTATATCATTTCCGCTATCTCAAATAAATAAAGGGAATTATATGCAAACGTTCGAGTTTGACATTTTATTTTTTCCAAACCAAGGAAACAAAGCTGAAGGAAAATCACCAGTGGTTCCTTGATGCAAAATCACTATTTAAAACCCCGAATCAGAAATCTAGAGAGGCCTTGGATGCCAGCTTTGTAAGCATTGGTTCCAGACAGATAAGAATAAGTCCTGAACTCAAAGAGACAGCCCTAAAAATTAGTTCTATTCTGGTAAACTTTCTAAACTGAAATAACTCTTTTCCCTGTAGCAAGTTTATGTTATGTTATTATGAGCCTGTACTAACAGGCAATGTGGCCTCTCATGCTACTTTGGTCACTGATGTTGAGCTTATTATGGAGTTTTTCCTGAAAAAGAGACTATTTTGTGTATTTTAGTGTTTGGATGAAGTGCAATCATACATCCTTGTTGAAAGAACACTCAAGCAGAACTCTTTAGCCAGACATGCAGCGATCCACGAGCTACCTCATTTGGTTAGTAGCAGCTATATTTATTTTCTTGCCTGTACTTTATGCTTAGCAATGTTTACTGATGAGTCCCTAACTGATTTTTCTTGATGCCACTAACTATAAATGTTAGTGAATCGTTTGTTCATTGTGATCAAAGTAGCATCACCTTTTTCTCAATCTTCATATTTGAGCTGTTTGAAGATAACTTTATCTATACATAGTCAGATACATATTATAATTGGGAGAGACTTATGATAATTTTTATGGCTTAAATACGGTTTTAGCCCCCTGCAATATGGCGCCTTTTGTTTTAAATCCCTTCATTTTTTCATTCCTGTATGATATGCTATTTTCTTTTTAGTTGTTCTTTAGCTTTGAGAAAATATTTATTTAGAAAAAAATTAATGTCAATTGCTTAACTCTACCAGAAACTTATAAATTTATCTTTTTGTAACATCTTTGAAACTAATTTTGAAATGAAAATAATGCAAAACTCACAATTCACGTTTTTTAAACAGGTTTTAACGACCATCTACAACATGAAATTATATATTTTTGAATAACATGGCTAAGAATGACAGCAAATCTATTTATCAAACAAAGGTTGTCATGATTGATAGTAGACTAAAAAGAAAAGAAGCATAAATTGCAGGATGAAAGACAAAATAATAAGTTTACAGGGACATAAAACCAAAAGTACTATTTTTGGAGGGACTAAAAACATAGCTAAACCTTTTTTTTGCACTAGACTTTATGGCACTGTTGAGGGAAAAGAGAAAGACATTGCATGGTTAGCACATTAAGTTAATCATTTCATTATTCATTCTTCTTGATGCGTCTTGTGTCAATGTTTCCAATCAAGTGTGGGGAGGTTGAATCATCTGTCTTTTTAGCTGTACGTAGTACTAACTATCTTTAATGAGCAATATGCGATGACTTAAGAGTAATGATTAAACTGTAAATATTATTGGAGTTTTTTTCGAAAGTTGAAATCAATTGGAGAATTCCTGCTCGCCAATAGGCAGTTGTGACCAAGGTTCGAAATTGCATATTGCGTATTTGAGGCGGTTTCTTAGCATTGCCTATTGCGTAAGCCTCATTGCGCAATGAGGCGTAAGCCTCAATCTTTTAACAAATTTATTTATATAAAAGAACAAATAATGAATTAATACTAAACTAAATGAATATTATTCAAATAATGTAATTAATACTAGAGTAAAAGAATATTAATGTAACAAATTCCACTAAGGTGGCAAAAAAAATTCAGTACGTATCATATGTTCCACTTATGTATTAAAATAACAAAAAAGAATAAAAAATATTACTCCTTATAAAAATTCCACTATGTATTAAAATAATAACAAAAAAGAATCAATAGTATTACTCCTAATGATTTAAAAATTCCACTATGTATGATATGTTCCACTATGTATTAAAATAAAGATGAATCCACTAACCTTAAAGAAACTAATAAAATATTACTTCTGCACTTTATC
Source organism: Cuscuta epithymum (assembly GCA_945859915.1). Lineage (NCBI taxonomy): Eukaryota > Viridiplantae > Streptophyta > Magnoliopsida > Solanales > Convolvulaceae > Cuscuta > Cuscuta epithymum. The sequence continues at coordinate 264,825 of CAMAPF010001061.1, read as the reverse complement.
CGTATTTTTTTGAAAGCTCAAGTCACCTCCACTACACCGAAAACAGAGCGTAAACCAATCAAGAGAAATCACTTTATAAGTAGTTAAGTACATAACTATATAAAATACGGAGTATAAAATCATGCCTCTACGCAAATCAAGAGAAATCACTTTATCCGTAGTTAACTACGGAGTATATAAAATCACTTTTGTGCCCATCCAGAACATCTATTAATAAATACGTAGTATATAAAGTATTAAACCCATACCTGCCGATAAGGATGAAAGCAGAGAAAAAGTTGCAGAAGGTTTCTTCTGTGCGCAGAGAAGAAATCAGCGGAAGATCGCCGTAGGAAATACGAAGTTACGAACTAGGAATGTCTCTCCTTATGTACTACGTGTCTAACCCTCTTAAGGTATTTTTTTTTAAATTTAATCTGGGCTGCAGGCTTTCAGAAGACAGCCCTTTTTTTAATCGCGCCTCAACATCCGACTTATGGCGTACGCAATAAGCGTACGCCTTTTCCAAAAAGGCGCAGAGTTCTATATTGCCTAATCCCGTTTCAGCCTTGTATCCTAAAATGATAAAAAATCACAAGGCTAGCCTTATTGCGTAGAGGCGGAACGCAATTTCGAACCTTGGTTGTGACAGTAAATTGAACCGATATTTGGAAATGATCCCTATTGCTAGCTGTCCATTGTTGCTAATTTGCTATACTGATGGAGCTATATTAGCGCACTCAACCACTACCATTGTAGCTGATATAGTTTTGCGGTAAACAGGGTTTTCTGGTTCAGGATGTATTGGTGCTCTGAAATGTCCTCTTTTGTTTCTCTTAATTTTAAACCCACTATCTTTATGAGCGTTCTAAGGTAGCCCGCACTTTAAAATTGCATAAAGTTGCTGTTACAGTTATCAGTTGTACTAGTACTACATTATTGAATGTATTTTATTTTTGAATAGTTTTGTTTCGGAAATGGTGTTGATGAATGTTCTTTGCTTCTTGTGAATTGGGAATTACATCCTTCATTTACAAATGGTGTTTTTCATTTTTTTGAATCCCTGAAAGTTCTCCCCATTTCCTTGCAAGGGAAGATCTGTGTGGTTGATTTTGATTCTTCCATTTCTAAAAATCTTACCACACAATTCCAGTTTCTTATTTTGCATGTAAAAAGTAAATGAAAAGAACATTCGGGGATATAGGGACTAAGTTCTGGCAATTTTCATGATTTTTCTTTGGAAAATGGAAGTTTTGAGAACTGTGCAATAGGAAACAGAAAATAGAAATTTGAGGAAGGGATGTAGACACATATGGAGTTGCACATGCCACATGTAGAAGCCTTCCATCTGTGCACTGATGAATCTTTCCATCAGTAAGAATATGTTTGAATTTTTATGTTCTTTCTCTGTCAGGTAATTCTTCACTACTACATTGAGCGGCAGTGTTTATTGAAGTGCACAAGACAGATCCTTACACTTGCGTGTAGGTGTTCCACTTGATATGCAAATGTCTTTTATTTTCTCTAAAAGTTTCACGACAACTCTGATTATAGGTCTATTGAAAAATGTCCATTCAAAACATGTCGGAAATGTGTTAACGTTAGTTGCTGTCACATTGACCATTTAATAAAATGACATCATGCTCATTTGGTTGATCATTGCTATTGCTTGAGAAAACAATTACAAACCCGTAACTGTTCTATTCTGTGGAGGTCCTCTTGGCTTAAATTATGTAAGTATTTAGTGTATATAACTATATATTTTCATATATATGGTAAACTTGTAACTGCATGAATACCTCGGTTGTGGCATCATGTCTCCCAGCACACCTACACACCCACTCAGATCTTTGAGTGCTTGATATCCAACCTATGACTAACCCTAAGCTATATGATAAGCTTCCCTTGGTGATCTTGTTGTTTGCAAGGTATAGGAAAATGTCATCTTGTTTTGAGTCCTACTAATTCTAGTGCCTCCAATGCAGTATATTTTGAAACAAAACCTAAAGAAACATCTGGTATTGTGGACGCGGCACATAAGTTAATATCTGATGGACTAGAGACTAAAGCGATATTTACTCTAGAGGACAATCTGACGTTGAACTTCCCAGAGTCAATGGTATGTAAATTTTAATCTTGAAGTTCGAACTTGAGATAGTTTGCCTGGCGATTTTTTAACGAACACATAAATTTGACGGCATAGATCCCTATTGATTTTTCTTTGTTGTTTTGGTGTTGGCAATTGTATACTGTATAAGTGTTTTGAGATAATATTCTAATTGGTGTGATGATCCATTCTGCCATGTTTCTCAGGAAATTGATTTCTACACTTTATGGGCTGAAGAGATACTTGCCGAGAATAATCTGATCTTGGACATTCTTTTTCTTATTTTTTATGAGTTCTGCACGTGCAATGGCAAGCAATGGAGGAAATTATGTTTGCTTTATGAGGTATCTCACGACTCAACCCTAAAAAAGTGGTGGTAATCCTAGTGTTTAGTTGCTTACTGTGCATTTTAATTGCTGTTTGTTGCAGGGTATAATTTTGGGTTCCTATAATTTTGGGAGGTTAGCTATATCAGCGGAATCATTATCTTCAATTAGTCATTCCAAAGTACAGTTGCTGCTTATTCTCATAGAAACTTTGAACCTGGAAAATCTTCTTCAAATGGTTCATGATGAAATTTCGTTCAGGTTATATATAGTTTTATTCATTCCTTTACTATTTCATGGTTCTGATTTTGTTAGATCTGAAAATCTATGTTTATCTTAAGGAATGTTTGGGGATTATGTTGGAGTTTGTTTCCTCAAAGTATGATAAAATTGATCTACCTAAAATCTCAATATGCATAGTTGCTATCTTATAGGATTTTAGGGAGGGCAGAAGTTGACATGTAATTTCACAGTTTATTGATAGACAAGATAATACAATTTATATAGGGATTTTCTAATCTATTCAAGGTAAGATACTATATAAAATATGTTACAATAAGTGCTGAATATCAGATTCGACTCTATGAAACACGGAGTATATTATAACTAATGTTGTAGATTAAGTTGATTCAGATTTCCTTCTATAATTTTTATTAAAAATGTGTTCATGTGTAACACTTCTGTGAATTCTCTTAGGTTCTTTATCAATTTCATTGGTTTCATACTTTTATGTAATGGTTGTGTTATGATCTCAAATGTTCTTGCTTTTCTTAGATTAGATATATTGGTTAATATGAAGATGTACTTGATAAGCAATTCGAGTTGTATCTTAATACAGAAAAAAGAACAGATTTTATAATCTAGCGTGAAGGTGAGACTTTGGTCGATTCTTATGTAACTCCTGCCACATGTTGGCATGTTGCTCGTTTACTTGCCTCTGTTCATTTAGTTCTAGACCTTAATTTCTTAGGGTAATGTTTAATTTGAATTATTTCTGAATTGATACCCTTGATAGAATTCAATTGCTCAGGCTCTTAACTCTTTTATTCATTGAGTTCATTTTTTTCTCAGGGAAGGGTTTGCTGCATTTTCTTTAAATGATGTTCTAGAAATTGATAACGTTATATCAAGTCTCAATTCTTTCGAAAAGAAAGAAGCTGGTCCATTGATTCTAGCATGGGCAGTATTTCTTTGTCTTGTTTCCTCACTTCCAGAAAAGGAGGGAAATAATGTACTGATGGTATGCCGTGCCATGCTGTGTCTAATTAAGTTGCAGTACTTCCCCAATGAATTAAACATATGCTGAAGTTTTATTAATTGATGGTATTTCAGGAAATCGATCATATTGGTTATGTTCGTCAAGCTTTTGAAGCTGCAGCTTTGAGTTATCTCCTTGAAATCCTGGAAAGGGATATACAGAAGCATTCTGATGTGAGCGTACAGCTGTTGTGGTTCTATATATACTTAGGCTAAACCATAACATGCTGTATTTTTTTTCTTAGGGTCCCATTGCTGGGTTGCGAAGTGTTTTAAGAACGTTCATATCATCATTTATTGCTTCTTATGAGATCAATCTCCAGGTACTTGATTAGTCTATAGCTGTACAGAAAATCATCACCATCACTATTTTAATTTTTATTTCTGCATGTATTTAACATTTCTTTTCTATGTGGCAGATCGAAGACAATAACCTGCAACTTATATTGGAAATCATATGCAAGATTTATCAAGGAGAGGTTTGGATGCATTTTTGTATTCTTCAATTAAAGAGTACTTTTTTCATAAACAATTTTGTCATTGCCCCTTTGGTTATAAATGTGTAATGCAGGAGTCGCTCTGTATCCAGTTTTGGGATAAGGATAGTTTTGTTGATGGCCCTGTTCGGTGTCTTCTATGCAATTTGGAGGCTGAATTTCCTTTTAAGACTGGTCAACTGCTGCGGCTGTTATCAGCGCTTTCTGAAGGATCTTGGCCTTCAGAATGTGTGTATGTTCAAGCTTTTTGCCCCCCCTCAAAGCCTTAATGGAATCATTTGATATCTTGGTCTGAAGTGCAATAGTCACTTACCTTTATGTTTTTTCAACAGGTTTAACTTTCTTGATAAGTCTACTGGATTATCTTCTCTTTTTGAGATAAGTCACGGCTCACTTGTGGATGCGACTTCACAGAGTGTTAAGACAATTCACCCATTGTATGTCTCTGGTGTTGAAGGTTTGATCATTCCTAGTGGAACACATGGTCATGTTTTGAAAATGGTTGATAGGAGTACTGGTCTTGTGAGATGGGAGGTAAGTAGCTTTTTGTGGTCTATGTTTACTTCGTTCAATATTGTTCAATGACAGGATTATAGAGAGGCATATGGCATGCTATATGGTGGAATTTTTTATGCCCATGGTTGACCATAATCCACTATCCACCATTAATAACATTGACCTTGTGCCTTAAGCTATATCATTTATGTTTGTAATTGCAGTTGTCATGTGGTTGTTTCTATTTATTTGTTTTTTGTTTGTCAATTTGTTACTCCCTCCGTCCCCCTATTATTGGGACGGAAGGGAGTGGTGTGGTTTTTAAGAAAAGTAGAATTATGTGGTTGATAATGAGTTGATAAAGTGAGAATAAAGCAAGAATGAATCAGTCACACAAATGTTACCAAATATGGTATGAGACAATAATAGGGGGACATCCAAAAATGGAAAAATGGGACAATTATAGGGGGATGGAGGGAGTATTATTTTTTGTATTTTATCGGCCCCAAAAGTTGAGCATACTGTCAATTCTGAACCTCAGAGATAAATCATACTCCCTCTGGTCCTTATAACCTTGCTACGTTTGACCGGCATGTGGAATAATAAATTAAAAATGTGAGGTTGAGTTTTGTGTAGAGGAGATTGAAATAATAAGAACCACTAATTAATTACTATTAAGGGAAAGTGATAAAGCTTTTGGGACAACCGAAAAAGGAAAATTTTGAAAGTTTTGTAGGGGCAGAGGTAGTATGAATAAAGACCTAAAAGATCATAGTCACTATGTTAACTTATGCCGAACAGGATATGATGTGGTGCTACATAGATTTGAAAAAGTAATACTACATATATGGTTAAAACCACACCATTGTAATTATTTTATAATATAAAATAATTTTATACTCTGCCCCATTTTCATTTGGTAAGATGCACTTTCCTTTTTTGGTTGTCTCAAAAATATGAACACCTTAAATTGAAGTTCACTAACTTTTTACTTTCCCACTATATCCCTTATCTATCATTTCATCCTTTACTTTTTGTGGACCCATTCTTCCCTTTCTTACTTTTTGGGGGTTAGAACTGTAAAACAATCACTTTATCCTTTATTTTCTTAAAACCCGCACCAAACCCACATGGATCTTACATTATGTGACGGAGGTAGTAATATGTATTACTCCATCTGTCCCATTTTATAAGATGTCTTTACTATTCACTTGGTCAACACAAATTACTCTTAATCTCTTACTTTATATATCAAAATTTTATGAAATTTGAATTATTTTTTGCAGGTTTTGTAGCGGTTTTAATGTAGTTTATGAATATGTAATTTTTATTTTCTAAAAATAATTTGAGTGAAGGCAGGGATCCATTTGCTTTATCGTCAGTCAAACATCGTAAACCGAAAAGTATCTTATAATTCGGGATGGAGGGAGTAATTATTTTTACAATATTATTTTAACATATAATTACAATCATATTCATTTTTAGTATTTTTTTATTTTAATTATCTAATATATACTCCCTCCATATTCAAATATATGCAACACTTTCCATTTTGCTTTGTATTGATATATTTGCAACACTTTCCCCTTTTGGTAAGTTATTTATTTAAAAATGCATAACTGACCCTGCTTTTCCATCTTCTCTTTCATACTTTTTCATCTTCTCTTTCATACTTTTTCATCTTCTGACTTCTCTTTCATACCTTTTCATCCTTATTCCCTACTTCTTACGCTTTTTCTACAATATTCACTACTCCTATTATTTCACGCTTAAACTTTGGGAAAAAAGTTAATGTTTTAAAAATTTTAAATATGGAGGGAGTTTCATTATTATATATATTATTTTAAATTCTTTTTTATTTTATAAGAGGTTTTTTATTAAGATGGCTCTTGACTTTTTGTGATATGATATATACTACTACCTCCGTCCCACTATGTTTGGGACAATTCAGTTTACGATGCTTGACCGTCGATAAAGTAAAAAGATCCCTGTCCGCACTCAAATTATTTTTTAGAAAAAAAATTAGACATTCAAAAACTACATTAAAAGCTTTACAAAGTCGCAAAAACCAGAATCAAATTTGATAAAAATTTGATATATAAAGTAAAAGATTAAGAGTGATTTGTGTTGACCAAGTGAATCTTGTCTGGGACAATCTTAACGGGACGGAGGGAGTAATTATTTCAATGAATGTGTCAGCACATCATATTGTGTTAGTAGTAAATTAGGGGTGGTAAGTTTTTGAGTCTTGCATTATTGATAAATTCTGGTCTTCTAGGATCCTTATTGATATAATTTTTATGTTAAGCCCAAAATTGATAAAAGCACGTTGTTAGAATTTTCTTTGTCATTGGGTGTTGATGAAACCTGATGTGCTTATGCAATCTAGTAAAAAAGTGAAATAATGTGTGTGCGTGTTTCATTCATTTATTTATTCAATTATGCCCTTTTATTGCAGTATACACAATCTGGGCTGCTTGTGCTTCTTTTACGTTTGGCTAAAGGGACAAACTTGGATAGTTCTGATGAAGTCTTTGCGATTCTTGACTTACTTAGTCGAATGGTCTCCTTCAGTGTGGTAATTGTTTTTTGGAGTAGTTGCCATTATTTATGTTCTGAATCTATGTTCTTTAAGTTCTTTGAAGAAATATAGATATAGTGATCTCACCTATATGAGGATGAAAATTAATTGTACTAATATTTTCTTCTTTTGCTCTTAATCACATCATGCTATCCATTGATGGTCTGATTTTGATATATTTCCATAGGCTGCAAACATTAAAATTCATCATTCTATATTTTTGTTTAGTACTTGTCTGACCATTTTCCCCATTGAAGTATTATTTTGCAATGACGTTCATGAACCATACTGTGTTTAATTACGTTGTCTTACTCTTTGAGTACTGTGATGGTATTGATTTTTTATTGCCAGGCTGTTTGTTATGCTCTCATGGACTTTGGCAGATCTTTGTCCAATGGACAATGTTCATCAAATGTGCAGTTGGAGGGAAATTTATGGTAAGATGTTGGCATGTTTCAATTTCTTCTTGGTTGGGTTGTCTAGCTACTCTTTTAATTTTTAACCAAGGTGGGGTGATATTTTGTTCTGGATTGATTCTTTGCTTAACTACAGCTATGATGTGGCGGAGGTCATTTGTGCTTTGATCAAGAGTTTGCCTGCTAATTCTACTGCTGCCGCTTTGATGGCCATGAGTGTTGATATTTTGACAAAAATGCTAAAATGGTAAAACACGCCACTCTTTCCAACTGTTGGTCAAATTTTATGTTATGTGATACTCCATGTAATGTATTGTATATGACATTGGTGATTGCCTAATTAGTTGGTTTCCTTATTAGTTGTGTGGTTGTCCCAAAATGAACGATCGAACATTAGTGCTGTTGTTTGGAGTATTGTAATGTTAGCTAGTTAGATTTTATTTCCCAATTCAAAGTTTCTCTTTGCATATTTCTCAGTTGTTTGTTTTGACCGTTTTGTCTAGTTGTGCATCTATTGCAGTAACCCTTGCTTTTCATATGCAGCTCACCATATCGAGTCACAACAATGGCAGAGAAGACTAATATATTCGATGTAGCTTTTAAAACAAATCCATTTGAAGTTGGATCTTGCGGTTTGTCAAGGTGATTTAAATAATAATTACTCCTAATACTAGGCCCACACTGTGATATTGTTTATATGATGTGTGCATCGTCATCCTTAACCTTGAGTCCTTCACTCAGTTAGTATACCTCTTCCTTTTGGCAATATGATTATACATACTGTTGCTTACTATTCACTTGATCTTCACAACTCAACATCTTACCTTAGAGGCTTAGAGGTGGTTTAATATTCTTGTCTCTGTATTTTTGAGCTTATACTTGCAGACTTGCTTGTGGAATCATCCATATTCTCTTGCACCTTTTCATTTTGGACTTAAATTCCATCATATGATTTTTTTCCCAGTGGATCGTGGCTACTTTCTGGACGACTTGCCAAAATGCTTTTGATTGACTGTGAGCAAAATGACTGTCAGTTGACCCTGTCAGGCAAGTTACTGCAGAGAACTTGTATATTTTATCCAGTAATTAACTTGTATTACTGAGTAATAACTCTCTTATTATATCCAATAAATATTATACTTTATTGACTGAGCAAAATGACATTCAGTTGACCCTGTCAGTTGAGGCATATTACTAATTAATAACTTGTATATTTTATCCATTAAGTACTATACATTCATGTGTTGGGGTATTCATCTTATTAGTTCCTCTCACTGTCAGACTGTCTCAATTTGTTTGGCCCTTTCACTTTTTATGCAGTCAACCAAATTCTCTTTTATTCTCTGGTTTTGTATGTCATTTTTTCCCCTAATCCCTATTCGTTTTTTTTTTTGCGTTCATTCCAATAGAACTTTTAGTGTAGCTTTTAAATATGTAAGTTTGAATTAATTTCAAATTTAATTATTATTAGTTGAGAACATAATTTAACTTCAGTCAGACCTCTTAACCCTAAATAGGGCAACAAATTGGGACAAAGGTAATATTGATTAACATGGCATTTTTTAGTACGTCAAATCAGGGGACACCCCTAGCTTGTCAAGTCTGTAGGATTACTAATATATCTATTATGAATACTATTAACCACGATTTTGAAATGCCAGGTTCACTGAATTATTTCTTCCTTTGTGGTTTTGCAATTTGTTTTTGGCAGTTCTTAACTTCACTGCAGAGCTTGTTCAAACTGGAGCAGAAAATGATATTGTTCTTGCTCTTGTCATTTTCTCCATTCAGTATGTCCTTGTCAATCATGAGTTTTGGAAGTATAAGGTAAAGCATGCTCGCTGGAAGGTGTCGCTGAAGGTACTCTTCATTCCTTGTATGTTTAAACAGCGCATATTCTTTTGAAGGAGATGCTCATTTTAATGTCAATTGCAATGAAGAGTGCATGATGTAAGAGACATTTTAATGTTCTTTTCACAGTAGTTTTTTAAACCAATATGCCTCTACTCTGAGAATAGTTTTGGGAACCCCTTTGACAGATTGAAGTAGTGAACATGTGGGCTGTGGCGCTTCGTTACCTCAATGAAATCTTAATAGTTTTGTTAAATCATAAACTGCTTTCAGCAAGTGAACAGAACTTAACAACAACTATCAAGTCTTAATCCCAAACCAATGAGTTTCTGCTACATGGACCTATAGTTTATATCTCGAGTTCCTCCACCAAATTATCCTTTTCACTCTTTTCTGTCATGCAGTATTTGCTCATTAAGTTCTAACCCTCTGATGCTCCTTTTTACACCTAAAATCCAAGTCATTTTTGACCTATCACTTTCTTAAATTATATTAGTATACCATTCTCAATCTTGTGAAATTGTTTTTTGTAGGCATTGGAGGTTATAAAGCATAGCATCAAGTCTATATCTCAGGGTCAAATGCATGGTGAGGTGATCAGGGACATTTTGCTGTATGATTCTTCAATTCACAGTGTGCTCTTTCGTCTTGTCTGTACAACAGCAGAGGGCTTAGAGGTTTTTTTTAACTGTAATTTGGCTTTTTTGATTGTGTAGCTTCACTGTCTAGATGTACGCACACCTCAACATAATCTGATTGTCATCAGTTTCTAACAACTTTCTTGCCCCTCTTTTGCCTTACACTAGAAACTCTATGTGAGTCGGCTGTACGAGCTGGTGGATATTGAAGGACTACAGAACTCAATAGTGTTCACTTTGGATATCTTATCTGTTTTGTTGGCCATTCATGCACATGTATGTTCGTACTAATACATTTTGATTTGCTTTCTTATGGTTCAGTATATGTATACATTGTCCTCTTTTCCTTGTACTATGCTACCTGTATGTTTCTCATTGAATATCTTATTGTCTTCTAATTTTTGTATAAATATCAGAGTCAGGGACATCATTTGCTATGGAGCCTAAGATTCATTGTTTTTTGGCTTGAGAATATGATGGAATAAAGCAAAATGACTCACTAAACTGTTTGCGCTTCTTTATTATGAAGCAGCAGTCAGTCCATTCAATTTTGGACGCGATTTTCACTATGGATCATCCGGAAACAGTCTCTTTGTGCTTTAGTACAGGGGTAAGACTGCGTACATCCGACCCCCCCTTACCCCACCGTAGGTGGGAGCCTTTGCGGCACTGGGGTAAATGAAAATGAAATGAAAATGAGATCTGAGTCAGGGACAGACTGGCTGCATAGAAATTTGCCCAATTTTCCTTTTGTGGCGAACTTTTTTAATATCATTTTCTGTGTTCCTTAGGAGCGTTGAGGTGAGATCCATGTGAAAATCTTTCTGGGACATCTGCAATATGGGGAATTTTATGAAATAGTTCTGGGCGTATTTTTGTATTTTATGGGGTAATTAATCTCTTAAAAACCTGAATTGGGGGAATCGTACTTGGCTACAGAATCAAGGGTTTTCAAGTAAATGATTTTTTTTTGTGGATAGGCAGCTTTCAGTTGTAAAATTTACAGTATAACAATAATTGTGCAAACAATTTTGGACTGAATCTTTTAGTATTCTTTTAAAGAACTTTTAGTATTCTTTTCAATGAGATTGTTTTCGTATCTGTTACTTGGCATGAGAATTTATAGCAATTTGGATGAATATCAGTGACCTAATTTGAAGTTCCTCAACTCCAAACTCCTTTATTACGGCATTGATAACTTAACTTAACAATGATTATGTACACAGTTTTGGACTGAATCTTGTAGTGAACTAGTAATTAGTATTCTTTTAAAGAACTCCCGTTAAAACGTTTTTCCCGTACTCCCAAATAATCTTGTGTCAATTCACAACTTTCAAGAAGCTGCTCTGCAGCATTGTAATCAGTTGGACTCCTTTGTTGACAGTGAGTAACTTGTTAATTGCGTCTCCCCTCTCCACAAATGTGGGACTCACACTTCTATGGTTTCAGGATTCGCCTAGTCGTCCACTACTTCTACAAGCAATTATGTCTCCTGCAACAAAACCTGTTCCTGTGATTACAGCAGTGATATCCTTTATGTCGTTCTTCATGAATCATGTATGATCCTGTGCCCACATTGATTTAGCACACTTTTAACTTACAGAAAAGGCGCAAATAAGCCCTTGAACTATTAGCTATTGTGCAATCAGGCCCCTCAACCCACTCTAATATAGCAATCAAATCCTTTTTTAGCTGCTGGTGCAGGTAAGGAGATAACTTTCTCACAAGAAATTACCGACTCTAGTAGGTAAAAAGGGCTTGATTGCGTAATTTCAATGGGTTGAGAGGTGTATTTGCAAGGTCTTTTGGTTCATGGGTCTGATTGCATAACCACTAATAGTTCGAGGGCTTATTTGCCCCTTTTCTCTTTAACTTATCCTCATTATTGAATCAAATGAAGTTTTTTCTGTAGACTCTCCTGTATTAATTTTGACTGCCATTTTAGATACTTCAATCTCTTTTGCTAAACATTTCATTAACAAATGTTCTGTTCATTCAGAAGATACAACTCGCTGCAGCTAGGCTGCTCTCTGTTTTATTCCTTGCTGGAGATGATTCAAACTCTTGTGCATTCGGCAATGCATATTTTGGTCTTGATGAAATGCAGGTACAATATCATTTTCAAACTATATTGGCTGATAATCAAGTTGAAGGGGCTGTCATATCTAATTCTGTCTATTGCATGTAACAGATTCATAATTTTAAGAATGCCATATGTAGCATTCTTTGCGAACAGACTGATGCAAATGATGATATAATAGTTGCTACATTCAAGATGCTAACTTCTGCAACAACAAATCAAGTACGTTGTGGGTTTATTTGCTGCTTAGTTGCAATAAAATGCCTGAACCTGAAAAAGATCTTGACTTATTAATACTTAATATGTCCTCCGTCTTGCTGAATAAGTTGCTTATTGGGGAGTTTATTATACTATCTACAAGTTAGTCTTCAGTCTTCTCTAATGAATTGTTACATGAGTTTCATTAACCCTAGTTGTTTCAGTTATGAAGCCTTTTTTAGCAACATGCCTGATGTATCATTATTATGTAACTGATAATAGTGTTCACTGTTCTAAAAGTCGCTCTAGGCGTCCGACTAGTCCCTGCCTAGGCGCTAGGCGGTGGCTGGACGCCCCAGTTTTAATCTAGGCGTCTCGACTAATTAGTTTGTTGCCTAGGGGAAATAGTCAGCCGCCTAGAGCGCCTAATTGCCCGCCTGGAATACTCAGTCGGCTGCTTAGGACATCTAGATTCGCCATACATTGTTTTTTGCTTTTTTATACTTTGTATTTGTTTTCTAGCTAAGAGACATATGTACCTTTAACATTGTTTTATATGCACCTTTAACTTTAACACTACATATAATGAAAGCTACTAGTTGTAGATTAGAAAAATGTACATGTTTGTATATAATCTTAAATGTTATTACTGTTTAATAATCTTAAATGAGTAGGTATAATATATTATTAAATGTGACAACTCCATCATTCATGCATGTTAATGTGTATGTGTGTATCTATTTTTTACACACACAAACACAACATTACTTATCATATTTATGAAAAACGTTGATAGAATTATAATTTTTATGTCTCTTCGACTAGTCCCCGCCTAGGCACTAGGCGTTGAGCTGACGCCCGAATAGCGCCTAGCGCCTTTTAGAACATTGATAGTGTCAATCATCTACCTTGCTAGTATATTACGAATTTATGACCTGATTGTACTTATTATCAAGTTGCATTTTCCTTGTTGCAGACATCATTTCTTTCGGCTGTGATTGCCCCCGAAGAGAATGCAAATTCACAAGCATACGTTACTGACAAAAATCAAGCATGTCAGTACCTATTACGGTCCAAGGATGCAAATGTATTGAATACTATTTCTTTATATGTAAAGAAATCTGCAGAACTAATGGAAAAGTAAGCCCCTTGCTCTTCAAGATCGTATTCGTAGTTCTGATTAACGAATCAGAAATTTTCCCCTATGATTGATGCTGCTTGAGTTGATAAAATGATATAAAATAATGATATTTTTTTTTCAGCAACCCCAAAGTACTTTATAATTTGCTGAACTTCTTGAAGGCACTGTGGCAAGGAGCTGGTCACTACAGAAATATTTTGAAGCAGTTGATAACCTCAGAATTCTGGAGACAAATGTCTAATTCTCTCATGGAAATTAGAGATTCTGAAGATGTATTGGAAGTTTACCCTTATGATGTAGCTTATAGAAACAAATGCCGATCCAGTGTTATGGACTTGATGGCTCATGAGATGCTCCTACTAATAAAGTCATTAAATGCTGAATTGCATGCGAAGCAGACTTCTCTATGGCTACACGACGGTGCAGATAAAACAATTAGTTCTTCAATAGATAAAAGTGAAAATAGTATAGTAGATATTCTTAGGACATGGTTTACAAGCTCGTCATTAGAAAAGCTGATCAAGTTCATTGTAGCTGTTGAGTATGATGATCGCACTAATTTAAATGGGAAGGTACACAATGATTTTTTGACACTTAGTGTTGAGGAAAAGAATCATCTTGGTTCTCAACCATTCCTTTTTTGCATACTCTCACGTCTTTATATCATCCATGCTACTTTAGTGGTCTTATAATTTCAAATTATCTTGCAATTGAACTGTTGACTGGTGAATGATAGTTGTTCAGAAGCATGCTGTATTGATTAGACATTTAGACTATAACTCACAAATTTTTATGGATCAGTTAACAAATTCTTCCTGATCCAATAAATAGAATGTGTACTGCCTCATGAAGTGCCCAAATATCTTCCTGTTAACAATTCCAACTTGATTTCCATCATTTGCAATGGAGCCAAAGATTCATTATTTTTTAGCTTGAGAATATGATGGAATAAAGCAAAATGGCTCACTAAACTGCCTGCGCTTCTTTGTTATGAAGCAGTAGTCAGTCCATGCAATTTTGGACGCGATTTTCACTATGGGTCATCCGGAAACAGTCTCTCTGTGCTTTAGTACAGGGGTAAGACTGCGTACATCCGACCCCCCTTACCCTACCGTAGGTGGGAGCCTTTGCGGCACTGGGGTAAATGAAAATGATGAAATGCACAATTCCAACTTGAATATCTACTGAGGTGGAGTTTGTACAATAAGACTGCTTATGAGCTGTATCCTTTCCTTTTCCTTCGGTCAAATTAAATGACTTTGTTTTTGCTCTTGTATATTCTTGCAATGCAAGTGTTTTTTATTGTGTGCAACATGGTTTCCACTTCATATCAGTAACCCTCACACCGAGCTACTTATGTAGATGGAAACAATATGATAGTACTGGAAAAGCATCAGTATTTAGTTATATACTGCAATGTTCAATTTTCATAGCTTCAGTAACTCTCTTTTCTTGGGATTTTCAGAGGTCAATAAATGAGAGATACTGGAAGTAACTCCATGCTAGTGTTCTTGTGTTGGGTAGGCTTTTTTTTCATCAACAAGAGTGTTTATTTGTTAAAAAATCTTGCAGATTGCCGCTAGCTTGCTTGCTGTGCATTTGATGGCTAAAGTCAGAAATGGTGATACTGGGAGTTTGTCTGTTTCACTCATTGATAAGATCTCTATCCTGTCTCAAAAGGTTAAATTCTTTTTTTGTTGGTTCTGTAGAATTAGGATTTAGGATGTACCTCTCCCACTTTCTATATGACATATCAGACTAGAGCAGAATATGCTGAACACTGATTTTACTGTTCATATATTAGCCGCATATTTACTCATTTAAACTCGTTTTTTTAACCTAACTTTCTTCAAAGAATTATGTCCGTTACAATGTACTTCTACTTCATAATTTTTCCTTCCTTGACTTGTATACTTCTTATATAGTTGAGCAAGCTGCCTGCATTTTCTGAGCTTATGTCATATTATGGAGATCGTGGTTACAGGTATTCCTTACATAATTGTCATTTTCTGCTGCCGTATTATGTTAATCTTAACAGAAGTTACTTTGTGTGCTACTTGTTTGTTGATAAGATGTCACAATATTTTCAGATTTGTTTATTATTTCACAACCAAAACAGTATTGAACACATGACTAGTGTGTGGATAGTTCTTGATACTTCTCTTTATTATTAAAGGACAAATGCTAGAAAGGGCATACACAATTACACATACATATTGGTCAAAGACCAATGAGGTAAAAAAAAAGTAAGGCCAATGAGGTTGTAATTGTACACTTTTAATTTAGGGTTAGTTTTGTAAAAAGATTAGACATTGAGACGCTATAGGATTATCAGTTCTCTCTGGGGTAAGCTATCACAGTTCTACATCTCGTACTTGCGGTTAAAACTCAGATGCCTGTATGGTCATATTTTGATCCGAACTGTTTGACAGTTTCCATACTATCTTAATTTTAAGAAATTATCATCAGAATTGATAATTAAGCGACTCTTTAGTGTATATGTTTTTACTTTGAAAGATCTATTTTTTCCATATATGTCATATTATTTGTTTAGAGACTAAGCCTGTCCCACATTCCCTTTGAACCAGTGGAGGTGAAGAATTACACAGTTTGATTCTCAATGATCTCTTCTATCACCTACAAGGAGAGCTTGATGGCAGAGAAATCAGCCATAGACCATATAAAGAACTATCACAGTTTTTGCTAGGGTCTAAGTTTTTACAAACCTATCGACGTGAGGGGGATGATGGATTTCTTCCTCATGCTAAGGACGCCTACTTGTTTGACGTCGACCATCTTGAAACAGCAATGGGGATAGATTTGTGGAACTTTTCTGGTTGGGAATCATCTAAACCAATTGCTGAAGTCTTGCTGGTGTGGTTGCGGAAGGTCAATTCCATGACATTGCTGATCAGATCCAAACTTCTTTCTGTAAAACCTTTGATAATTCTGCTTTCTATGTTTGATGATAAAGTAAGTTCTTAACCTTTTGAAAATTTTCTGGACTTTCACTCCTAAACAGCTACTCCCTCCTTCCCGTATTTAAGTTCCTACTTCTTCTTTGGGATGTCCCATATTAAAGTTCACACTTCCGTTAAGGGTAATATTCTCATGGTAAAAGACATTTATATCCTCCAACTTACCCCAGGCCATTTATCCCCTTCCTTTGATTTTACCCCGTTTTACTTTTTTGTAAGGGTATAAGAAGAAAGCAAGTACAAAATATCATTCCACCTAAAAAACCATGAAGTCAAAGTGTGAACTTAATTATGGGACGGAGGGAGTATTAGTTATGCCTTGGATGGGATCTGTTTTCCTTGTAATTTTTACCAACTCTTGCAGTTGATTCAGCTTGGATTTGCAAATGGTGGAAAGATTCCCGAGCAACCAATATTGTCAAGCATCAGCTACACATGTCAATGTCTGCAAGCCACAGTAGATAACCTAGCTTCGGTTTGTGATGCCGTTAGTGATATATTTGATATCCTTGCAGCCCAAACGGAGTTGCTCTTCCATCTGGTCAGTTCAATGAATAGAAGTCTGTCTTTACCTACTTTCTTGTTGATACTAAAAACATCAGGTCACGGCCTTAAAGTGTTAAGTTCTAGGCCATCTGATACCAGTTTTACAACAACAACAAAGGAACTGCTTATGTTGATTCTTTACTCAGTCAAATCCCTTTGCAACAAGTTGGAATGCAGTTCTCTTACTGAAACTGGTAATGGATCTGGTGAAGTGTTATCAGAGGCTGCAAATGTCAGCTTGGGACTGTTACCCATTCTATGCAACTACATTGGAGTTGCTGATTATTGCACCGTCTGCCTGACTACTATTGATGTAGTAGTTAAAAGTTTCTCGACATCTGCAACATGGTTCCCTATTATCAAGAATCATCTCCAACTGCAACATATTGTCCATAAACTTCTAGACAGGAACTCCTGTGCAGATGTACACATTATATTAAAGTTTCTTTTAACAATTGCATGTGCCAGAGAAGGAGCAGAGATGCTAATGAGTGCTGGAGTTTTTGCATATTTACGGGAGTTACTGGCTGACTTTGCTGATGGTGGACCATATTCAGTTGTTCAGAACCAGAGGGCTCTTTCAGACACATTTAAGACCAATGAAAAACCTCAGTCCATATGGGGACTGGGCTTGGCAGTTGCTACAACTATTATTCACTCTTTGGGAGAAAGTTCAGGTGTTGTTGATTATGTGATGGCTTACCTGATTGTGGAGAAAGCAAATACAATATATAATTTTCTTCGTGCTCCTGATTTTTCTTGCGATGATCGTGAGAATAAAAAAGCGGTTTCCATCAAAACACGTACTTCATTATATGCTCTTAGGGAGACAGAGAATATACTGACTCTAATATGTGTGCTAGCTAGGTATCAAAACTCATGGAATAAGGTTATGAATGAAATGGAGTCAGAGTTACGTGAGAGATGTATCCATCTACTGGCTTTCATTAGCAGAGGAACACTTCACCATGGGGAAGCACCTACAAAAAGTGCCTCCTTCTTGTGCCATCCATCCCTTAGGGACGAGTTTGAGTGGCAAAAGATGCCATCATTTATCAATAGCAGAAAGGGTTGGTTTGCTCTATCATTTCTTGGTTGTGACCTCAGCCCAGGTTTTTCTTCAAGGATGGTGACAAGTATCGTGGACAAAGGTCAATCAAATGGAATTGTTACTCTGGATCCCCAGACACATTTTTCTGATGTTGTGGCTGTTCAGATCTACCGGATCACATTTCTTAATCTGAAGTTCTTATGTATACAAGCCGAGGGAGCTGCTGAAAGGGCACAAGATTTAGGTTATGTTGATCTTGCTCATTTTCCAGAGTTACCAATGCCTGATATCCTACATGGCTTGCAGGTAACGATACATAAAGTATACCTTTTCTATTCTTTTTTTTTTTTGAAAATCAATAACTTAATTATTATTAATAAGGGTAACCAGAAACATAACAATCAAAAGCCGAAACATTACAATCACAGCGTTCAATGCTACACTAGGGTGAGACAAAGAACAAAAAAGCCATATAAAAGCTATCATGTTCGCTAACCCTGTCACTATGTAGACTCGTCCTGCAATTTGACTGCTCGTGCTACTCGAAATAGGTCCGGTTTGACCAGCCACCGAAAAGGATTTGTTAAACTTGCCAGTTTTTCCAGCCACTGGTAAGTAGCCAAGTGCAGAAATTGTTCCGTTTTCACCAGCCATCGGAAAGAAAGCAATCCATTCACTCTCATCTTCCTTGATCGGCGGTGGTTCAGGAGGGGCGATCGGCCTCTATATTGACACAGAAGAAATCTTGTGTCAGGATCGATAGAGAAGCCAATACACATCTCTTACTAACACCCAAGTACACCCGACCGATGATGGCGGGGAATATAAATCTGGCGAGCGACACTTCGCCACCGAAAATAATATCTCTAGACAACGCTAGGAAATAAACGTATACATAGAACTGAAAATATTGATCCAACGAAACTTTTTTAATGATTGGGATCCAAAGAAAATTGAACAAAGAGAGGAAAGAAGAAGAGGAGGCGGCTAGGGTTTCCCCTTCGCCGCTCCTCTCCTAAGGTGTGTAGAGCGTTCCAATATTATACCTTTTCTATTCTATTCATTCAAATAATTGTTTTTTGCATGTCACATGTATGGCATGCATATTGTCAATATCTCATTATTCTTAAATTTCCAGTTTGCTAAGCTCTCTGTATCTTTTTATATGGACAAACATGCAAATTTTGTTCCAAACCTCCTCAATTATTAAAAGGAGTTAACTGCCAATGATGAATAGGATAACACTCCACACAAGAAGAAAATTCACCACCGAGAATAGTAGTGAATGTATTTTTTAGCCACTCTGAGTGACTTAGTCATTTTTTATTCCTGTTGTGATTTTGAAAGATTGTAAGGGGCTATATGTGCTGATGACAGCATAGACCTTTCCAGGAGTTGCGTAACTAGATAGTGAGAGTAGCAGCTCAGTCTATATATTAGTGCTGAACAAAAAAAACTGATAAACCAGTGAAAACCAAAACTGACTGACAAACTAAACCGATGAAAACCAAATCAAGGACAACTGACCAAAACATAGGTTCAGTTCACGGTTTGAGGATTAAGCATGAATAGTCAACCAAAACTGCCTTAAACCGTCCGAAAACATGCCAAAACTGACGGAAACAGACTGAAAATAACTGAACCAAAACCAGCCAAAGCAGACAAAATGTAGTCGGTTTGGTTTACGGTTTTACCTTTCTCAAAATCGATTCGATCTAAACTCAACCAACAAAACCAAAAACTGACAAAACCAAACCGACGAACACCCCTACCAGTGGTGTTAACTGTAATCTATTATTGCTACTTATTCACGTTTGCAATGTTTATTAACCTGAGGTGGAGTTGAATAGTGCAAGAAGTTTTTCTTGATACCGGCTTCAATTGGTTTGTTGGATCATATTAAACGATTAAGGTGCTGTCTGCAATATGAAGATTGTGAGTTATCCAAATCAGAACTTGTTATGTTATTACTTATGTTAAATTATCATGTTTTGTAGAACCAGGGCATATCTATTGTTGCTGAACTATGTGAAGCCAACAAGTTGAAGCAGGTTAGCTCAGAGGTACAGGGTGTCTGTGTCTTGCTGTTACTAATAACAATAATGGCATTGTACCTGGAATTTTGTGTGATCCAAATTTGTGGAATGAGACCTGTCTTAGGACACGTGGAGGACTTCTCCAAGGAAATAAAATTGTTAATAAGAGGTACCAGCAACTGATCCTTGCTTGTTTTGTTCCGTGCCATTCGAAATGTTGAATTGACGACCATATGCCCTATTTGATAAATTAATGAATTTATCTAAAAGAGTTAACTCATGAAGGTTTCACATAAACCTTAAAGTTTTTTTTTCCGTTTCTTGTTTTCTGTTTATTCTGGAATTGAATCTGGTATTTAAACCACGTTGTCAAGTGATTTAATCATTATAGGGATATGTGTTATGGAATTGTAAATAAGTATGAACCCCGATCACCCCCTCTCCTGTCCTTATCTCGTTTCACTACCATTTTTTGCTTACGGGTGTGACCTTTTTTTGCAGCAACGGAGGGGCATGTATTTCTGAAAGAGCATATGAAGTCCTTAAAACAGATAATCACTTTTGTATATCCCGATTTGCTGCAAATGGAAGACTTGCGTTGACTTTTGTTGTTGTAGATATGGTGATTAGTCAAGCACAGCCAATTCTGTGTTACCTCTCTGATCGCGGCGTCCTTGAGCAAACAAACATTAGTAGCATGTGTTATAGGAGTATTGCTACTGTTGTATTATTTAGCTTCCATTACTCTTTAGTGCCAAAATAGACCTTACAAAACTGAGGTGTCTTTATCATGCCCACTTACATATTTGTTCCGTGATAAATGTGAAGATTGTCAACATTCTATTCTCATTTTCTCTAAGAAAAATGATCAATGAATAAAAAATAAGAAAACTGAGCCCCAAAACATGAATGGACAATTTTAAATAATTACTCTGATATTATATTGAATGTTGACGGTGACTTGCCACAAAAAATTCCAGCTAAGCTGGGCCCACCTCTAGCTAAACAACAATGATATCTCCATTTCCACCATTTCCACGTACGGACGTACCTTTTTTGAAGGAAAAAACATAGACAATTTTCCGTAATTACTTAACTGTTCTCTCTATCTTTGAATTACATTCGTCTCCTTTTTTCTCTCCCAAATAATCATTTCCCTTTTTCGAGAATAATTTATGGCTTACGGCACTTTTAAGAAATAATTACATAAATATGACCAAAATAAAGATGATTTATAAAAATATGACTAGTTATTAGAGTAGTAATTACAACACTACGTTGAAGTAATGAATAGTCATATTTATGTTATTAAGTTTTATTTTAGTAATATGCTTGTAAAAAATCCCACTTCTAATACATTCTTACCTATCATCTCTGTCTTATTTATCTTTATCAACTTCATAATGTATGAAATTGGAAAAGTATAAATTGTGTGATTGTGGTTCATGCCGAAGTGAGAAAAATGAACATAGTCATAAATTTACTACTTTAAGAAGAAAGTGACAGTTTTTTGCACAAACAAAAAAGAAGGGGGAATTTGACTTTGGAGTTTGGACTCCAATTTTTGGCCGATATTGTACTTTGCACCCCTTTTTGATTTTTTTTTGATTTTGCACCACATTCTACTTAAAATTCCTTTGATTTTGCACCCCATGTATAAATATTTCTTCACAAAATGGTATGTGTTGGGGTGCAAAGTCAATTTTTTTTAAAAAATGGGATGTAAAGTCTAATATTAGCTAAAAAGTGATGTGCAAAGTCAAATTTTCCCAAAAAAGAAAGTAGACAAAATTCATTGGGATGGAGGGAACATTTCTTCCTTATTCGTACAACTCTTCATCACATAAGTTATTACTTTCTTAGAGGCCGTTTGGCAACATTGTTTTCGGCTTATCAGTCAACTTTTTCACCAAACATGTAACTTTTGCTTTCGCGGCTGTATTGGCTGAAATTGCTATAGATAACCATTTAAGCTACTTTTTAATATAATTTTTTGTTTATTTTACTAATAAAATATATTTTAAATTTTTTTTCCTTAAATCAACAGACTCAGTCAATGCAGCCAATTCAGCCAGAACTTCATAAATTTCAGCACAATCAGCCAAAACAGCCGATTTTGGTGCTACCAAACGGGCTCTTAATTCACTTGCAAAATTTTGTTTGGAAAATAATTAATTTCTAAATTCACTTGCAAAACCTCATTTGGAAAGTGATTAAGAAATAATTGAGAGACTGGTACAGTAAACAGGACGGCGTGTTTTAAAAGATGAGGTAATGTAGCAGCCACTTTCTAATATAAGAAACAGCCCAGAAGAGCGGGAAGAAGATATACTATCAGGGCTAAACAAGGCTGGATGGGTGCTCAGTACTCTAAGCAGGTTGAGCGGCGAAAATCTATTCACGCCGGGAGGAAATACTTAGAAGATCTCCAGACCAAGGACGGCAATGAGTTCCCCGGTTCCGATTACCGTCCACCTGATCGGAAAACATGGATGGCTGATCTCGACCCGCATAAAGTTCGGGTCAACCAGATCATCTGGCCCGGGACCCACGATTCTGCCACAAACAAGATCGGTATTCCCATGGTTTCCCGCCCCTTTGCGCAGTGCCAATCTCTGTCAATCTACCGCCAGTTGGCCGCCGGTGCCAGGGTTCTCGACATCCGGGTTCAGGAGGACCGGAAAGTGTGCCACGGGATCCTCACCACCTACGGCGTCGACGTCGTCCTCCGCGACGTCAAGAAATTTCTCTCGGAAACCCAATCGGAGATCGTAATCCTGGAGATCCGAACAGAGTTCGGGCACAACGACCCGCCGGAATTCGACAAGTACCTGGAAGAAGAGCTCGGGGAGTATCTAATCCACCAGGACGACCGCGTATTCGGCAAGACAATCGCGGAGTTGTCCCCGAAGAGATTGATATGCGTCTGGAAGCCCCGGAAAACGTCCCAGCCGAAAGCCGGGGGTCCGCTGTGGAGCTCCGGCTACCTGAGAGATAACTGGATCGACACGGACTTGCCGGAGAAGAAATTCGAGAGCAACATAAAGCATTTGAGCGAGCAGCCGGCGGTGGGGTCCCGGAAATTCTTCTACAGGGTGGAGAACACGGTGACGCCTCAGGCGGACAATCCGGTGCTGTGCGTTAAACCGGTGACGAACCGGATTCATCCGTACGGAAGACTTTTCATAAAGCGATGTGTATCGGAAGGGCATGCCGATAAGTTGCAGATATTTTCGACGGATTTCATTGACGACGATTTTGTGGACGCCTGTGTTGGGCTTACCAGCGCAAGAGTCCAAGGAAAAGTCTGATCATCGATCGGCCGTACATAGTAATAGTATATACTCCGTATTGGATAATCTTGGGTGTATTACTGTATTTGAGTGGATAAAAAATTTACACTCTTCTTTATTTAAGTTTACTTTGTTTATGGTGGAAATAATCTGGTCTGATGTCTTATCTCTTTTATGCATGATTGGTGTGTTTAAGTTGACTTCATATTGAATTCACTAATAAAAAGAGGGAGAATGAACTTTCTTTGTGTAACTTTTGGGTGTGTTCCTTTTAGTTCTTTAATTTTAGTTAGTTGGAGATTTGGGTGTGTAATTAATGGATCTTTGTAATTTAAAGGCTTTTCCACTGAAAAGTATATACACTCAAAAGTAATTTAAAGATTTGGATGTAGATGACGTATTTTTCTTCGAACTTACGTTCGAAAAGTGTATTGCAAATACGTCATCTATTACAGACTGATCAACAGATAAGATTTAGATCAAAAGATCGAAAAAAGTAGATTACGGATTATGTTTGACAATTAAAATTTTTTATGTTCACTATTAAAAATATACATTAATTAAATACATTTTTTTAATGATCCTACAGATTCATTTATTTAAGTCCTGAGAGAATGACGAAACAACGGGAGTTTCAAACATGCCATGCCAAAACACGGGAGTTCCCTTTAGGGTACTAAAATACGGGATTCGTAATTGCCATTTCCGAATGAAATACAGTACGTTTTGGTGACAAAGTTAACAAGCTACTAAGCAGTAGGTTGCATTCGCTTTGATAACTCTCCGTTAAGCATTTGGGTTGGGCCATGACCGGGTTGACCACCCCTCCACCTTCGCCCCTACCAAATACAGAGTATTACTTTAATTTATCTGTGTTCTATTCTATTAGATTCATGTATGTTTGATTGTTTTCTAGTACTTTTGTACAACTCTACTTAAACGATGTTTGGATCTACTTTTTAAAATTATTTTTGCTCCTTCAAAAAGAAAAATCATACTACGTATTGGAGTGTTTGAGAGAAAGTGCAGAAATACTTGTAAGTGCTCCTAGAAGCATTTCTTTAGAAGTTGAGAAGACCAACTGATTTTGATTTGCTTCACCTTTTAAAAGAGAAATAGAAGTGCCACTAGAAGCAGGGACGTATCTACCTTAGGACCAGTGAGGGCCTAGGCCCAACCTCAAAAATAAAAAATTTACTAGTATATATATATATATATATATATATATATATATATATATATATATATATATATATATATATATATATATATATATATATATACTAGTAAATTTTTTATTTTTGAGGTTGGGCCTATATATATATATATATATATATAGGTTTTTATATATATATATATAGGTTTTGGTTCAAATAAGAACACGATATTATGAGAGAAATGAGAACGAATCTGGACCGTTAGATTTGCTTCAAGTGAAATTCAGTGTGCATCAAATGAAACTGTAATGTGCATTAGGTGAAATTGAAATGTGCATCACAAAGGGTACGATAGAGTGGCATTATATGCAGTTGAATTGTGCATTACGTGAAATTGAAATGTGCACTAGGTGAAACTAAAATGTGCAGAATAAAAAGTACGATGTGATGTTATTTTTGTACTTTTTTTTCCGCACATATCAGTTTCATCTAATGCACACTTGAGTTTAAATTTTTATTTTGCACATTTCAATATCATTTAATGCACATTTCAGTTTCACCAAATGCACAATTTGATTCCACCTAATACAATCCAACGGTCCAGATTCGTTCTCATTTTTCTCCTAAGATCTGTTCTTACCGGAACCGCTCCCTATATATATATATATATATATATATATATATATATTGTTGGGATATATTATCCCGGCCTATTACTGTTCAGGAGCCCAAGACTTTACGTAGTACAGAGCCCAATCAGTAAGGCCCATTTTAGCCTATCAGGCCGTTTCGGCCTTTGGGCCCATTCTGGCCCATTCGGCCCGTTAGGGTGGAGAGCCCCCTTTCCCCCTATTCCCTGTAAATAGGAGGTTTCCCTCTATGTAAAGGGATCTCTATCCTTCTTCCCCAACTCATTTACTTTCTCTAGAATAGCTTGCAAGACTCCATTAATGGGAGCTCAAATTGTACTATGTAATGGTGAGGAGAGTCCTAATGAGAAAGAGAGGGCTTGGACATTAGCCTAAAAAGTCCCGTGGTTTTCTCCCTTTCGGGTTTCCACGTAAAAACTGAGTGTTCATACATATATTTACTATATCGTGTTGGATTAAACTCAACATATATATATATATATATATATGTATATATATATATATATATATATATTATGTATACTCCCTCCGTCCTGGAAAATTGTTCCCGCATTGGCTTGGAACGGAGTTTAAGAAAGTGGGAATAAAGTGGAAATGTATGGTTGTGGTTGAGTAAGAAAAAGGTAAATGAATTGTAGCCACAAAAAACTTTCCAAAAGGGGAAAGTGGAACAATTTTTTGGGACGGCCCAAAAAGGAAACCGGGAACAATTTTCAAGGACAGAGGGAGTGTATTGTTGTGGGATAGGAATAATAACAACGAGAATCAAATAAAAACAACGAAGCCGTGTAGCCGAGATGGTTCAGACCTGCGAACTGCCCATTGCCTGTAGACATGGGTTCAAATCGTGCGGACAACAGTTTTTTTTTTAATGTCTAGAATTTTGGAATTCTAGTCTCTTAAGCCCAAAAAATTAAATAAATGACCCAAAACATTAAATAACTAAATAGAAATTACTTCAAATAGGACTAAAACTATGACAAAAACTCAAAATAGGACTTGCTATGTTTTTTTTTCAAAATAGGACCATAGTGGTCCTATTGGAAACATACTCATTTCTTCCTTCCATTCTTACCCCTCCTTTAAATATTAGTAAAAGATAGCTAAAAGTCATAAATAAATGTTTAATTCATAATAAATTCGAAAAAATTTCAATAATTCGTAGAAAAATAATAAAAAAATTAATTAAATTTTTATAAAATAAAAAATAAGAAATTTTTTTTTTTAATTTTTTTTTTTAAAAAAATTAATAAAAAATAGTAAAACTCCATAAAAAAAATTAAAAAAAATATGGATACGTTTCCCACCGCCTGTACTACCTCCCTGAACCACCACCTCCGATCGGTGTAAAAAATGCCACTTTTTTTTTTAAATTCCACAAAAATGGCATATTTCTCTATGAGAATGCCAACTTGAATTCTTTTGACTTTTGCCAAAAATATGGCATTCATAATTTTTTTGGCATTTTTTTACCCCGGTGACAGGAGGTGGTGGTACCGCCTCCCTGCACCACCACCTCCGACCGTTAAAAAAAATGTCATATTTCCTACAAACTTCCATTTTTTTCGGAAAATGCCAAAAATATGGCATATTTCTCTTTGAGAATGCCAACATTTTTTTTCTTCCATCTTAAATCATTCTGAATTATGCCAAAAATATGGAATTCATAATAAATTTGGCATTTTTTCCCCAAATGACTAGAGGTGGTGGTGCTGGGGCGGTATAGGCGGCGGTGACAAAAAAATATTTTTTTTGATTTTTTTTTAATCTTTTTTTATTTTTTTTATTTTTTTATTTTTTTTTATTTTTTTTTTAAATTTGTTATTATTCAGAATATTTTTATTAATTTTTTGGTATATTTTACGAATTTTTATTATTTTTTATTATTTTATTATGAATTAAAACATTCCAATAGGTATAAGGGTATATTTGTCCAAGACAAACATAATTAGTCCTATGGAAACATAGTTTATTTTTTGGTCCTATTTGTGCAAAGTGAATGACTTTTAGTCCTATTTTGATAATTAACTCATAACTAAACTTTGGAGGGTTATAATGGCTTTATTGCCTTTAATACTTTGTTCTCTATACTTTCACTTTTTCAGCTTTTAGGTTTACGTTTACTTCTAACTTTACAATATTAGTCTATTAAGATTTCTAAAAAAAGGTGTAAATTTGAGGTGTTTTTATTTCACTTTGACAAAATTCTTATTCTTGTACTCCGTAATATTTATTTATGTCTTTGACATTTATGTTGCAACAAATATCAATTTATACTTGAAAATAAGTTTTATTAAATATACATGAAGTCTAAATGTCTTTTACTACATTTTGACTCCTTTTTACAATATATGTATTTTATTAAATTTTGGCCCCACCTGAATGCTAATGCTAGATCCGCCTCTGACTAGAAGCCTAAGGCTTGAAAAAATATTTGGGGGAAAAGCATACAAATTTAACACAATTTTTTTCAACTTAAAAGTGTGCATTTCTACGTATACATTAGAGTTTGTTTCTTAGAGGAGCCGAGGGAATCCCTCCTGGCCTGTCTAGCTCCACCACTACAGCACTACTTGTATCGCTTTACTAGCTACTTTTTATATATAATTGTTTTGCAACTAAAACTCATCCTCAGCTACGTTAGGCGACTTCACATTGTTAGGATTAGAGCTCAACCGTGGCCATCATTATTGACTGAGTTGTGAGGAATACAATTTAAAGAAAAGAGGCAAATAAGCCCTCCAACTATTTGCAATTCTGCAATCAGGCCCCTGAACTTGAAGAATTGCAGATACATCCTTTAAGTCATTGAAAATGAATCAATCAGATCCTTTTTTACCTGTTGGTGGGGGGTAAGAAAATGAAATATTACCGGCACCGGCAGGTAAAAAGGACCTCATTGCGTCATTTTCAATGAGTTGAAGGGTGCGGAATTGCAAATAGTTCGAGGGCTTATTTATCCCTTTTCTCTGCAATTTATTACTGCTATGTAGACTAATTAAAACGTGTGAAAAAAATGAGTCTTACAACAATTTCTTGCTATATTTCGAATATTTTTACCTCAATTTAAAAATGAAATTAAACTTTACTAAACCACAAATATTTTATCTTCATAACAAGACGTCTCAAAAGTAAATTAGAAGCTATCTCATCATTCTCATGGGTAAACATATAACATGAAATATATTTAAGCCTCACATAATCAAGCTTTCTGGGATAACAACTCACAAAAATGTTTCCCCACTCATATATTAAGTTCGTAGTGCTAGGCCTTGGACAATTCACCTAATAAATTTTAGCAAATGGACAATTGAATTGAAGTACGTTCGTCATGACTAGCTAGCTCCATTTAGTGTACCTAACTAGCTCGTAAGATCGACGACCCAGTGACCGATGGAAGTACGTTCGTCATACAAATGAAATAAAATTGACTCAATGGCGGTGGCCGTTGGTGGTGCGGCATTGCCGGCGGGATGATCGGTGAAGTTAGCTAGCTAGGCAGGCGCGGGAGCGGTGGCATTTAGGAAGGCGTGTAGTGGCGGCGGAGGCGGGGCTGCACCGGAGTGAGGGCATTGGTAGCACTTGGTGAAGAGCCCAAAGGTGTCAATTTGGTGCATGAAGTTGAGCATGCTTGCCCACCCACCAAACCCAAACCCAACAATGACCACCCACACCACTATGAATATGTTTATGGTATATGCTCCGGCCCATCTTCCCAAGTATTTCGGCGGCTGCTCCACCGCATTCTGCATATACACAGACACATGATCATCATGCAATTTATGCATCCTTATCCTAGAAAACAAAATTATACTTCGTATGTGGTTTATAGATGTTAAGTCGCGTGTATGGTCTAAGACTGAAATCAATTAGCAAATATACATCACCTTTAAGTTTGGTCATAGTCTTTAATTATGTACGTAATACGTTAAAATAAAATATAAAAATTACTCAATCTATATCAAAATAGAGTTTTTGCGACTTCTAGTACTCCGACTATTATGTCATTGTCACTTTTAGTACTGGACTTTTAATTTTCCACTTTTAAGTTTTAATCCTTCAACTATTGTGCGAAAATTTCCATTTTTGGTACCTATCTTAAAAAAATTCCATATTTAGCCCTACAACTTTCATAAAAGTGATATATTAGGTTATTCAACTATTATAATGACAACATTTTTATTAGTCCCTTACTTATTGTATCAAAATCATAGTGGAATGACTAAATGTGTCAATTTGATAATGCTCGAAAGAGAAAATGTGGGAAACTTTGAAATCGAAGACTAAAAGTGTTTCTCACACAATAATCGAGGATTAAAAATGGAAAATTTGAAAGTGGAGTACAAAATTGTCTGAAACGATAGTCAGGGGACCGAAATTGACAAAAACCCATCAATATTTAATATATTATGTTATTGTAAAGTATCAAATGAAATAATCGATCTCTATCAATCTGTTTTACAAGGAATCTTGAAATATTGAATTGTACTTCGTAATAAATATCGTGTTTGTGCAATCATATTAGGATGAAACTGATGTGTTAACAACTACGGAGTAGTTATTAAAAACACATCAAAACAATATATGCTAATAATGTAGAAGCCAAAATTATGCAACAAAAGACAGATCAAATATCTGATAGAAGAAATTTTACTAACCTCCCGAGCTTCCGGTGATTTGAAGGTGAAGATGTGAGCAAGAGCTGGGATGATGTAGACGGTGAAGCTAACCAGAAGCGACCCGACGGTGGAGTTGATGGGCCCGAAGAAAGGGAAGACGATGGCGAGGAACCAAATAGGTATGACCACGGGCAATCTCGCGAACGCCCGCTTGCAAAGGCCGGTTTTGGAGCCGTGGATGCCTATTGCCTTCTCCCAAACAAAGTATAGGGGCGTCGAGGCAAACCCGAAGGTAATGAACTGGTGGATGAGCATGAGGATGACGGCCACGTCACGGAAGGGCGTCTTCGGGAGGAGAGAAAAGGCATTGGAGTGGTCTAGCAGCAAATCTCCAAAGGCCCAATACACTGCTGCTGCTGAAGGTAGATCAGAGTTAGGGTTAACACATACATTGTTGCCCACATGTATATTGCTTTGAACTTCTGTGGCTTCCACATTGCGTGCATTATCTCTCTGTACCAGTTTTTACACCCATAGTAAATATTCATCAACCATATCTATTGTTATACTAAATTATTTAGGGCTAATGTATGTAGTTTCAGTCCGTAACTTTGTTGTACCCATTATTAGGCATAGAATTTTACTCCTTACGAATAGTCATGGACCCGGGCCGGGCCGGTTCCGGTTCCGGTTCCGGGCCGGGCCCGGCCGGGCTTTTTTTTTGGGAAGGAAGGCCCGGGACCGGCCCGGGTAGCCACCGGGTCCGGGCCGGGTCCGGGCCGGGCCGGGCCTCCGGTTCGGTCATAATTTTTTTTTTTTTTGCTTTCCTAACCCCCCGCACTCACCCCCCCACCCCCCAAGCCCCCAAACCCCTCCTAACCATCAAGCCCAACCCAGCTAACCCCAAAAAATGAAAAAAAAAATAAAAAAAAAAAATCAACTCGGCCCGGGCCCGGGCCCGACCCGGCCGGGCCGGTTCGCCAAATACAAGGCCCGAGCCCGGACCCGCCCCCACCGGGCCTAGGCCCGACCCGGACCCGGACCCGGACCCGAGAACTGGGCCGGTTCCGGGCCCGCACAGTGGCGGGCCGGGCCGGTCCCGGGCCGGGCGGCCCGAATCGGGTCCATGCCTACTTACGAATAATTTGATTTGATCCTTCCATAACAAATAAATTTATCCACATTTCAGTCTTTTCCACCACATAATATACTTTTCAGCAAACACAAATTAGAAAATCCATTGCTTGCATCAACTTTTATGTGGACAATAACAAACTGTAGTGAAAAAGTATTTTATATAGATAAATTTATTAGTTACGAAGTTCGTAAATCATAAAACTACTGGACTAAAAATGGACATCAGAATAAGTGTACAATTTCCACGGTTATTTATTACCCTGCTCATAGCTTTGGTATGGTTTTTTTTTGATCGAGTATGGTTTTTTATTAGGATCATTAAAATTGTTTTTTAAAATTATAGCTTTATTTTATTTATTCATTTTTCATTCTTGATTTAATCTATTTAAATTTTAAACCATTCAAAGAATCTAATGGTCAAAATCCTATGGGTTGACTAAATTGCCTTTGGAAGGAGTTGACTTGTATATTGCCAGTGCCCGGTGGGGTCGGAATCATAACAATAATTGATTCAGCACTAAAAAACAAAAGTAAAGCAAAGAAAGAGTTTTTTTTTTTTTGATGAAAAGCAAAGAAAGAGTTGGTGCTTTAATTTGCACGCCTTAATACATTTGGAAATAAAGCAATATATCCTTGAGTCGCTTGAAATCCCATAGAAGATTAAAAAGAACGTATATCGTATATAGATAGGCGAATGCACAATAAGTGATAATGACAATTTATACTCCGTAGATGCATATATAGACTCAACAATTTAATTAAGGCAACCTCATTTAGGATGTTTTTACTGTAATTTGTCCCAGACCAGACCAGACCAGACCAGTCCAGACCAGACCAGACCAGACTTGGATAGTTATAAAAATACAAAGAAACCAGACCTTACCAGACCAGACCAGACCAGTTCAGACCAGACCAGACCAGACCAACAAATTACAGTCCAAGTAAAAACATCCTTATTAAACAAATTGAAGAATTGGTGCCGTAAGGAGTAAAAATGTTTTCTTTTGGACTGTTTTCAGTCCCAGACCAGATCAGACCAGACCAGACTTAAACGAACCAGACCAGACCAGGCTTAAACAGACCAGACCAGACCAGACTTAAACAATTATAAAATACACAGAGACCAGACGTTTACCAGACCAGACCAGACCAGACTTAAACAGACCAGACCAGACCAGCAAATTTCAGTCCAAAAGAAAACATCCTAAATTTCGGATTCAAATCCTCACAACTGAATGAGAAATTATTGCGTAAAAATTGATAGTGCCTCTACAAGTACTTGACCGCCTCACTCATTATCTATCAGTGGCGGATCCAGAAAAAAAAGCCGTTGGGGGCATCATTTAGGATGTTTTTACATGTACAAAAGTTTTCTGGTCTTGTCTGATCCGACCTAGTAAACGTCTAGCCTGTTTGATCTGGTCTAAGACTGAAAACAGTCAAAGTAAAAACACCTTTAAAAGGTTTCGTACAAACAGTATTCCAACGTATACTCAATACCAAATTTGGAATCAATCTCATAGTTAATACATTTAATCATTTATGTATTTGAACATTAAGCTCAAACATATATGCATTTCTATAAAAATTAATAACATGACTAAAGTAAAAATACTATAACAAAATGTGACTTCTTAATTTTATTGACTATAAAAAGTAACTTTATTCATAGTATCATATACTCATAGTTTACGCTCAAGTAATTGTGACATTATACTCATAGTAAAGGGTTGTTTTGCTCAAGTAAAATATATCTTCATTTAGTAAATATGATTACAAGTACTCTTAATTGAAAAATAAAAACAGCAGTACAAGTCCTCTTGAAAAAAGTCTCATCGTAATTTTAGTAAAACATGAAAATATAAAACACTAAAAAGAGGAAAGACTACTAAAATGAAGCCCAACAAAAAATGAAGATTTTTTTTAGCTCACTAGCTTCTTTTGAATGATCCGCTTTTTTGGAGACTGAGATTGTTTTTCATTTCTTTAATTTGTAAATTACTGTACAACATAAGAGTTGGGAGTTGGGGACACTTTCATTTTTTAATTGGGGGCACTTCTTCTTTTCCATATTAAACAATAGGTTATTAGCATTAAAATTCAGATTCTTATTGGGGGCAAGTGCCCCCATTGAACTCAATGTATATCCGCCCCTGAATATCTATTAGCATGTGATTAAAGTTTTATTTACATCATTCAAATTAATTGTCTAGCCGATATCGAGTCTTTATTAAAGGGATGATATCACAAAATTTTTAGAAGTTGTTTCGCAAAAAAATGAAGAAAATTACATTCTTAGACAAAATTTGAACACAAATCGTACACACAGACTACAGTTGCATGTGTACGCACGCATTTCATTTAAAAATGATAGTCCAAAATGTCTGTGTACACAAACAATGTACAACTTATATACAAATTTTGTGTACAACAAGAATTGATATGGCTTCTATATTTTGTACTCCTTATACTTTTGGTAGTCGAGTCAAGAGAGTAAATAGTGAAAGTGTCTTGCCGTAGAAAACAAACCATAAAATAGGTAAAAATAAAAGTGAAAGCAAATTAAAACATGTGTGTCTTACACAGTGACGGCATGTCCGCCGAAGGTGTAAAGAATGTTGGTTGCCCCTGTAAAGTATAGAACCAGTTTCGTTGGTCCTGAGTGCTTCACCCCCTCCACCTGCATATATAATTATTGTTAATTATGTGTTACGTTTCTTCTAGCTAATTGTTTTCTTCTAGTTAATTATGTCTTATTCTTTACAAAATTGAAGTACCAGTCATTAATCGTTCAGAAATCAATGCAGACTGATCAAAGATTTCTAGGTTGAATTGGGTGATGATCAAATGACTACACAATAATGGGTACTATTCTAAGTTAATCGTTCATAGATAACTTATTGAAAATGTATAGAAATTGATCAAAATGTGATTAAAACACGTGCAAAATTATACTCCGTAACAAAAATGATTAGGTATATTTTATTCCTAAAATAAGGCATACGGAGTACTGCGTATTATTTAGTTCTACTAAAGGATCAGAGTAAATAAAAATGTTCAAAGTATGACCAAAATATAGGCAGCGTTCTGATCTAAAATAGGACCAAATAAATTTTCTTGCAAAAATAGGACTTATAATTTGTCCTATTAAAAAATAAACTAATAGAAATTTCCGTAAATAGGGATGCATTACTCATATTTTTGGAAAAAATATACCTCCTACTTCGTATTTAAGAACATTGACTGATTTTTTTTTGACTAAACGGGTTTAAACTTCTCTAGATATGATCATATGAGTACACGAGTACCATTTGGAGATGAAAGCATTGTGATTCAATTCGTATTAAAAAAAATGCAATATTTTACATCTATTTAGGGATTGAAGTAACACTTCTTTGGAAATGTTCATTATATATCACTTATTTAGCTTCTGTCTAAACTCCATGAAAAGGAAGGTGACATGTCCTTTTTTTATACATCAAGGTCACCTTTTTATGGCCTTTAGTCGATGGAGGCCCTCAAATTGAAAACATATGCACCACTTTGTGAAATAATAAATCTCAGACTCTTATTCAAAAATCCAATCACACATGCAATTGCAAAGTACATTTTTTGTAATCCCTTTAATTAAGTAGTAGTATGATGGGATTCAGGGACGGATCCAGGATTTCTATTCAAGGGGGGCGAAATTTTTCGGTAGTGTAGGTGGTGAAAAAAATTTCGTTAGTGTAGTGGGGTGAAATTTTTTCCCCTAGTGTAGCGGGGCGAATTTTTTCCGCTATTGTAGGGCTATGCGGCTAATTTTATTCAAAAAATGGCATTAATACATACACATCCCCAACGACATTTAAATCTATTAAGTAGTACATTCTATGTTTAAATTAGACGACGACAAAGACATCAACCAATACATTTTTAATAACTTCTACATTGTTTAACCTCATGAATCGGTTATTATTGAATTGTAATTTTTGTCCGGCCACCAAGGAGGGTGTTCGTGAGTCATGACTCATGAGAAGTTTTCTTAATATTACAATAGTAGTATGTATGATATTATTATTTTTAGAATAATATGCACCACATATATGGTGCATATTATATTTTAATATTTGTATTAATGCTATAATAATTTAACGTTTATTATCTATGCAATAAATTATTTTTAGAAAGCAAGAAGTAAATGAATTATGTAATTTAATGTCAATAAACATTTATATTTTGGATTCATTTCACGTGATCAAAAAATTGTGTAATTAGTGTGTCTGATATTTAATATTGTTTGATATATATTTTACAAAATCAAGTACTTGTTATCTAATAAAGATAATTAAACATTACAAAACTAGGAATTCTTATATAATAAGTATCCTAAATCTTAAACAACGAGTTATTCTATTATTTATTTGTTTAAGTTATGTAATTATTTTAGATGTTCTTTCTTTTAAATCTTCAATTAAGTATTACATTATGTAACACTATATATTAATTTTGAAAATTAAAAGCTAAGGGGGGCGAATCTAATTAAATTATGAAAGTTTTATGAAAATATTACATATATGGTAGAAAATTTTGAAAGTCCAAGGGGGGCGGTCGCCCCCCCCGCGCCCCCCCCCCTAAATCCATCCCTGATGGGATTGGAATACATACCTGGCCATGGAGAAGGGAAGCGAGGGTGAGGTACCAAGCGGTGTAAGAGGTCATCAAGAGCCCAAGAAAAGACCAAATCCGATAGTTGTGGAAAGAAGGGATGAACACCGTCGTCGCACAGCATGCTCCAAATATGTACGTCCAACTCCTCTTGTCCAGCTTATCATTTATGTAATAAATGTTGCTGCATCATACATTAATTAATTACTCCGTATTAATTTATCAACATGCTTGCACATTTTATATACATATCCTATCACTTAGTTATTTAATTTACTTTATCCATTGATCACATATTCTTTTGGTTAGATTTTAGAAAGTCTAGTAATAGAGTCTATAAAAAATGTAAATGTGATTGTCAACTCTAATTTCAATGTTACCAGCTAGGAGAAAAATGGTTTGACGGGGAAATCGGATGAAAGTAATATCAGTTAATTACACGTACGTGAATAGGTACTAATGAATCACGTTTGATCATTTAATACGATATATAGTTAGCTAGATAAGTAGATAGCCAGATAGGTAGTGTGTAATGAGCTTATGAACCAATAGGTGGATCTACATTAAACTGTATAATGCTGAAGCCTAGCAATCGTTTTTTAGTGTAAACTTAGTCACATAATGTTATTGTTGAGCCGTTTGGCCAAATTACTTTTCATACACAATTTTCATGCATCTTTTTACACATATACTCCGTACATTATACTATATATCTCTATTCCGAAATTAAGTACACAAATAGACTTTCAGGATTTCGTGCATTGATGTTTAACCATTAATGTATATAATAAACTAACATTTCAATAAAATATCCTAAATAAACTAACATTTCAATAAAATATCCAAAATTATACTGATATTATAAAATACTATCTCTGTCCAAATTGTTCGAGTATATTTTGAAAATTTGAAATATAATTGTAAATTGTAATAAATACGTATATAATCCTATGTTGTAAGAACCGGACCGGACCGGGCGGGTCGACCCGGAACCTGGTCACCCGGAGCCCAAGCCGGTCCGGTTGAACCCCAACCCGCAAATGTGGCCGAACCCAGAAAAACCCACTAACCCACCAGACCCGGACCGTAACCCATGACGGCCCAAACCCGGAAATTCCTTACAACCCGGAATGAACTCAAAAATATGTAGCTGGGGAGATTCAAACCCGGGTATATGAGGTTGGTGGACTGACACCAACCCAAGAAGCTGCCTTGGAATGTTGTCACAATGTGTTACTTAACCGTATTTAATACGGAGTATATTTTATATCTGTTACTAAATATAGATTTACTTTTAAATTGATAATCACAATAAAAACATAACATCATTTAATATACCGTATATGTGATTACTAATATTATGAGTGAAAGTGTTTATATAATATTTCATTGTTTAATAAGCATCGTATTCATATTTAATAACCATCTAATTTAATACTACATATATATTTTATATTTTGTTTAAAATTGTATATTTTAAAATAATAATTCTATTTCTTTGTTGACCGGGTTTTCCGGGTGTTGACCGGGTTGATCCACCGGGTCCGGGCTGACCCGTGACCCGATCACTCGGTCGGATTGTTTCCCAGTCCGATTTTTACAGCATAGATATAATCTGGCATAAGAGCCTAAGTAGTATGTAAACGGGCATCGACTGCGGCGCTTCCGTTGCAATACAAACGTCTCTTCTATTTATAAAGTTGTTGGAGAGAGGAGTTTTTCCAATTTTACAGTGTGGGAAAAATGAAGAAGCGAAATAAAGGGAAAAAAGGAACTAAGCCAATGCTGAAATGTAACTGAGCAATTTCCGAATAGTTTCCACTTTCCACCTAGCATTGTGCGTGGTATTAATTCGAATGAACAAATTTCAAATATGATACGACTATACGAGTATTAGGTTCGTACATAATGTTTATAAGTTTTTTTTTATCATTTGGACCGAGTTAATCGATCAGCTGCATGCAGGTTGAATCGTGACAAAGTCATTTGACGAGATCAATTACAAGTCCACTTCTTACAAGATATTACATACCTATTACTGTACACGGGTGGAGTCACGAAATCAACTTAGGCCCCGACTCACCCCAAATTTAAAATTTCTTTTAAGTACTACATATTATTATTAATATAAAAAAAGTCGTGCAAAAATTTATCCAAAAAATCTATGTGCCGATGTATTTCTAGCACAATGCCTTGACTACGGCACTGATTTGAGGAAGATTGGTTTTCACTTCAACCTAATTCAAATTCCTATATTTGCTCGTGATGGCTTAGAATGTTTTTACTTGGACTGTAATTTGTTGATCTGGTATGATCTGGTTTGAACTGATCCGGTCTTGTTTCTTTCATTATTTGTATTTTTATAACTATCCAAGTCTGGTCTAGTCTAGTCTTAGATTGATTAGAGTAAAAACATCTTTAATTATGAATTAACCACAGATGGATCACATGCATGTACTAATGTCATATAACTATATAAGTACATACCTAGCACATGCGATGAGCTGAATGACAGCGCCAAAGAGAAGAAAAGTGCAATTGAAGGCCAAACCCACGTTTCTCCAATGCTTTCCCAGCAGCCCATCCAGTACTTCAAACCACTAATGATAATGTTTATACAAATCAAATTTCATCATCACTCCTTGATCAGTATTATATATATGCATGCACGAAATTATGCAACATATATAAATGATTAACGCTAATTAATTGATTACCTGAATGACGTGATTATTAGAATTGCGGAAATCAAGGAGCTTTTGGCGTTCTTTTCTAGAACGGAACTCGAGATAGAGAGTGGTGATGAGGTAGGCCGTCCAGCTTCCCATCACACCATAGAAGAGTTGGAATGCTATGCCCGACGCCATCCCCAGCTGCGAAAACGAGTATGGCAACGTCAGCAGCACTTGTGCCACCTAAAATTAATTCAAGTAGTCCACAAACTTATTCATTACCAAGTACTACGTATATAATATGATCATTTTCTCATTAAATATTGTTACATTATTAATTACATTCACAAATACAACTTCATATTCTACAATAGTACAATCTAACCTATTTATAGCATCCCTTAAAAAAACTGTGTATAGCATCCGTTCATCTTGATAGAGATTCAAACACCATCTTAGAATATAGTAATTAATGTCATGATACCACAAGAAACTCATCGACACAAATACAACTTATTATACTAAATGCACTCAATTAAGTCTTAAGATCTCTGGTTTTATGATGATCGAATTGGGATGACAAACCGAAGGAATTGAAAGAGGAAATACTCTATATCTACATTATGATTATGATGGGCTAAAAATCTGATCAAGTCCATACTTACAAAAGTTTTTCTTGATTTTTTGGTGTACACTAAAAGTTATGGTACATTTTCCTCATTTAGTCCATGTCGTCTGAGCGTTATTACTCAAAGGCTAGTACAAAACCGCCTCCTAATATAGGGGTATTTTTGTTAAGATGGATGAGCTAGCTAGCTAGCGCTCACCATTTTGCTAGCTAGCTAGAATTGAGAATAACTAAGATATACTCTTCCCTCCTTTGAAATTCTTCCCGATTTAATTTTGGATCGGAGTTTAACAAAGTGAGAATAAAGTGGAAATGTGTGATTGTGATTGAGTATGAAAAATGTAAATGAATGTTAGTCACACAAAACTTTTCAAAAACAGAAATAACAAAAATGTAAATAAATGTTAGTCACACATAACTTTTCACGAAAGGATTGTAAGGGACCAAGTGAGTAACTAATTGTTAAAGCATTTGTCTCACATCACGTTAACATTTTAGGATGAAATCTCAGATCTTAACACTAATTAAAGTCAGGCTATGCACCTGATTAGAAGCACAACTAAACCATGCATCATAAGCAGAGCCGCCATGCCAGAAGAGTCTCCAGATCTTAGCCTTCATGTTCGCCACCTCCTCCTCCACCGTAGCTTTCCCATCTACTACTCTTTCCATCTCAACATAGCTCCCTGCTATCGCTGTCTCCACCCCCTTCTCGTCTGATGATAATGATCTATTACTATTTAAAACTTCCATTCTCATTCTCTAGCCGATCAATATCTATGACTCTGATCTGAATATTTAGTGTGTATATATTTGTCTTTGGAAGGTGGTGACGATCATACGAATTATACCCAAGCTACAAATGTCTTGTTTTCGTAGGGGCAGACGTATCAATGTTCTACGGAGTATTAAAGTAAAACTGTGTGGCTACTTTTCCACTTTTTTTGAATTGAGGCTTTCTATTGCTAGACGGCTAGCTAGACCCCAAAGTTAGGGTACCCCTTTTTGACAAATCTTTGTTTCGGAAGTTCTTGTATGGTGTCACAATATACTGTCCATATATATAGGGCGTGGTTGGCATATCATTCATTCACGTAATCCGTTTAGCGGTTAGCGATTAACGGGTTATGTTAGCGGGTTGTCAATAACGAATTCAGTTGAGAGGTTTGACTAGCGGCGTAAATTGGCGGGTTTTAAAGTATATTTAGTAAGTTAGTTGTTTGTTCATAACAATTTCTAGAAAGCACCACATTTCAAAACACTAACAAAAAACTGTTGTTTGCAGAGTTTCCATTTCAACGGTTCCATCCAAAAACTCTATGGCTGAATTCATAATTAGTTACCAACAATGTTTTCACTTATTGAAAACGTTAAATGATTCAAACCGTCTTTTTGGCTAAAATGCCATTTTACAAACAACTTCCATAGTACCATGTACTTGGTAATGTGTTGCGCATGATGATGTAAATGTGGGTAAATTGTATGTAATCATAAAGATAAAATTACTTGGAGTATACCTAAAAGAAATGGTAATTCATAAAATATGACTAGATAACTTTTTATTCCATAATTAATGGTGTTTTATATGTAAGGTGTGCATTTTTATCTTACTTTTTCTATCGTGAATTGAATTATTACTCGTATGGAGTCATATTTAAGACAAAATTATAAATAAAAGGTTAAATGAAAATAAAAATCACATATGATATGAAAGTGCAGGGGGTTGAATGAATCATGACAGTGGAGTTAAAATGTTAAATTAACTTCAAATTAAAGTATGTTTGAATCACGCATAAAGTAGTTAATTTATCTCCATTATTATATTATTATGGTTTTTTAAAGAATCTCCATTATTATGATTGATTCAACACTTGAACGTTTTCTCATTTAGCCTTTTTATTTTAGTCTTTGGATACAAATTTTCTTAATTTATTAATTGTACTTGTCTCAAAAGAAATGCCCTCTTTTCTTGTGTTGTCTCACATTCAAATCACTTAGAACTGATATTTACGAATTGAAGTATTATTCATACAAGACCAAAGTTAAATACGTACATGATATTCCAGGCATGGCCAAATCAACACAATATCGATCGATCCGTAGTATATAGTAGAGTATATATAATACCGAGTATATCATCATAAATCAAATCAAATCATACCAAACCAAATTACAAAAATTAAACATATATCATATTCTACCTCACCTAAATTTCTAGATACATAAATTAATTAAGCTAATGTTTTCAAGTAAAATTACCAATTTTAATTCTGTGAAACGTGTTTTAAATATATAGGAAAAGGTTAATTGAAGGGCTGGGAAAAAAATGTCTAGGATTTAACATATCAACCTCATTAACCGACCTCACCTAAATTTCGAAGGTTTAATTTTGAGACTAAATTTACCGTATTATATACGTAGTACTATGTATATAAATATATAATCAACAATTATTAATTAAAAAGTGGGTGGTGGGGCAAATTATTATGAGAAAATAAAAGTAGACCGCATTATTGCAGCCAAACGAGCGTGATTGCTTTATTTATAACAATGGGCTAAACAGCATTTTGCTTTTCTCGTCACATGTTGAATTGGCTTGGGAAGGATTCATTGATTCAACATATACGTACTACGTATGAATAAAGGAAAATTGATACAAAAAGGAGCACCATGTTCAGGCAAAGCTCAAATGAGTATGCTTCAAGGCTGTAGCAATATAATCATATATGCGGGGTATAAAATAAAAGTATTATACGGCGCATAATCGTAAGTTATTTTGTTTAGAGTGTTTTGCATGATTACTAATTGTATGAATGATTACATGTGCTGTGCAAAATCAATTCTATATCTGGTATAATTACTCACTCGACTAGTAGGCATTTTCCGGTATGTGTGGCATCTAGTGTTACAAAAACAAATGTTTGTAATAAGTTAATTATAGAACCAAGCTGGAATATAATGGTGAATAAAATATATCTCCTACTTCTCACAAACAAGTTCGTGTTTTAATTTGACTTTAACTTTTTGTTCTGAATTTTATTTATTATACCTCTATTTTATGTTAAATCAAGCAAAATAAAATACAAAAGATAAGGCTAACAGTGAAATTTCTTATTAGAAATCTTCTTTTTATGCAAATGAGAATTTTATCTTGGGAATTTTCGAATTGGGAAGTATATGTATGTGGAAATTTCTTTTCTGGACAAATGATAAGAAGCATATAATGAGCATCAAATGCCTTTTGTTCTCTTAAATTGTCCTTCATTATGGTGATAAATGTATGGATTCTAATCATAATTGCATCTATTTTCAAACATTTATTTTTTCCTTAAAATTGTAAATTCTTTCTCAAACTTGAAAATCAAGTTCATTAACTGCTTCTTATCATATGTGCCCAGGGGCACACATTAAATATTATTTGCCAAGTTCCATCTGTTTGCTATTGGTTTTGCAGGTATATCTTCTCCATGAGAAGAAGAGAGGAAAGGCTCTTGACTCTGTTTACTTGTGAATGCGATTGAATAAAGCAAATTCACTTGCTAAACTGTTTGTGTTTCTTTGTTATGAAGCACCAATCAGTTCATGCAATTTTTGACATGGTTTTTGCTATGGGTCATCCGGAAACGGTCTCTCTATGCTTTAGTACAGGAGCAAAACTATGTACATCCGACCCCCCCTTACCCCATCGAAGGTGCGGGAGCCTTTGGGCACTGGGATATAGAATTTTATAAAATTTGTTGAAACCTTTAATGGGCGAGAGGGACACATTAGATGTCCCTGTAGAGGTTGTTTAAATCTAAAAGTTCAAGATAAAAAAACAGTGAAAATTCATCTTTTAGAATACTAGATATAAATCCTGGGTACATTACATGGTTTTATCATGATGAAGCATCTGATCTAGTTCGCTAACTTTTGGGAGTGCAGATAACAATAGAGAGGATGTAATGGATACTGATTTTGAAAAAAAGTGTTGAAGAAGAAGATGAGGATGGTATTCGATCATAAAATGTTGTTTGACCTTGGCCAACAATATGATCAACATGACATTGATAATATGTCTTCTGAAAATAACAATTACAATGGCACGTGGTCTTCCGGTATATTTAGAGGCATTGGTAAGTAACGCTCAAACAGAACTATTATCGAGGTTGTATGAAAATTTCAAGGTTATCTTTTATCATATCATGTCGTTGTTGCACATTAAGAGGCTGTTTGGAGCACCCAAAATGGGCTGATAAGCCTGAATGTATAAAAAAATCACCAAACACTTGCTCAATTGGTTAGTTGGGCTGATTTTTATTATCAGCTAAAAAACAACAACTTACTTACTTTTTCAGCTGTTTTGTATTTTTGTACTATTGATAACCGAAATGACCCTTTTACCTTCTATACCTAAAGTAAACGTCTTTTTCATGTCTGGAGTCACATACTCATTTCACTAATCTCCCGCAGTGCCGCTCCATTAGTTCTGAGAACTTGTTTTGGTGCTCCAGTTTAAAAGCTTCGTGGTCAGGTAGACAAGTAATGCTAAATACTTTATTGTTTTGGATTTAATTAAAATTCTAAGAAACTCCAATAACTACTTTATGTGTATTTTTGTTTCATTTTATTTTAAATTAAGTACATGTCAGCTTTTTAATACTCCGAATATTTAATTGAAATTTGAAAGTGTATATTTTAAATTAATTTACTCATAAGTTAATTAAGCAGTCTAATAATAACCTTATCAAGCAAAATTAATTTACTAGTGAAGTTTACACTCATATATCTAACACAAACAAGCTAATACCCTTTATAGTAATTTTACACACAATCAGCCATTTCAGCCAACATATTACCAAACACTTCCACTTCAGCATATAAAGTCTTTTCAGCCTTTTCAGCCAATACAGCCGTTGCAGATGTTACCAAACAGGCCCTAAAGTGTACAATATGTTGAGTGGTAAAGATATGGATATGATCTTGAAATTGATGAAGTCACCTTTACCTAATGGTGTGACGCTTCGAAGTTCCTACTATGATGGCACACAAATATTGCGGGGCTTGGGGTTGGGATATGAATGTATGCTTGTAAGTACGATTGTGTTCTATTTTGGAAGAATAATAATAATTTGGATTGCTTCCCAACTTGTGGAACCTCTAGATGGAAAGTTGATGATGGTAATAGGAAGAAGATACCACATAAAATTTTACGTTACTTTCCATTAAAACCTAGCTTGTAACTTCTTTTCATGTCTCAAAAAACATGTGAAAAGATGGTCTCGCAAAAAGAGAAATGCATTGATGATGATTATATGAGACATCCTCCTGATTCTACAGCATGGAAAGACTTTGATAATGAATATCCTCGGTTTGCAAGTGATCTTAGATTAGCTTTAGCTGCAGATGGTTTCAATCCATTTGAAAACTTAAGCTCAACTTATAGCATGTGGCCGGTAATTTAAGCCCCATTGAATCTGCCCTCATGGAATTGTATGAAAGAATCACAAGTTGGGTAGCTATCCAAATTATTATTCTCCTTCCAAAATAGAACACAATCGTACTTACAGGCATGCTGTAACACCCCCGAATTTCCCTACCAAAAATACCTTTAAATAATGATTTATTCAAATGAATTTAACCTTTATTTGAAAACATCAGAATTGTGCAGCGGAAATTTAAATGGAAATAAGGGGCATTACCGCCACACTCGGTTCTCACATAACCGAGTGCACAGGCTATCCACCACCAACAATTAAAATTTTCCATAATTAATTGTTTAACTACAATTCCTTAAAATTAAGACTAAAATAAATTACTCAATCAACTTTAGTTTATGTGTTCTAGCGGAAGCTCTCGAAAGCAACTTCAATATGATCCTCTATTCCTGCACAAATAAAAAACAGAAAGAAAACACAAAGAAACAAAAATTAGCT
Organism: Cuscuta epithymum; assembly: GCA_945859915.1. Lineage (NCBI taxonomy): Eukaryota > Viridiplantae > Streptophyta > Magnoliopsida > Solanales > Convolvulaceae > Cuscuta > Cuscuta epithymum. Next base: position 219,930 of record CAMAPF010001061.1, on the reverse strand, counting down.
TGAAATCCTAAGTAAGGGCCTACTCAACCCAGTAAAATAATCATGTTTGATACATATATAATTTTTCAAAATACATGTCAAAACCCTTTTCAAAATACTTTACAATTCCTGAAATGCAAGTAAAATATTTGATCTCATAAATACACAAATAAATACACACACTAAACTGGGGTTCGTAAAAAGTATTCCATCTCACATCATATCACACATATGCAAGTAAAATAATGTCTTGATATCACATAGTCCTCCAAAATACTTTGTCAAATCTGTATACTTCCCAACATACTAAATACGGAGTAATAATTTTGGAATAGCATTCATAACTCAAAATAATGTTTATAAACTTTGTATAGTAAGATTTCTTTAACAACCCTTATAAGGAATAATTCTCCACGATAGTCTCAATGGTAATAAAAAGATTTAATTCCCAAAATATTTAATCCTCCCATATGTATATCCAAAATTATTTAAGGTCTCAAAATAATTCCTCCAATAGATATTTCCATTCTCAATTCCAACCAAAGTAATACTTTATGTTTCTTTTAAGAGTGGGAGAAACTCAAGATTCCTCGAGCCCAATGAGTCGTTGTTGTCTACGACTCATCCCGGAATTCCCGCTCCCACCAACCACCAATTGGAAGCTGAATTTCTACCTTAAGTGTGCACACCCTCTAAAAGAGATTCCAAGCTCTCCGAGTAGTAAGAAATCCAAGTAGGCATGATGTTTTCTACCACCTACTCACAAGGGACATTGTCCAAGGGTAAATTAGGTAACTACTACTACGACCACCAAAGGATCTTTGATCCTCAAATAAAAGCCCGGGATGTCTACCGGAGTATGTCATTGCCGGACTGGTTACCGACCCAAATAAATTTCACCAAAAGTAGTAGTAGCCCTAACCACCCACGCCTCGTGTTTCTCTCGAGACGTAAAAATATATTATGAAAACTTTAAGTTTTCCCCAAAATCATTCTTGTCACACTTCCAAAGATATTCTCTGTAATAAATATCAATCCACCAATATTCTTTAAAAAGAATATACATTTAATCATCCATAGAAAATAATCCATCAATACTCGTATATTCAAAATATTTCATCCATATCAATAATAAACTTTCATGTCATAAATAATTTTCATAGTTCAAATATTGCATACATATAAGCATGCGTAAATCATTTTTGATTGGCATCGAAACCTACGTTACTATAAAAATAAACACAAGTTATACTCATACAGAAAGATATTTATTTTATATATTGTACCAAAATCTCTTAAAATCATTTGTAGCTCAATAATAATTTTGATAGATAAATGCTCGTAATATTATTCAAGTATGGAATTTTATTAATAAATATTTTTATTAAAACATCTCAAAATTGTTAATGAGGTAAAATTGTACATTTTGGTAAACATAAATTTGTACCCTCATCATATACCTAAAATAATAATTTCAAAAAGATACTACAATTATCGAAATTCCTTCAATTATCGAAGAGGTGAGTTATATATACATTTAAGAAAACTTAAGTATTTGAAATCATATCTTCAATATCAATTAGCTAAAAAGTTTTATTTATTTACCAAGACCTCTCAAATCACCTACTCCGTATAATTTTATAGATTTAATACTAGTTATAATTATACATTTAAATGTAGTAGTGGTTTAAAATACATTTATATATATTCATCGTAATTTTCCAAAAGTGTCTATGAGATGGACATATTGATCAAATATATATATATATATATATATATATATATATATATATATAAACTCTTGTATGTATATTACTTGTCTCAAATACATATAATTTCATATTGAAGCTTTTGAAATAGTAATCATATAAATAGTAATCATATTTCCAAAGGTAGTCATACTATATCCGATCTCAATTGCAGTTTTCCAAAAGTAATCCAAATCACACTTTCAAGATCAATAGACTGATTTTTGTACACAAGACAGCCATATTTCTCATATCCATATATTTTATCAAAGTTTCCAAAACTCATCGAGAAAGTCACAAATTTAATAACGCTAGTAAAATACTCCGTAGTAATTTTGGCAAGTCCAAATACTTCACATATTTTCAAATAATATCGAATCTCAAAACTTGGAACATAGTTCACATACAAGTTTTTGAAACTATTAACTAGAGGAATAGTAGTTTTGATTGACGGAAACACTTACCTCGATTCGCAATAAATCCTATTTGAAGCATTTATCTCGATCTCCAGAATCACCTTTCTAGAATATTAAAATTCTAACATTAATAATTATTATTCTAATCCTGTTGGTAAATTTTTAATTTATGGTTTAACTATACCATTTATAATTTAAATTTCATAATTCTCATTAATCCAATAATTGATACGGAGTATTAAAATTCTCAAGGTCAAAATCTTCAAAATTAAAGACTCGAGCCCATGGCCTTAAATTTAGACAAAAATGTATGTTTGTGAGCTACGTACTCTTCTTCTCTGTTTTGCCGGTCGACGTGTTGTAGGTAGGTGTGGTGCCGGTTCGCCCCGAGGTGCTCCTCCTCCGACGGTGCAGGAAGCACGAACCTGAAGCTTCACTACTCCGACCTTCTCCGGTATCAACCACAACTTCGCTTCCTCCGGCGTGGAGGCGGACAGTCCGGCGAAACAACTGGCCGAACTGGTAACTTCCAAGGCTTCCATAGACCTTTGTTCACATCATCATCCCCTCTGTCACTCCGGCGACGAAGTTAGTACGCGCCGGCGAGATTTTCCTCCCTCCGGTGACGACCTGCCTCTCGCTCTCTTTGCTCTATCACTTTCTTTCTTTTCTCTTCTCTTGCAGTCATCACTCGTTTGTGTTGTACAGGTCGATGGAAATGATGCTAAGCAGCCGCACGATGGTTCTAGACTGAGGTTACTAGTTACGACTTATGAGTCTTGGCATTTTATGAACAAGTTTCCTTGTTCGAGTGTGTAGTATACATGAAACATTGGTAAGAATATATGGTTCGTATTACAGGCATACAACTATGTGTTACCTTGGATGCTATTTATGTATACGAAGTATGTGATGATGGTTGTAGTAGGCATGTGGGTTTGTTGTTCGGTGGTCAAGCAAGTATGGCAGATTGGCAGGTGAGTGATAATCATATTTGCTTTATTTGGTTATATTATTGCAACTTCATTATTTTTGTATACATTATTGGTATTGCGTACATATTATTATTATTATTAGGTACTTCGTATATACATCCTCTGTTCTTAAATAAGTACAACAGTCAACATTTCACACTTGCCGAGGCATAACTTTGACCATTAATATATATAATTCTCTATTAGTAAAAATTTTAAAAAATCAGTTTTTAAAAATTTACAATGAGACAAATTTAATACTCCCTCCGTCCCGCTAAGATTGTCCCATTTTACCTTTTCGGGAAGTCCCACTAAGATACCAAATTTGGTAAAGATTGTGTGGCTCTAAACCATTCTTACTTTATTCTTACTTTATCAATTTAATATCAACCACACAAACCTACTTTTCTTAATAATCGTGCCACCTTATTCCGTCCCAATCTTAGTGGGACGGAGGTAGTAATATATTTTTTTTTCAAAAAAATATATATTAATACATCAATAAATAAAATGTAGTCAAAGTACAACATGTGAATAGTGTAAAATTTCACATGTTGCACTTATTTAAGAACGAAGGTAGTACATATGAATGCATTATTATGGGTTATATGTATGTGTGTCGGCCGTTCTTTTAATTTGGACCGCATGCATGTTGCATCATTGTTATTAATATGGTTATGTATCATTTCGAATAGAAACATTGCATGTTATTATTACTACTTGTATATTATTATTGATATGTACGATATTGTTATTGCGTATAGATAGGTATGTGTGTGTGTGTGTATATATATATATATATATATTACATCTAAAAAGTCTAACTCTTTTATTATTACTCCCTACTATTTTGAAGTATTTTTGTACGCATATTATTACCCATACTTTTTAATTGAAATTGTTAAAATATTACTTTTATTCTTTATCTCATATGTGTAATTATCGTTTGTTATAAAATGTCACTTTTGTAACATTTTATCTAATAAATAATTATTTATTTTATTTGAATTTTTCGGAGTATCACACATGCATACATTCATATCTCAATCCCAAGTCCTGCAACATTTTTTTGGCTTCATAGTAGGATCTTGGAAGTGTCTCACCATTAGGGAAAGATGACTTCATCAATTCCAAGATAATATCCATAGCTTTATCACTCAAGTTATTGTACAATTTTATGTGCAACAATTGCATGATAAAAGATAACCTTGAAATATTATTACAACCTGGATATAGTTCTGTTTGAGCATTACTTACCAATGACTCTAGATATACCGGAAGACCACCACTATAAAGTTATTTTCAGAAAACATATTATCAATGTCATGTTGATCATATTGTTGGCCAATGTCAAACAACATTTTATGAATAACATCCTCTTCTTCATCATCACTTTTTTTGAAAATCACTATCCATTACATCCTCTATTGTTATGTTCATTCCCAAAAGTTCACGAACTAGATGCTTCACCATGAGAAAACCATATATAATGTAGCCAGGATCTATTTCGGGCTCTAAAAGATGAGCTTTCACTATTTTTTTTATCTTGAACTTTAGGTTTAAACAGCCTCTAGAGGGACATCTAAAATATCTAATGTGTCCCTCTCGCCAATTAAAGGTTTCAACAAATTTCATAAAATTGTTTACCCCATCCATAAAAGCACTAGACCACTTAATTGCATGCATCCAATTTTTTTTCCAGGAGAAGAGTTGCTTTCTCACAAAAAGAAATGCTTATAAAAAGAAGGGAAAACTGTCAAATAAGTCCTCGAACTTACAAAGAAGTACAAAAAGTGCAAATCACCCTCGAGGGCTTATTTGATAGTTTTCCCTAAAAAGAATAGAAGAAAATCTACATAATGCATACTTAAGTAAAAAGCACATAAATAGATGTTTCAGAAACTTATAATCAAGTAGTTGTACAAAATACATATATTTTAAAACTACCGCAACTAAAATTGATGCATAAACAACATTTCTTTGAGTAACTTTCTTATCAATCTCATGGTGGGAAAATAGTTGCTAAAGCATGAAAAAAGAATATTGGTCACTAATATACATATACTCAATTATGCATGTGTGCAATTAGTAGCTCATACTGAATCAAACAACTTACATATTGTGCATTCTAAATAGTTGACACATTGTCCATTAATGTAATTGAAATCTGCACAGGAAAAGTCATCTACTAAACATAATAGTGAACACCATTGTTTTTTATAAAAACAAATAAAAGTTTCTTAACACCATTATAACAGAGAAATTGTTAAAATGTTAGTTAAAAATACACAAGAACATAGTAATATTGGGTTCTCTTGGAAATCGGCCGGGTCTATAGTTTCTCAAAAAAGAGTAAACGAAGAAAGTTTATAAACAAGTAATATATTGAGTTTCTTGGGACTTAACGTTGGACCAAAAGTCTAACAGAAAATACACAGACACACACACACATAGAAAATAAATAAAATTCTTTTATAGTTTTTCTACAGTCATATCAAATAGCTATTGTACAGATGTTACACATGGATAAATTATGCTTTATTAGAGCCCCCAAATTACCTATGGCCATGATTAAAATCTCAAGGAGTTATCGTATCATCACTTGGAGAATGTCTTCATTTTCACTTATGTGTTAACTTGAACGGATTACCTTTCTTATCCTTTTTAACTTACCTTATCTTTCTATCTTTCTTTTCTTTTTTTACTTCAATATCACGTATTGATTTATGTTAGCCGACCTCAAAATCTTTTGGAACTAAGACTTGAATCAGTTGGAATGAGAAGCAATATATAGTTGTATGGAGTAGTGAGAATTTCCGTTCATTTGTTTATTGCGATGTTTTGAGTTGTAGAAGTTCTGCATATATATTGTCTCTCGTGACTTTGCATAGGGAAAGATGAAACGTGATATTGATTCAGATACTTAAAAGCGAAAACTAGTCAATTTTTATTGTGATAGATTGTATAAATAACTAAAATTACATTAAAACACGAATAAACTATTAAACTAGAAGAGAAGCGGGTGCCCGCAACGATCGATCACATGATCTAGGATAAGGATGCAAATGTGTAACTTTATTTCTCTTATATTTGTGTAACAGTCAACCACCACTTTTCAATTGGCATAGGGTCTTGCTTCTCCGACATAAGAACGTGTTTAAGACTATTCACTTCTTTATACACATTGTATAAAGATTAATCGGGCGGTTGAGGGGCGCCTAGCACCTAGGCGGCCGACTAGACCGTTTTTTTGACCGACTAGGCCGACTAGCCCTCTATAGTTAAGGCCGTCTAGGCCGATTAATCGGTCCGCCTAGGCCGATTTTTAGAACAGTGTTTATACATACTACCTTCACCAAATAGCTTCAAACAACATCTCACAATCTTGTGGCCAACAATGTCCTATAAATGTTGGAAGGAGCCCTGACCCTCATACCATATGAGCTTTGATTCTCATCCAATAACATGGCAAAAAAGACTTTCTTAATCTCTCCCCCCTTAAACAAAGAAATAATTGATGTGAGATTAAATGTGGATGAAGTTATATCTTAGGCTAAATCTCAAGGAGTTATCGTATCATCACTTGGAGAATGTCTTCACTTTCACTTATGTGTTAACTTGAACGGATTACCTACGTCAATGAAGGGAATTAAGTGTTACGTTTTTGCTCTGAATCACCTCACTCAGGAATCGTTTGAGATCATATTGTTACTCTCCCACGATTTTGTCAGTTCGGGTGTGAGGGCGTCCGGTTCGGTGATTCCATATTTGGATTGGGATTTAAGTGTTGCTGATTCAACTACATCATCCTCACACTATTTTATTTATTCCCGAGAACCACCTGTGTAGGTGTGGTAAATGTCGGACAACATTTACAAAATTTTTATTAAAAAACGTTTTTACGGTACATAAAATATTAAAGGTTCAAAATACATGCAAAGCTTTAATAGGCCGGAAGTCTGCCCATGCGGTTGTAATTTGAGGGTCCATCCAAATTTGGGGAATATATTCCATCCAAACCTAATACTAGTGTGAGGGTCCATCATCCTCACACTATTATTGTTCCAAAAGTTTGAATCGCCAACCCCAAGCGGCCCCCACGCCCCGACCCGACAGGACTTTTTGGGAGGATGTAAGTCACAGTGACTCAGTCAGTAAAGTGACAGTAGGCCTATACATCCGTGCGCACCAGAGGCCCAACCTTATTTCAGGTTCTGTGACCTCCACCCGGCCGCTGCGGGGATTCGAGTCTTGATCATTGTTCCAAATTTCCCACCACTCAACCAACTGAGCTACCCGTGCGTAGTGGTGGACTCGGGCCGGTTCGGGCCCGGTTCGGGCCTCGGGCCAGGAAAGTTGGGCCCGAGCCCGAACCGCCGGTGGGCGGTTCCGGTTCCGGGCCAAACCGGGTCGGGCCGGGCCTAACCGGTTCTAATTTTTTTTTTTTGGCTCTTCTATTTAACCCCCAACCCCTCCCCCTCAACCCCAAACCACCTCAAATGGCCCAAAATACCTAATCCAACCCAAAACTTAAAAAAAATTCAAAAAAAAAAAAAAATTAAAAACCGGCCCGAACCGGCCGGGCCGGTTCACCAAAAACTGGGCCCGAGCCCGAACCGCCCAGCAGCCGGGCCGGGCCGAACCGAACCGGTGGACCCACCGGGCCCCGGGCCGGGCCGGGCCAAACAGTAACCGGGCCGGGCCGGTTCCGGGCCGGGCCGCCTAGGGGTGGGATTTTGGAACCGGGAACCGTAGAACCGATTGGAACCGAACCGTTAACAACAACTAGGAACCGAACCGTTAACAATTAATGCCTCATTTGTAGGAACCGAACCGAAGCGGGTTATAACGGTTCGGTTCCCGGTTCCTATAAAAAATATGTGCATGGAACCGTTAAGGAACCGTTATTAAAAAAATAAAAAATGAAATAATATTATTAGTAGTAGTAGTAGTAGTAATAATAATAATAATATAATAGCAATAATAACCACCACCACAACAACAATAATAATAAAACAATATAAGATATTTAACTAACAATTCTAATTTAATCAACGGAAAAGAAGTAATAAATATTGTACATGTGGTTGATATAATACATTAAACTCCTTTGTACAAATCAAGTTTTGTTCCATCACATAAATTTTATAAATATAAAATAACCCAAATAACTTGTAGTTGATTGCACATATTTTACTTTACTATTTTCACGATATTTTTAATTATTAGATTTATTATGAATCAATAGAATGTAATAATGTTTTTTTATATCTATACACGCAAACTCAATGTCTTTTTTTTTATGTTTTGAACGACTTGAAGTAGGCGTCCTATTCTTGCTACTATGATGACGAGTAAGCTTCATTGCTCCGACACTACAACGATTTTTAATGTTCCATTTCTTACATGAAAATTTAAATCACTTTTTTTCTATTAAGTGTTCAAAGTTCATTAGTTAAGTTTGAGCTTTGATGTTTGAAGTGATTAGAGCTTCAAATAAAATTTTAATACTCGTGTTTTGAATTTTCGACGTGTTTAAAATTATGTGTTAATTCTTAGACGAGAAAAAATTATTCTAGGAACCGGTAAAAGGAAGAACCGAACCGTTTAATACCGGTTCGGTTCCATAATGGTTCTTGATTTTTTATATAGGAACCGAACCGATTTCATTAGTTAAAACTTTTATAACGGTTCCACTCATTTTGAGTAAGAACCGAACCGGTCCCAGCCTTAGGGCCGCCCGGCCCGAGTCCACCACTACCCGTGCGGGTTCCTCACACTATTATTCTCATGAAAGGTGGGGACTTGATCGGCCACGGGGAGCTGAACTATAAACGTAATGTTATACCTAAAATCAAATTAAACTTAAAACAACAACTCAAAACAACAAATTCCATCCATTATTACTCATTTTAGATTAGATAAAAAAAAAGGTTTAAATACGTTTTTAGTCCTGCAAATATGACACACTTTGTTTTAGGTCCCTGCAAAATATTTTTTTTGTTTTTCATCCCTGTAATATGCACTATTTTGATTTTGGTCCTTCTCTAATCCCAAAACCACTCTACTTAGAAAAAAAAATTATTGTCAGTTGCATAGATTTACTAGAAATATTAAATTTGTCCTTTTATAATTTTTTTGAAGCTAATAAGAGAGTTAAAATAATGTAAAACTAAGTATTCACATTTAAAAAAAATATATTTAAAGCCTTCAAAAAAATAAAATAAAATAATTTTTTAATAACATGATAAAGAAATAGAGGAAATCTATTTGTCAGAGTTATTTTGAAGTCAAGCGGATGTTGTTATCCTCAGTGATGGACTAAAATGAAAAGTAACCTAAATTGCGGGGACGGAAAACAAAAATAATTTTGCAAGGATGTAAAACAAAATGTACTATATTTGCAGGGACTAAAAACATATTTAAACAAAAAAAGCAGTGTGCTTGTAAAAGTTATACTCCGTACTACATATATCTTCAAAACAGTGACAGAGGAAATGGGATGGTGAGAATATGCTAAAACCTCCAAAGAGGTCACCACTCTACTACAAGAACCCTACTTTGTTCACGTATTTTCCCTTTTTCGTTTATTAAACAACAATTACAGTTGAAAACTGAATTGTAAAGAGTCTTAAGTCTTCCAAATGGGTCGCCTCCTCGCCATTAATTGTCTATGTCTTCTCATCTGCAGTTCTTCTCTTTTCCACGGTACTAATCATTGCAAGCTCTGACTAATTGATTTTCAGTTCATTCATCCTGTTAGTAAAGTGAATTTATTTGCGCTTTTACATTTACGTTGAAATTTTGACGAATCCTCTTCTCTAATTTGTTCCACAGAAGTGCAGTCAACGACGTTCAAGATAGTGAACCAATGCCGGCATACAGTATGGCCTGGAATCCTGACCGGTGCTAACCGGCCAATACTCTACCCGACTGGATTCAAGCTCAGGAGTGGCAAATCCAGGACTCTTTCGGTGCCCGCCTCGTGGTCGGGTCGGATATGGGGCCGAACATTCTGCTCCAATGACTCTACAGGCAAGTTCGTCTGTGTTACCGGAGATTGCGGATCCGGGAAGATAACATGTGCCGGAGGTGGCGCTATTCCCCCAGCCACCTTGGCCGAGTTCACCCTTAACGGTGACCAGGGCCTCGATTTCTATGACGTCAGCCTCGTAGACGGGTACAATCTGCCGATGCTGATTGTGGCGAAGGGTGGGAAGAGCGGGGGCTGCGCCGCCACCGGATGTTTGGTGGACTTGAACAGTGCCTGCCCGCCGGACTTGAGGGTGTCGCTTGGGAGAGGGAGTCGCATCGAGGGCGTGGCTTGTAAAAGCGCTTGTTTGGCATTCAACGATCCAATTTACTGCTGCAGTGAAGCTTACGCGACGCCGGACACTTGCCACCCGTCGGCTTACTCTCTCTACTTCAAGTACGCTTGCCCACGATCTTACAGTTATGCCTATGACGACAAGACTAGCACCTTCACCTGTGCCGGAGCTGATTACTTGATCATGTTCTGTCCGCCACCTTATACCAGGTAATTGATTTTCCTCCACCCTCCCTCCCAGCCCTTCTTCTTTTCACCTATATATTTGATGGCTTCATGTTGTGGGTGCAAATTTTATGTCTCAATTAGCTTTACTCTAATGCTTCTGCTTGGCCTTCTGGTATCATTGAAGAGAAATATTACAGTGCATACACTCCATACAGTGATACAGCACATGCTGATCCTTTCCCTATAGTCTCTGTAGACCCAACTTTTCCTCAGATTGCTAGAAGAAACTTCCATTGTTTGATAGATATAAATAACATGTAATCTCAGTTGTATTTGACTAAAGAAAAAACATCTACTAGGGTACTATTTTTTTTCTGGTTGAGGTGATCAGTGATCACATTAGTTTCTTATTTAATACACAGTAGTAGTATTGTGTGAGATTTTAAACATTTGGTTTCATTCATGGTGTGTGTAGACGTTTTACAGTTCAACTAGCTTATTAGGTGGTTTTAATCAGATTATGTAGATCTTGGTTGCAATGGCCTGACTTTATGTAATGAGCCAAGCTAGAGGTTCCGTAAAAACATGGATTGTAGAGGATAACTTCATGAGGTAGTTGGCAATTGGGAGCATTTCCATTTCAGATTAGGATATAATGCTTACTCATTAACTAAAATCTGCTTCACCATAGTGTGTCAGTTTGTCACAACAAGTACGTGTTTTTGGTTTATCAAATCAAGTACACTCATAGGAGAAAATGAGTATAGGACATTATAGTATTTTCGCGACTTGCACACTTGGAATTTATACATAGGCGGAGAAGGTTATACTCAGCCGGTTTTGTTTAATCAACTGTTTCACTGTACCTCAAGGAGTAAAAGAACAAGATTATCCTCGGGACCATGTGCTTTTTATTTGCCCGCCATTTTTAAATCACTTTGGTGAGCATTCAGTTGACTTTAGAATGAAAGTGCAGTTGCAATCAATTGTTCAAGTTGGCCATATTTATTTTATTTGAGAAGAAAATGTGTTAAGGGAAGAAAGAATATAACTTAACCAAACTGGGAAAGTGTCTTACCCATGTATATAAAGTATAGTTCATTTGTACATAAGACCTAATGCCCTTACTGCCCTTAGGTGGTATGACCTCTAAATGGGTAAATGCCTATGCTTCTTATAATCAAAACCAACTTCCTAACACTAAACTTTTGTGATAGTCAATTGGAAAGTGGGAAGGTAAAGGTTTGCTGTTTTGAATGCTCAAACATTCCAAGTTACCCATAGCACTCGCTCAGTTTTCAACATATTCCTTGTTGTGAAAATCCTTTTCTTTATGGGTAGCTGCTAAGATCTTCAGCAAACAATGCATTAAGAATGACTATGCTTTGCCGCAACGGAATGTTGAGTTGATTGAAAAATAAAAGTATATGAAAAGGAGAGGTGGAGGATGGCTCGTATTACATAAATAGTACTATTGATGATTGAAAAGTTCTAGAACTAATGTTGTTCCCAATGTTTTGACTGTGAGGCTTGTTTTCAGTAGTTAGTAAATGTGAGAAACTGAGAACTAAAAGGTGCCTTGTGCCCTGTGGAGACCATTTGTATAAGTTTTATTATATGTGACGGTAACATATAAAGGTGCATTATGTGTCTATACTTTCCTTTCTTAATTTGGCGATATTGTCATGTTTTTAAGTGTTGCTACCTTGTCTGTTTCCAATACGTGCTAAAAATGTTAACAAATTTAATTCGGTGAATAGAGGAAAGTGATAGCTAATTGATTTGCTCAAATATGGCTCATTGATTTTATTTTATTTTGATTTAATACCATCATTAGCTTATCATTTTTAGGGAATGATTTGTCTAGAGTCTAGTTTTTGTTATCCCTCTTTTCTCTATTTTATCTTTTTAGCTCCAATTTCTTATGTGGTTCATTTTAGCCGACTCCAAGCTCTTTCGGGACTAAGGCTTGTTGTTGTATTTATCTAGAGTCTAGACTTCCTCCTTTCCTTGTTTTTGGTAATGACTATCATACAAGGTAACTGTGCTTTGCTTATAAAATATTCAAGGAAGAATTAAAAGAATTCAAGGAGAATGAAAACTTCCAATATTCCAAAGACTCTTTAGGGGCTTGTTTGGTTTTGAGGTTCCAGTGGGAAGGGCATTATTGAATTTTTATTTTACTAATTTATATCTATATGTTAGATCTACACTAGAAGTAAGTCAGTAACTTTATGATTCATTAACTGACTTAGGACATGTGTTTCTCTATAACTCTTTGTCTTCACTTTTTTGAACCATCTAAATGTAGCAATAGTTAAAAATAAGATTACCTATTCCCTCCCCTCTCTAATCCCCAAACCAAACAATCCTGAAAACTTCCATTGAGACTATTGATTACCCCCTTTGAATTGATACCCCTAATAATCCAGGTAAATAGCAAACTGGTTGGATTTTGAACTTTACAAGTTGCTTTTTATTATTCTTTATTTTTAAAGTGAATTGTTAAGGTTTCCAAGAAGAGACAATGTTAACATCAAATTTCATGGGAACTATGTTTTGCAGCCAGAAAGTGCTATCGGTACGAAAGCAGTATGCGGACTTGCCACTGGTTAATAAGACTATGATGTACCTCGGAAGGCATCATCATTCGAGCGGTATGTGTCCTCTTAGTATAAGCTAATGGTATCTTTGTTGTTACATGCATACATTTCATCTGATAATCATGTGACTAACCAATGGTCGGAGGTGCAGATGTAGGCCATTAGTAGTGAGGCACCTTCCCCCCCCCAATAATATATTTGTAATGGACCAAGAATATGAATAGAATAATCAAGTAATTTTTTTAGTTAAAAATAATTCACAGAAAAGTTATGCTAATACCGTAAGAAGACTTCTTCATCTGCGTTCATAATAAACCAATTTAAGTTTAATTATGAAATACAATTACAAATAATAACACATTATTATTTTTATTGACTCAATCATAACAACAATAATATAATAATAAAAATGTTTTTTTAGTTGATGATTAAATGATAATTTAAATAGTAAAAAGTTGGTTAATTATCGAATATAAACAAGGTCTAGTTAGGCGTAAGAATGAAGTTGTGGTTCAAATTGGACAAGTCGTTTTACATTGAGAATTTTTTCATGCATCAAATTATTCAAATGATATAAAACATTTTAAAATATAATGAACAACTAATCATACACTTCCATTGTTCCGTAAAGAAGTTATGGCATTGACATTGATTTTTACCGTCTTCAGTATCCATATAGTTTTGTGTTTTTGTTACTTACATTATGTAGTATATATACTACAATAGTAGTCGTAAACTATTATTTTAATAATTTGTACTCAAACAAAAACTTCAGGGGTACTTTCACAGTATACATTCACTATTCTATGAATAATTAAATCTCAAAGTTCTCACTTAAAAAAAAAGTTATACGTGATCAGTTGTAGGTTGCATGATAAACTCTAGTTCTGTGATCGAGATTATGCTCTGAATGAACACTTATGTTTATATGGCACTTCTTGGTTGGCGGTGCACTACTTCAGGTTGATTCGTGAAACAACAGCAGTTGAAATGGGGGTGCTACTAGCTAGTGTATGGTTCCTTGTCACAGTTGAAGTTTGTTTCATTTTGGGTTCATCATCTTGTAGATACAAATGACTGGATAGCACAAGCTTTCCTGGATATGATGGCTCAACTCGGGAAACAAGTACTTTGAGCTATGTAGGGCCACAACAACACCTTTTTGTGTACAGAAACAGGTGTTCCAAAGGGACACTCTCAGACCAATTTTGGGTTGTTGGGTAGGTCTATGATTTGGCTTATTACAACTGTGGTACAGAAAACTTATATCATCCCCTTCACGTCTTGTTTTTGTAGTTTGAACTATTCATAGTTTAAATGTTGCAACTAGTGCAATTAGCCCAAGTACACAACATATTTGAGCGCATTCAAACTCATTTCATGTGTAGCACGAGCTTGACCAGTTCAGGTTTCTAGGTCAAAGCCAACTTGAACTTGAATTATTTAAAGCTCGAGGTTACTCAATGAATGAGTTAGTGAATAATATCAATAGAAGTTTAGTGAAATTTTCACTCCTATTACAAACCAAAGTTTAGCTTTCAAGCTGATCCAAGTGTGTCTGGTTTGAACTTCAAATTTGAACACAAGTTCATTTTGCCAAATAAACGAGCTGGAGCCAAGTTTGGGTCAATTGTTTTGTATAGCGTTACAAGTAGACATTTTCATGGTTATGCATTGATTGATAATTTGATATCCTTTAGGCAATTAGGCCCATTTTAATTCTATCATATCTTTCATTTTTTAAAAAAAAGGATGGAGGACTCCAATCACTCCATGACTTGAAATTGGACTATAAATAAACTTCAACTTTATTTTCCGATCCTTCGTAGCGAATGATTTTGTACAATGGCTGCAGTCAGTGTGATTATAAATTATTGTTTTAAAGCATTACTAGTTTAGTACACGTGCACGGGAATATTTATTTCTATATATAAATGTTGGGAAACATATACGGGTATAATCTAAATATCTCAAACTTGAAAGAGTGTGATATTAGTACCACAAACTTGCACATGTAACATATATACCCTAATCTTTATATAAACAGTTATGTTGGTACCATTATACGTTTTTCTACAAATGTAATTTTATGATGTTAATTAAGTACATAATTTAAAATATACAAAGAATGCAAAGCACTTATCAAATATACATAGTGGATTTGAGATATACAAAGTACATTAAAACATACAAAATTACAAAGCAGTTATTAGATTGTACCGGATTATTATTTATTTCACAAATAAAATTTTAGAATTATAATTGCATCCAAATAAAGTTTAGAGTATTTCGAATTATGTATTTATTGTAATAAATTTATATTTGTAAAAGACATATAATAGTGGCTAGGAAATATCTTTTTATATAAGTTTGAACTATATATATTTCACATATATATGTAATTTTGCAATTTATCACACACTCCATCAAAGTTTGGGGTGAGATATTTATAGTATTTCCCCTATAATATTTGATATAAACATATGATATTAGTTAAAGGAGAGCTATTCCTGTCCGGAAATTCCGGACAGGAGCCCCGTCCGGCCACCTCAATTTGAGGTGGTTCCCAGTGGTATTTTTTGCTCAATTTTTTTTGTATGTTCCTCATCAAGTCTAGTTCATTCATACCAAATGTGAGCAAAAAATTCAACCGGGAAGGTCGTCAAATGATTTTTGCAAGTTAACTGGTCTGGATTCCGGAATATACATATTCCGGACCAGTTAACTTGCAAAAATCATTTGACAACCTTCCTGATTGAATTTTTGGCTGAAATTTGGTATGAATGAACTAGACTTGATGAGGAACATACACAAACAAATTGAGCAAAAAATACCACCGGGAAGGCCCCCAAATGGAGGAGGCCGGACGAGGCTCCTGTCCGGAATATTGGATGAACTAAAGTATTGTACTCTTAGTTAAAGTATATAATAACCAAAAGCGAAATTCGTACTTTGCGTTAATATTCCCCTTTTTTGGAACCAATTATATTGTACGAGTATTACCGCTGGGAAAGAGTGAGATTGGGCAATAAAAGTCTATTTGGTGGTATCGTTTTTTGGCGTCTTATCAGTCAATTCGTTTTTTGGCGTCTTATCAGTCAATTGTTTTACCAAACATGTTACTTTTTTGGATCATTAACTGAAGTTACTATATAGGATCGTTTAAACTATTTTCACATAGTTTTTTCTTTATTTTAAATATAAATATTTTAAATTTTATTTATAAATTATCAGAATCAGTCAATCTAGCAATTTCAGCAATAATTTTATAAATTTCAGCAACTGTAGCTCATTCAGTTAATTTTAGTGTTAACAAATGAGCTCTAAAGTTATATGTAAATCTCAATTAAGCTAAGCTTTCAAGCGGATCAAACAAATAAGCACTAAAATAACATTTTTGTCACTTCACCCACTAACATGTTTTTTTTTTCACCAATGAAAATCCTGTGTTTCGTTTCATTTTTAATATGGATATCTAGATTTTGATGTATTTAGAATGAATAGATATTCTAAGAAAGAAAATCACAAAAATGTAATAATTTTTAAAAAATCAATATATTTCAAAACTCCAAAACGTTGGTGTGAAATAACAATTATATTATTGAAATATCTTGAATTGCATTTGGTGTTCAATTTGGCCATTGTCCTATTTCTTCTTAAATTAAAACATTCCATATGTACCAATGTTAAATATACGGAGTAGTACTCATCCGTCCCATTTTGCACAATACAATTTCGTTTTTAACTTGTCCTAAAAAATGAACACCTTTTTCAATTGAATTTTACTAACAGTCAAGTACCTTGTGGTTAGTCATGGACCCGGTCCGGGCCGGGCCGGGCCTCCGGTTTGGTTTTTTTTTTTTTTTTTTTTTTTTTTTGCTTTCCTACCCCCACCCCCCCCCCCCCCCCCCAAAACCCCCAAACCCCTCCTAACCATCAAGCCCAACCCGGGTGTATCCCAAAAAATGAAAAAAAAAAATCAATTAGGCCCGAGCCCGGACCCCCCCACTGGGCCTAGGCCCGACCCGGACCCGAGAACCGGGCCGGGCCGGTCCCGGGCCGGGCGGCCCAAACCGGGTCCATGACTACTTGTGGTCTGATGACATCACTGTGGCACTCCCAAAGAGGAGGTCACAGGTTCGAATCTCATCTCAGTTCAAGGATGTTGGCATTAACATGGAGCAGGTACTATATATAGGTTAGAAAGAATGATAAAAAAAATGTATTTTACTAACATTTTATTTTCTCATTTCACCATTTACTTTTTTGAATTCATTTCTCTTTATTACTTTTTGTAAATTCATTTCTCTTTCTTGCCTTTTTGAGGTTATAATTATAAAACAATTATTTTATTCTTTATTTCTTAAAACCCATACAAAACTCACATACATCTTACATTATGAGAAGGTAGTACAATATTTTAAAAAAAATGAAGTATGTTGTCATACTTTACGATAGGGGTGGGTTCGGTTCTTGCGGTTCGGTTTTGACCTAAAACCAAATGTAGAATCAAAGTAAAAAGTTCGGTTCGGTTTCGGTGCGGTTTTACACTCCAAAACTTGGAACCACGGTTTGATTGGTTCGGTTTGTTTCGGTTCGGTTTCAGTTTTTTCGGTTTTTTTACCAAAATTTTTTCACTTGATTTTAAATTGATATAATACTTAGAGAGATCAAACATATTACATAAAGAATTCAAGCACAATATAACGACAAATAAAATAAAAATGAGAAGAGATAAATATGTCTTGAATTTTATGAGTATGCGAGATATATAGATAAAACTGTATATATTATTGATTTAATTTGTTTGTGAGTAATTTGAAAATTTTTCATGAATATATATGTTCTATGTGATATAGTTGAGATTAATATTTATTGTTTTATCAATATAAAATCTTTAAGTTAGCTAAAAATAAAAGTTAATTACTACTAATAACTACTCCCTCCGTCCCATTTATATTGTCCCGGAAGAGGGTGACACGGTTATTAAGAAAAGTGGGTTTGTGTGGTTGATATTAATTGATAAAGTAAGAATAAAGTAAGAATGATTTAGAGCCACACAAACTTTGCCAAATACGGTATGGGACAATATAAGTGGAACTTCCCGAAAAGGTAAAACGGGACAAAATAAATGGGACGGAGGGAGTAGTAAACACATATGATCATCATTCAATATAGCCTTTATTACAGACAATGAATGTGTAAATGAATTTATAAACTAAATTAAATTAAACATAACACAAACATTATTTCTCTAACACAAGAAAACCAAAGACTATTGATGATATTAAGATTAACTAGAATTAATGCTTAACAATTAACATATAAATTTCATATTTTAAATAGTTCGGTTTGTTCGGTTCAGTTCGGTTTTGAAGGGTAAAAACCAAAACCGAATCGAACAACTTCGGTTCGGTTCGGTTTTTTTACATTCGGTTTCGGTTTCTTAGCGGTTCGGTTTTATTTGGTTGCGATTCGGTTTAATTTGATTCGGTTTTCGGTTTTCGGATTTTCGGACCCAGCCCTACTTTACGATGTGTGTATGTGTTCATATAGTAGAAAATATAAAGAAAATGAATGGGATTTTGAATATATTTTGTAAAAAGATCAAATTAAATAAAATAAAATGATACTCCTTATTACACAATAATGTGAAGATCAGAAATTGCACACTGACAAATAAAAAATTACACAATAATATGGACCACGCCTACAGTTATATGTCATGTACTAACAAAACTAACCCCACAACCAATAAAAGATCAACAATTCTAGCTTTCAAATTACCAGAGAAAACTTGAGCCACATACCACTAATTATGCTTATGTATTTCACCAGAAGCAATACCGCCATACTAAGTCTAAAATGACAAATCCTTTTTACTTTTTATAGATCTTTTCATTTTGATTTCTAAATATGCACTTCCATCCAAATTTAGATTATCCAGGAACACGGGTATGATTTTTTCAATGTTTCGATTACCGTTATTATAATTTTAATTATAAAACTAACCGAATTCTATTATTATCATTCAATTCAATTTATAAATTTTTATCATGTACGTAGTAATTGGCATCTTTGGGTTAAATATAATGAGAACATGATCATATTTAATGAGTTTAACTCAAAAAAATGAGAAAAGAATGGCACATTAGTGTGAATATGAAAAAGAATCACCTCACATCTAACAAATGAAATAGTGTGTGTAACAAATAAAAACATGCATGGCGTAAAAACATAGTCCCTAGATGTGTATTTCTCCAATAAAACAAGAAGGGAGCTTTATTATTATTTTTAGTACTCCGTATATTTGCTTAATCCGCTCACCAATTCGATCTGTAGCCCCATTTTGATCGAGTCAAAGTACACTTCAATTCAATTAATAAAGCATGCAATTTTTTTATCAAACATTAAAATTAACACATTTATAATAGAAAAATTCCACCAATATTACTCCTGGAAAAGTGATGAACAAAATTGTGATTTCATAATAACTTTAAGTGACTATAATTATATTCAAAGTTACTATGGTGTAGTTACTATGAATTGAACATTGAATACATTTATAGTCATTAAAAGTTACTATGTCACATTTTCGTCCATTCCTTTTTGTTAGTAATATTTTAGGAAAAAACTCATATTCGACTAAGTTACCACCTAATAATTAAATTTAAAAACTGAAGTAAAGTTACCACCTAATAATTAAATTTAAAAACTGAATTATGCACTTAAGTATATGAACTTTTAAAATTCCACTAAATTATACCGCGCGAAAAATTCACCTTACCAAGATGTCAAACAAAAGGTTCTTTTAAATACAAATTCAATTACTTTTATTCTAAATTAAAAATTGATACTAAAGCATTAACTTATTGTATATTTATTTTAAAGGTATGTATTGTACATAAAATCATTTAGCGATTTGGTGCAGCAAATTAAACGTGACTCTTTACTCATCTATATTGCAAATCATCATTTAACTATATATTTTATGATCCATAAGTATTTTTTCTTGGTCTTAATATTAATGATATAAGTAATGAGAATGCAAAACACAATACTCGTGAGAGGATCCGGATCCTCTGCCGTAAGGCAGAGGTGCCTTGCGCATGGGAGGGCAGGGGAGCGGCCAAGCTAGACGGCCTCAAGATCGGCGAAAAAGTGAAGCTCAAGATCCCCGATTGTTGAATTGTCAATCGGACGATCGGGAAGAAGTAAGGCACTCTCTACCTTACTCTAAAGTAAGGTAGAGGCTCCGGATCCCTCGTGAGAATGCAAAAACTCACCAACTTAAAATGGGTTTTATCAAATATAATATCTACCTTAATACTCCCTCCGTCCCATTAGAAGGTTCTCACTTTCCTTTTTTGGACGTCCCATTAGAAGGTTCACATTTCCACTTTAGAAAACAACTAACAATCTTAAGTGACAAATTAATCAGTAAATATTAAAAATATACATTTATAACATCACAATTATCATTACTAACTACATTATAATATATGCATGTTAAAATTATTTCTCAAAATATACTCAAAATATTTTATTTACTTATCACCTAAATAACTGTGTCGTTTCGCTATGAGAATCTTCCAACGGGACGGATGTAGTATTTACGTAGTATTTTTATCCGTTAAGTCCATGGTAATGGAAAGAAACAATTTTATCTACCGCCACTTCATTCTCTTGTTTCTGTTCACTCTCCTCTCATCGTGCACCCTCTCTAGATTACTCTTCAGTGAAAGTTATATACGAAGTATTAGCAGCAAAAGTTGATCAATTGTACGCGAGGTTGAGTTTTCTTCACACAAAGAAAACTAATTTTAGTTCCATCTAAATTTATTGTTAAAAGGGCAAAAGGCAAGAAACTAAAGCAGATGCTAACATTTCTCTAGGCAAATTAAATTTTAGAAAATGAATATTTGAGTTCCTAGAAATCTAAGAATGTTTTCTTTTGGACTGAAATTTGCTGGTCTGGTCTAGCCTGTTTAAGTCTGGTTTGGCCTGGTCTGGTCTGGTCTAAACTGGTCTGGTAAACGTATGGTCTCTGTGTATTTTATAACTATGAAAGTCAGGTCTAATCTGGTCTGGTCTGATTAAGTCTGGTCTGGTCTGGTCTGGTCTGGTCTGTTTAAGTTTGGTCTGATCTGGTCTGGTCTGGGATTGAAAACAATCCAAAAGAAAACATCCTGAGACTAATATGATAAATTGATCGAAAAGCAAGAGTGTACCATTAATTATTAGATTTAAGACCTAATTTTCTTAGGGATAGTGGCTTTGTTCTCATATTAGGTACGGAGTATATCCGTAACTCAATATCCTGATGTAATATACCCGAAGTACTTTGATAAGGATTTCCACTCCTAACTCAGTATATAGTGGTTTTCAAAAAAAAAAAAAAACTCAGTGTATAGTGGTATCCAGCAGATTGAAGACAATAATATCTATAAAATAGGGAATTTCAAAAGGCACTCCGAAAATTGATCATATTTATTACTATCAGAATTTATAGGGGTGTTCAGTTGTTGGCTGTTAGCCGTTGGCAAATTGATTTGGCTGATTACATATAGCAGATTCAATTGGCTGTTTTGATTGGCAGATAGTATTAACAGTTTATAAAATAGTGTTTGGTTAAATGGTCGTTTATAATTAGCTGATTATTTGTTAAATGACTTTAATGGACATCATGTTTACTAACTAATTTTAAACGAACCATTTTTAATATATAAAAAGATCCATTAACGCAACTTACACAAGTTATGGTTCACTGGCCATTATCTTTATTTGCACCACAATTTCAAATCCTTGTGTCCTGCAACTTAAAATCTAAAATATAAGGTAACAAGATTTTTTTGATAGTCTATCAACATCATCTTAAGGCATGCTCCGTGTGTATGAACAAAAATTCTTAGTGTACACTTTCTTATACACATCAGTACATCTCTGTGTCTGTGTGAAGTTTTTTTGTCTGTGAACATCAATTCACAGACAAAACCGGCTTGTTTTGTCTGTGAAACATTCTACAGACAAAACAAGTCAGTTTTTTGTCTGTGAACTGGTATTCACAGACAAAAAAACTCTCACGGACATAGAGGTGTACTGATATGTATAAAAACGTGTACAAAAGGAATTTTTCATGTATGAATGATCTACAATAAAAAAAAGCAGAATATAAAGTTCAATAATGTACATCATCTACAGTAGAAAATCTATTGTACAAGTTCAACAACAGAAATTTAATTAATTTTGCTAGGGGTACACAAATTGTGTACACCCTTGCCACCCCATATAAATACCTCCCCTTTTTTTTACCTCACTTCCTCTCCCCAATTCAAATTTTTACCCTATTTTCTTTTGTCTCCCATCCATCCCACTCCCTCCCCATACTCCCGCACCCACTCCACAATTCGGACCGCCATCTTCACGAATCATCCAAAGCCATCCAGCGACGCCGGACCACCGAAACCAGCGAGGAGGTCATTTAAGCATCCAACCGGGCATCCGAAGTCGCTGAAAGCATCGTTTTACTCTTCCAGACGACTCTCGTTCCTCAAGGCGCTGCTTTGCTCGCTGAAGCATCCAACTGAAGTCAGTTCGTCGAGGCGTTGGTCGAAGTTCGTTGAGCCGCTTACCCATCCACCTGAGTGCTCTGCTCCAAGTCTACGAGGCGCTGGTCCAAGTTCGTCGGAAAAAGCAGATACCTTTGAAGCCATGGTGCGAACAAGTTTAACCAATCTTGTTGAAAGGTAATATTTTCATCCTTGCGCAGTACTCACCTTACCATAATTGATTTAATTGAATTAAACAAGACCTAATTTTCTTTCCGTGATTTAATAATTGTCTGAGATGTTGTTTGTGTGTTGTGAGATGTCTATGACATATTTTGAATTGTCTGTAGGGAGTTCATACATGAATGTGATGTTTTAAGTAGATGTCTGTCATTCATATTTCTGTGCCTGTCATATTTTTTAGTTGTCTGTCATTTGTTTAGCATTGTCTGTCTTGTGTTTTTAGTTGTTTGTCATTTGTTTCGAATTGTTTGTAACAATTTTATAATTGTCTGTGAGGTTATAAAAACATGTTTTGTAGTTGTTTTCCCCAATATTTACACTTAAAACAGTTGTAATAAAGTTTTTTTTGCCATCCAAAGTAATACAAGTTTTTGGCAAAAAAACCTTAGTCAAATTCTCGAGGAGAGAGGAGGCTCGGTTGTACTCTCCTAGCTCTGCTAAGGACACAGCTGGTCCCTGCAAATCACCATAACAATTGTGAGTTGTGAACTCAACTAGGGGTGGGCAAAAATACCGAAATATCGGTATACCGCACTTACCGTACCGAAAAATACCGGAAAATACCGAAATATTGGTATACCGTCATTTTCGATACGGTATCTTACCGTACCGATCTATTTCGGTACGGTAACGGTAAATGTTTTCAAATACCGCGGTATACCGGTATAATACCGTACCGACTCTCTACTCAACAATAACTTTTTATTCTAATATATTGTAGAAATCCATTATAATTTTAAATCCCAAAATTAATACTTAAGTTGGTTACAAATACAAAAATACAAAAATAAAGGTCCAATTTCTCAAACTCACTATAACCTTATAGGATTCTACTACGCTAACCTTAATGACTAATGAGTAATGTACAAATGTCAAGAAACAAGTCCATCCTGTTCCAAGAGCTTGCAAGTCGTGATGGCTGAGCCGCTAAGTAGCTGACGAGTGAAGAGAGATACACTTATGTGACAAGTGTATTTACATAGGGATTCCACGAGTCGAGACACACAACTTTGTCCGAAAGTCTTATTCAATTTTTAAAAAATTATAAAAATGACCGAATACACAATATCATATTAGGAATAAATGATTTTATATCCATGTCGTTGTTTGAATAGTTTTATTTTTTTTGTTAGAGATCACTATTGATTTAATTATATTTATATTGTTTAAGTTATTTTAGGAGAATGTGTAACTTTTTAATATGTGGCATGTTGAACTCCTTAAATATACTAATAATAGTTATTCTTCAATATTGAATTGACATCAATAGATTATTAATTGTATTTCGTAACATTTTAATCATAGATTTAATATGTCGCTAGTAATAACGATTTAGTATATTTCGTTAGTCAATGATAATTTTTTGTATTGGGAGACATGCACGGTAATTTACTGATACCATACCGTTACCGAACCGAAATTTCGGTATACCGAAATGCGGTATACCGAAACTTCGGTAAGGTAAAGGTATGCAAATTTTGCATACCGAAAGTTTTGGTATGACAAAGGTATGAGAAAAAATATAAGGTATACCGTACCGAACCACCCTAAACTCAACCCAAGGGCACAAGCAGTTAAACCAAAGAAAATAAAAATATACTGCATTGAGTGCATTCCTATCAAAAAGTCATGATTTGGGTTTATTTTGTGTCTCAAAAGAGTCGGGTATAAAAGTCAGCTTTCATTTTAAAATGGATCATGATTTTAAATGGATGTCACCATGTGACTCCATAGAGGAGTAACATATGGCTCATTAAAACCTTTCCCAAATGATCAATTGGCAGACATCAGTCGTATTTTAATTTTTAAACACAAATTATATGGTGAATATAAAGTCAGACAAAGTGCACAAGCACGGTGACTTAGGATGTTTTTACTTGGACTGTAATTTGCTGGTCTGGTCTGGTCTGGTCTGGTCTGGTAAGGTCTGGTTTCTTTGTATTTTTATAACTATCCAAGTCTGGTCTGGTCTGGTCTGGTCTGGTCTGAATTGGTCTGGTCTGGTCTGGACTGGTCTGGTCTGGTCTGGAACAAATTACAGTCCAAGTAAAAACATCGTTAGAGCATCACCAATGGTACCTGTTCACATGAATAAAAATTGCCACATCATCCAATGTTAACATTATTTTTTATATTTTGTTCTCCAATGCGGGGTCTCTAATGCTGATGTGTGAAAATTTAATGTGGACAGTGTTGCAATGAATGTCTTGATATAACAGCGTGCTTGACATGCTTAGAGCATCTCCAATGCTACAATGTGCACAGTGCACATGTGGCATGAGAGAGATACACACAAAAGCTTGATTTTATGACATTTATCTCTCTTTCTTTCCACGGCCTTATGTATTTTAGTAAGTTTTTCTCTGCAATGTCAACCACAATGTCTACATCTAGACACTGTGTTTGACATTGTGAAGAAAAACCTACCAAAATGATGTAAGATCCTTCAAATAAGAAGAGCGATATTCTATTTATTATTTTTTAATTGGTTATCTCTCGTGCCACGTATGCACCGTTAAC
Organism: Cuscuta epithymum; assembly: GCA_945859915.1. NCBI lineage: Eukaryota > Viridiplantae > Streptophyta > Magnoliopsida > Solanales > Convolvulaceae > Cuscuta > Cuscuta epithymum. The sequence continues at coordinate 194,404 of CAMAPF010001061.1, read as the reverse complement.
GTTTTAGCATTGAAGATGCTCTTACTCACCAATTTTGGAACGGTTTTCGCAAACGTGTGAACGTGAGATTATTGATTTGGTAGTTTTCAATTATTTCAAAAATAAAAGGCATACATACGTAACACTAGTATATTTACCCGTGCCGTGCACGGGTTAAAATGATTTTGCTTAGTCTTACTAATGAAAAATCACTTATTTAATTGATTATAACATTGTTTTAATTTATTGATCATGTCTTATTTTTGAACTAATTATCTAAACATGTTTTCAAACTACATTTTCTAATGAAAAGAACATTTTTACACCTCTTAAATGTAATTAATCTTTTCAACCATCTTTACCTAAACAAAAAAATAAAATCATCAATGCTTATTTTTATCCATTAAATTTCATTCGTGGCTTAGTGATTTTTTCAAAATTAACTACACGTCAGTTGGAATTCATTTATTTAAAAATAGGTATAGTCAACTTTTTTTTGCAGATAATAGCCCTTCAAGGTTTTAGATTTTTGCAAATTAATCTTTCGATCTCTTTCCAGAACAACATAGAATAAATAATTTGTGACAGTCGTATTTAATTTCAATGAAAATGATGGCAGCAACAACACGCTACATATTGTGATTGGAGCTATGGATTTATATTTCATTAGATTGAGTAAAATACATATTGTTGGACTTATAGTATGATCCAAAAGATAATTTATGGAAATTTGAGTTTTCAAGTATTTTGATATTATTAAAGTTGTATGTGTGCACTTTAAAAATGAAAAAATGAATATCACAGGCCAGACAATTCTATTCTAAATCAACAATTTCATTGGAAATTTTGTGGACATGAGCTATTAAACATATCTTACCTTTAATTTATTTAAAAACATTGACTTATAGAGCTAAATGACCTCATTGCATAAATTCATACATGAATAAAATTCATATTCATCATCTTGAAATCCTTTTAAGATTTGTTTTCTCAATTAGATCATAATTTAGGAATTCATTTGTGAGGTTATTTGTGTAGCTTTTGTAGTCCCTCTTTCTATTTTAGTAGCAAATCATGTGTCATAGTCTCAATTTTGGTGATTAAATAAAAATTTAAATATTTTTAAAATATGAACAATTAATTCCATAGTAAGATATTTTAATTTCTATGTCTATCTCACTTCTACTTGTATTATGATTAACTCTATAATAAGCTAATTAACTTCAAATTTTACTCATGAACACTTTCAAGAGATTTGTTGAATTCTAATCTAATATACAGTTCTAAATTTTAGGGAGGACTCCATTAAAAATGTTTTTAGTTTGATTGATTTTTTTGTCTGATTTGTCTATGATGATTGATTTTGATTTGGTATGATCTAATCTGGTCGGGTCATATTATCTGGACGTTTTTCAACCCTTTCAATCAAACAGATTTACCTTGTTCGAGTCCATCTAATAGTTCAGATGCAACATTTCAAAATTCAAGTCCAGACAATAGCCTTTAGTTTTTTTAGCAGAAATAAAAGTTTTATTAAAATATAGAAAAAATTACAACAGCTAATGAAGGTAGAAAGTTAAAGAAATAACATAAAGTTATTGAAATAACATGCTAACGATCCACTCCCAAAAGAGAAGCCGTCCCAAAAGAGAAGGCCTCCTCCTGATGAAGATAGAAACCGATAGCTAAGATCATCAACAATACCAACTAAATAAGCTGAAGCCACTCGTCCCAAAATATATAACAAATCTTTCCTATCAAAGCATAAACCTTAATCTCCACATATAGCTCAAAATGCCAAACATAGCCCGAATCTATGAGCCCGTTTGGCAACTTGTTTTCAACTTATCAGCCTTTTTTAAAACCAAAATACGTAGATTTCACTTGCACGCTGAATTGTGAAATTATCAAAATAATTCAAGTGTGATAATTTTTAGGGTGAATTTACTGTAGAGCCCCGTTGTAGCTACTTCCCGTATATTTTTTTCTTAAATTTATTAAAAAAGTACATTTTAAAACATAATATTTCAATGATTCAGCCAATGTAGTCACTTCGGCCAGATTTTCATAATTTAAAAATTTGTTCCGATTAAGCAAGTTCAGTGTTACCAAACGGGTCCTATGTATCCAAATAAAGAATTGCTTTATGCGCCCCCTAGAATTACTAAACATAACCCATGTAACATAATTTTTCCCATTTTAAATTTCTTTTATTAAAAGTGTTTCTCATCACATTCTAACAATCTTAAACAGTTTTTTAATTCTCTAACGTACGGATGGGAAGTTGTACAAATTTTTTAATTTCTTAATGTTCTTTAAAATTCAGCTTCTTAAAAAGTTTTTTTTGTTAAATATGTTTATTTACTTAATTGTGTTGATACCATTTTGACTTTTAAGATCAAATTATGAATATTAATATATTTTTAAATTGAAAAAATATTAAAAAAATGATTTTAAAATTACAATACTTGTTTTGCATTTAGAATATATGTATTTTGAATTGATTTATAATAGCTTTTTAACACTCATAATTTTGGAATTGAAAAAAAAAATCAAAAATAAGATTTTAAAATTGCAATACTTATTTTACATTTGGAATATATGTACTTTAAACTAATTTATGATAGCATTTTATTACTCATAATATCACACCATATATGTATTACAAAGCATTCTCAAAATATTACTTTTCACTTTTCAACCGATAAAAAATAATACTTTTAAATAACAGTAAAAAGCATTCCTATATTTTAAGCTTAAAAACATAGTCTAATTATAAATTTTTTATTACTCATATTAATACTCATATTATATTAGGACATTAGAATGTGTAGAATGTTTTGACAGATTTATTTAATCTCATATAGAGTTCTAAATATCTTGGATGGCTCTTTGGTTTTTATCAAATGGGCCTTATGTTTGGTATTAAGAAGCATTTGATTATAAATGGCATTTTCTCCATCTACCGCTCTTAATACCAAACATAACCATGCAGATAGAATTACTAAACCTAACAATGTAAGATACATTCGCCTTTTTTTTTTGCTAAAACTACTCGTCATCGCATTCTATCAGCCTCGAACATTTATTTAATTCTCTAATGTACGGATGGAAGGTTGTATATATTTTTTAATAATGTTCTTTAAATTTCAGTCTCTTAAAAAAGTGTGCTTTCAAAATTAGTTCTTTTTATCAATTTTTAGATATCGTGTTCTTACTTAATTCTGTTTACACCATTTTGATCGACTTTGTAGAATAAAATTTTATTTTATTATAGTCTGAAATTGAAAAAAAATTAAAAATAAGATTTTAAAAAATTCATCACTTGTTTTACATTTGGAGTACATATACCTTAAGTTAATTTATACTACCTAGTACCTTTTATTACTCATAATATCTCACCAATTGTGTATTACAAAGAATGCTCAAAATTTTATTTCTCACTTTTAAAATAATAAAAAATAGTATTTTTAAATAACTCTAAAAAGCATTCACATACATTTGTTTAAGTTAAAAAAATTCAATCGAATTAAAAACATATTTATTACTTTTATCATGACATTAGAATGTGTAGAATGTTTCGGGAGATATATTCTAATCTAATACGGAGTATGTAGTTCTAAATTTTAGGGAAGGACTCCTTAAAGATGTTTTAACTGAACTGGATTTTTCTAGTCTGATTTTATTTTTTATCTGATCTGATCTGGTCTGGTCTTCTATGACAAATGTTTGATATGATCGATAGAAATTGAGAAAATTTAACATAAATAACGTATAGAATGTAGATGAATTCTAATCGAATACAACAAAATTTCCATGATCCGTAATTGTATTTCTATTTTTGTTTAAATATGTAATTTCTAATTCTATTCTAACGTTATGAAGTTAGTTTTTTGAACAAAAAAAATGGGAACATGAATTGATAAGATGACATAGAATTGATGTATTGATTTATTATTCCTAAACTAACGTACATAACATGAATTGATTAATTTTAATCTAACTTAACTTCTAACTTAGTCCTAAACTAACGAACGTATAATATGATGAGTTTTAATATAACTTAACTTCTAAGTTCTAACGAACGTACAATTAAGAATTAATTTTCTAAATTAGGAAGAGAATAAAAAATATTATAATGAATGTATGCTTAGAAGATGACACATGACAAAACTCCATAATTGTATGTTTGAAATGTACTTTCCATAGATGTAGTATATAACTATAGATAGATATAGATGATATCAAATTGGAAAGAAAATATGGGATATTATAATGAATGTTTTGTTTAGAAGATGACAAATGACAAAACTTTCCATAGTTTGTGATATTTAATGAATTATAATTCTGATGAATTCTAATCATAAACATATTATTTGTATTTGCAGAAATCATGAATTGTGACCTTTAAATTAAAGAATTTCTAGTCTAACATTAAATTCTAATTTTTAGCAACTCCGGCCTAGCAGGAAGAATAGCTACGGAGTAATGTAATCTAATACGAATATGTCTCCTAATTTTTAGCAAAATTAATTGAGGAAAAGTAATGTACGAAAGGGTTTTTGATAAAGTTGCTTAGAACATGACACGTGTCAAAACTTTCCATAATTGTATCTTTGAAATGTATTATCTATAGATTTATATGGGTTGTGAACGCTACCCATTGGAGAAGTTTTTTGAGTTCCACTATCTATTTACATGATTCCATTTATTAGTTGCCATGTGTCAAAGTTTATTCCATGTTAACAATGTAGCATTAAAGATGCTCTTATAAGATAGGCATGGACCCGGTTCGGGCCGCCCGGCCCGGGACAGGCCCGGCCCGCCACTGTGCGGGCCCGGAACCGGCCCGGTTCTCGAGTCCGGGTCCGTGTCGGGCCTAGGCCCGGTGGGGGGGGCGGGTCTAGGCTCGGGCCTAGTATTTGGCGAACCGGCCCGGCCGGGTCGGGCCCGGGCCCGGGCCGAATTGGTTTTTTTTTTCATTTTTTGGGGTTAGTTGGGTTGGGCTTGATGGTTAGGAGGGGTTTGGGGGTTTGGAGGGGTGGGGGGGGTGAGTGGGGGGGTTAGGAAAGCAAAAAAAAAAAAAAAAAAAAAATATGACCGAACCAGAGGCCCGGCCCGGCCCGGCCCCGGACCGGACCCGGTGGCTACCCGGGCCGGTCCCAAGCCTTCCTTCCAAAAAAAAAAGCCCGGCCGGGCCCGGCCCGGGTCCATGACTATTATAAGATAATGTTGAAACTTGCCAAACAAAAGGAATATGTATTCTGCAATCGATCAACAAGCGGTGCGACTTAGTCTAATACAACACCAAACATCAATATACAGAGTATCTAATACAGTCTCATTATTATTTAATTTAATCATAAACGCACAACAGGGACCAATACAAATCTGTGCGTGTGTACCACAACAAATAGAATACATCAGTAACGATACTTGGTAGAGTAATCTTTGGGTGCGATGACAAGACCACGGCCCTTTCTGGCACCACGATACACAGTCTCAACAATGTCAATGAACTCTTGTTTGTCCTTCAGCGCCCAGTTTATCTTGTTATTATTCCCAGTTCCAAGATCAATCATGATGTGTTTGTTCCTAAAGAAGAACATTACAGTCGACGGGTCATACAATTCATACATTGTGTTGAAGTCAGGTACTTCGGTTATATCCACTAGGTATATCACTGCAAAATTCTTTAATGTCTCCGCCACTGAAGCCAATACCTCATCCATCTTAAAACTCAAGCAAAACAAAACAATCAGTAGGCACATCAAAATAAAGAAAACAGTACTGCAATATATGCAATGCTCAATATGTACTGTATAAAAAATTATTTGACCACAGTCAATAGCACACTCGGTTTAAAAATTATCTCACAATTCACCATGTCCATTAAAGCACAAGTCACTCCATACAGGAAGATGCAACATTCTATAGGCATGGTGAGAGATGATGACTTGTATATGTCCATTGTTGATATATTACTTTACTTCATAAAAATCCTATGGAAACCTTTGGAAACAAGTAGAACAAAATCTCAGCTGTTATAATGTATGATCATGCAGAAAATTTTTCATTGCACAATACAAAAAGTTTTACTCCATATTGAACATCCATTTTACTCCGTAAGTAAAATTATTTGTTGTTGACTTGTTTTACACACACACACATATATTTCAATGTAATTTGTAATACATTATTTTATTCTATATAAATTACGGAGTACATATTATACAATGTATGTTGTTTCATATACATTTTTAACATAGAGTATGTAATATGTTATAAATTATTTTAATATGTATGTATATTTAAATATTACATGTGAAATGACATGTCGCCTAGTTGTCGCCTAGGCGGGCGCCTAGACGCCGAGGCGATATGGCGGTCGGCTGGCGCCGCGCCCCGCCTAGCCACCGTAACAAGTATGATGCAAATAAAGTGTCAATCTAGAGAAACAAAACCTTCTAACTATGCAGGGTCATGGATGTTTTCATTCATTCATACATACATATATACATGTCATAACTAGCTCATTAGTCCTACAAATCAAGAATGTTTCAATGTAAAAAACATTTGACACCGCTTACGAAAAGGAAACTTAAAATGAGTTAACTTGACCGGGTGGTGTCCGTTTTTATTACAATAAAATATTATTGACCTTACATGATTCATATGGTTACATGTAATTATGCAATTCTATTCAGAACTATTTGGAACCTGCTGAATTTTTTCATGCACAACACAGATGACAGAAGTCACAGAACTACAAGACCTAAGGACAAACCTTCTATGTATTTCATGTACTCATTCTTATCCAAGTCTATAGAATGCATCACCAGCAATGGTCATCTGTGGACCAAGTTCACATGTTTTTGGTAGACCAAGCTCACAGACGAGCTGCGAGTACACAACTTAAAATCCTGAAGCCTGAGAGAAAACTTTTTACACTCCAAAGCACCATAGCAGTAAAAGAGAAGGCAAATACAAAAGCTTAATAGCTTATAAAGGTCAACTCATCAATGGTTTCCATGTATATAGAACATTAGAACACTCCGGTGAAGAGGTGAGTTCTCCATTTGATTTTTTAGTTTTCTTCATGGAGGTGGCGGTGGCACAGTCCACAATCATGGAAGTCAGATATGGAGACATCAAAGACCATTAAAGGAGGAGATGAAGAAAGTTGGAGAGGAATGTACCAATGAATGTGAAGGAGGAAAGGAGCAAATTGAGCAATGAAGGTGGAAAAGGAAGACAGAGCCGGTAATGGAAAGGGAATACAAGCACATGAGGTGAGGGGTAGAAAGTTAAAAGGGAATGGCAAAAAAATAGAATATATCTGTATGACGTAAGTCTTGTTATACATCTTGTTTTACATAAAGGCATATTCTACAACAATTTGGGGGTGTTTACATTTCCTTCCCAATCATTTCCTAACTGGCCAATTTGGTTTCTTTTAGGGAATGCACAAACTTCACTGCATCCTCTCCTACCATGCAATCAAAACAAATAAGTACCAGGTGGCATAAAGAAATCTTCACTCCCTCCTCATTCACCCTCTATCTTGATCTAAAACATACCCTTAATAACACCCATATTTAACGCAGTTAACTGACAAAGACAGGATACGTTATGAAAATGGGAGTAAACTGCTGGATACAGTAGAACAAAGGCCCCTGCAGAACGAACCTATTTTGATTCTAACTCTTATAGTGGAAGAAGCTTTCTGTAAGAAATTCGATTTATATGAATTCACATGTTTTTAAAAAGCAAGAACATTGGAGAACTTACTAATCAAACTGTCTATGGGGGTTAACTAGACATACCCAACCAACCAGAATTTACAAGTTAATCTCGATTAGTGTACAATTTAATAAACGTTTCAACGTTTTCCCCCTTTTAGGACAACAAAATGGAAAAAAGAAAAATTGGACAAATAGCTAACGATAAAGAATGTACCTGCATGCAGGTCTCGTCCCAGTCGTGACCGAAGCGGATAAGGACAAGGCGCTCCTCCTCTGCAAGGATCGCTTGATCAACTGCCCAACCGGAATGAAGATGAGGCAGCAAGTACGACATTTTTGGAATCAAGGCAAGCAATGGAGCAGATCGTAGTATATTAGCGCCTGTTTGTATGGAGTGTTTGGAAGTGTGATGCAAGTGTTAGTAAGTGTTAGTTAGGGTTCGGAAGGGAAGGGAAGTGTAAGTGTTAGACATAATTTTACCTTATTTGGGAGAGTCAAATGAATGAAGTGTTAATAATGGAAGTGTTAATAATTTTACCTTGAGGCAAAAGAAACGAGTAGAGAGAAGAGATGAAAAAACAAACCATCAGACCCGTGGGAAAGACATTCGAAGTAAAATGTCGAATCATTTTATGTTTTTCGGGTAAATGAGAAGGGTAATAATTGTCCAACACCTCAAAACACTCCAAATCGACGTGTTAAAAAAATGGACAATTGAGGTGTTGGGAAGGTTATTATTAACACTTCCTAACCATTACTAACACTTCTTAACACCTCTGGATTTTTCTCCCAAACAAGTGTTAGCATCAACACTTACTAACACTTCCATTACTAACACTCTTCAACACTCAATCCAAACAGGCCGTTAGGGTTTGGAGCAAGGGGCGGATCTACCTTTGGCATCCAGGTGGGGCTAAATTTAATAAAAAAAATAATATTAAAAAAAAACATTTATTCTAGCAACAAAATCAAAGACAAAAATTAAGATTATAGGAATAAGAGTTTTCATTAAAGTCAAATACAAATACACCATAATTTTACAATTGTTCTCTACAGGTTTTACAACTGGATTAGCTACTTCCTTTATCTTTTTCTTCAACAGGTAAGTATCTCTTCATTGCCTTTGTTGAAAATAATAGGATGACTAATTACAGCATAAATATTTTTTAAATTAATAATTAGATTAATAAGAACAAGTCACAAGCAAATACTACCTTTATTTTATTAGTCATCCTATTATTTTCAACAAAGGCAATGAAAATCACATATTTTCTAATACATTTGATCTTCAACAAGTCACAAGAAAAATCAAACTATAAATGATGATTCCAATTTACAAGTTTAGAAATAATAATCAAATTCATATCAAGCAAAGCTGTAATTTAGTTTTTAACTTTAAATTAAAAATATAATAAATTTTAAAAATTAAAAAAACAACTTGTTAAGCACTTATGACTTACGCAGCAATTCTAGGAGTTAGGACGCAGGCCTCTACTTACCAGTTACACCCGAAGACTTGAAGAGTAGCTCTCAAAGTCTCAATTTACCAATTACCACCGTCCACCGAAGAGAAATTAGAGCAACGAGCAGCAACTAAACTATGTAATATTATTATAATATTATTATATTATTATAATAATATTATAAAATTATTATAATATTACTAATAATAATAATTATTATTATATAATCATACTTATAATTATAATTATAATAATAATTATAATAATAATTATAATCATAATTCTAACTATAATTATAATTATAATTATATACTCCGTAATAACAATAAAAATATTATAATAACAATAAAAATATAATAACAATATAGTAATAACATTATTATTATTATTATTATATAATATTAATATTATTACCATTGTTATATTATATTATTATTATATTATTAGTAATGTATTATATTATTATTATATAATAATAATAATATTTAGATTATTAACATTATTATATTATGATTATTATTATTATTGTATTATTATTAATATTAATATTATTAACAATAACTATAATATAATAATTATAATAATAATAATAAGTGTAATTAATATAATAATAAAAGTGATAAATCATGTTTGAATTTTTCTGATCTGGTCTGATCTGAGTGTTTTTGATCTGATCTGAATCTTTCTGATCTGATCTGAATGTTTCTGATTTGATCCGAATCTTTCTGATCTGATCTGAATTTTTCTGATCTGATCTGATCTAAATAAAATAATAATAAGGAATAAGTAATAAGATTAAGACGAAGAGAACAACTTCTTAGGGAGAATTTTCTGTTTTTGTTTTTTTGAGTAATTTTATGAATGTTTCTCTAGTATACCTCTATTTTTATCTATATGCTATTATTTTCTAGAGTTATTAATAGGAAATTTATCAACTCAATCTCTGAAAGATAGATGCTATCAATTCGGGACCCCAAAGAAAAAAATATCGATGTACAGTATGGTCTGAAATAATTATAATTTTACTTGAGATGATGCACTTTAAATTTCTGAATATAATTCAGAAATATTCTCAACACAGTCCACCTACAAATATTATAACATAATGGTTATCTCTACTATGCAGTTCTAAGGTAAGCACTCCCTATGTTCATGTTGCTATATCCTATAATGCTATTATTCTAACTCAAGTGTATAAATTTGTAGGTATAAGGTCAATGTGAGAGTTGTGTATGGGACCACCCAATCTTCATTTCTGCTATCCGGGATCAGGAGGTCCGCAGCTTCCCTCAAGGATCATATATCAAAGTTATTTCTTTCCTTGCTTAGTGTTTTTTACATGTTTATCATGCCTAAATGTTGGTTACAGAAAAACATCGGATCACATTACTTTCCTACTGAAATTAAAGGGCTCATAAATACCAAAGCTTATGAAAATTGCTTTTCACGTATTCATTTATAAGTGCAAATACAACCAACCATTTATAGGTGAAAATTGATTTTAATACAGGTCTTTGTTTTGTTTAGCATATTGAATAGTTGAATATAGGTGCAAATACAACCAATTATTTGAAATAATAATAGCTATTTGGGGGTGGGCGGGGGGCATACCTGGAAATTACTTTAACTGCTCCTCATTTCCTGCATTTATAGCTGCATATTGGTGAAGAACATAATACAATGAAATTGGTATCCAAGTACGTGCATTTTCAAAGGTCTTACAAAGTAAGCAGTCATGATAGCAAAGTTATTCTCTAGAGCTTTCATTTTTAAGCACACTAATGTATTGTGACTCTGTGTTCGTTTCTCTCTTACTTTTTGCTTTATGTATATGTTCATTTTGGTTTTGGCAGGGTGCAAAAATACAATACAAGTACAGGACAAAGATATCCATTGAAGGGCCATTGGTACAACTCAAAATTCATCCAAAGGATCCACTTTCATGATCTTTTGTTGCAAACAAATGAGTTTAAAATTTTACCTTTCATAGGATTTACTGAGTCTGTGTATGTGTGAGGACTTGTGCAGTCTTATATTGTATATATGTGTGAGGACTTGTGCAGTCTTATATTGTATATATGTTATGCACCAACTAACATGATACCCGCATTTTCAAGAACAATTATCCAATATATACTACTTCGTACAAAATAGAAATGGTATGCTATGTTCTATTTTCCCCAGAAATTCTATACCATTTAACTGTTAGATTATAGATTTGGAATCAAACGTTTGTTCAAGCATACGACTATTGTGTTATTGTTCCTGATAGTTATTGGATGAAGGGGATACATGGAGACTTAATAAACTATTCAAGATTATATGGTTAAAGTCATAACTATTGATTCACAAAAGAGTATAAAATAGTGTAATAAACATTTTTTTGCATGCATATCATAGATCGATACAAACCTGTAAATTATTGACGTGCACTTTGTCGTGCGTGCACTCAAAATAATATTCAATACTAACACTTATACGTAGTATAGGTCAAGTAGAGTTCGTATTCACATGGAAATGAATAACTTTCTTTTTATGTAAATAGTAAATAAAGGGGGGGTTTTGATTGTTGAGTGATTTAATTAAATTAAACACGAAGATGAACGAGTTATATGGGATTAAATTCAAGAATAAAAGAGACTTGGTCTTGCTACTTTCCACTTGTTGATATATTTTAGTCGGTCATTGTTATATCTATAACTTATCCCCTCTCGAATACTCAATCGAGGAGTATATCCAATTCATCGAGGGTAGTTATTAACAACGACCGTTCATTAATAACCCTTACTATTTATCAAATATAGAACAACGCCATATACCGATATAACAGTAGCTTTTAACCTCTTTAACTCCTTGATGAAATCAATTAAGATTGATAACCTCAACACAACGGTTTCGGTTTAACCAACAAAATTAATCCCTCTTAAGTTTATTAACCACGACCGTGCATTAATAAACCGAAGTTACTTACTTGTGAAACCATCAACGTTTAACCATTGGTTCGTTGAACGTTTCTAGTAATAATCAATGTTGGAACGTTAACTAATCGTCACTTAGCCACCCTCCAACATTAATATAGAATGAGATTAAGGGAAGAATTAATAATCAAGAGGAGAAAGTAAGAAAATAACTCACAACTTTAATAATCAATAAAGCTTCAAGAGCAAAACCAAGAAATGGAAGTTTAGCTCCTCATTTGGAGACTAAACATGCTATAAAAATATAAAAGAAATACTATTCTAAACTGAGCTTAAGAGTATGGAAGAAGGGATGCTCTTATTGTGAAGGAAAAGGGGTGTATTTATAAGTGTTTGGAGGTAGCAGGGTGGTGTACCCGACCGGGTATATAGAGTACTCGATCGGGTATTTTAGACAGTTTCCCGGAAAATCACTTTTCTAGACATACCCTATCGGGTATGAAGGCATACCCGATCTGGTATGAGCCAAATCTTCAAAATCCTGCACGTTTTTTTGTCTCTCCAGATCTCTCCAGATTCTGATTTTGACACCCGAATCAACTCAATACCCGATCGGGTATTGCCTATACCCGACCGGGTATATGAAATATTTTTTCAATCTTCTTTTTATCTTGTCCCCTTGCACTTTCCTTGATCTTTTGGGGTCCAAACTTGATCCTTTGGATGATCTTGACCTGTTTTAAGCTCAAAATAATCCTAATCTAAACAAATTACATCTATCTAAGAAAATTAACTAATTACACCAAAAGTGTGTAATTTTCCAAACAACAACAAATAAAACTAGTTAAAATAGAAATAATACATAATAAAAATACAACTCTATCAATTATAGACAAAGACGTTTTGTTTCAAACCAAAGAAAGAACAGTCCATCACTTCTCACATAGAAAACATAGTTAAGTAGTATTCTAAAGATCTTATCTTAAAATATTTATCAAAACAATTTCTGACAATTATACAAACACAAATTTCAATAATGATTGCAGTTTTTAAGCTCTATTTGAGTGGATCAATTTCTTTTGGTTAAACTTCTCAAAAATAGCCACTAAACATATAAATTTCCAATTCCAAATTAGACACAATAGATGGATTGTGGAAATAATTGAGTCAAAAGAGCATCCAAAGGGGAATCCTAAAGGGGTACCTTATTGTAATCGGCTACTGTGAGATTATTTTTCTGCTTATAAAAAAATGAAATTAGAATACATTAAAAAAGGAGTTAAATGAGATTTCATTCTATTTAAATAATTTAATTAAGTTTGTTTACTTTGATGTGATCGCATATGACAATTTGGTACTAAATTGAAACAGAAAGTGGTTATTAAAAACTCAATTCAATTTTTATATATATGAATGTTCAAAACATCCACTTGCTTGATGTTTTAGAACAGGTTGCCAGTTTTCATTTAAGTATAAAGAATTTGTTCGATGTAATAATAAATTATCCGTTAATTGCAACTTTACTCGAATTTTACAAAATATGCCTTAATTACCGTATCACAATTTAAGAAAAATATATGGTGGGTTTCACAAAGAAGAACAAACTTAGCTTGAAGTTTGTGATAATGAAAACTAGCGTGAAAGGAGGGAGCAGTTCCTATCGAGTGCAAAGGTTGTGCCGAAGTATAAGGAAATTTCGAATAAATAGATTAGTCCAGCCTTAATAAAAGTACTTTTGAGCTTAATAAAAGTACTTTTGAGCTTTTTGCTTAAAAAAAAGCTGAAAGGAGTGTTTTCAAATGACAGCTTCTGCTTAAATTAATCACTTAAAAGCTAAAAGCTGGAAGCAAGTGGAAAGATGCTTTAAACTGCTTTTCACTTTTCCTATTACACAAAAAACACTTATTTTACCAAACACTACCAATTTTTATTTTTTCAGAATCACTTTTTTCTCAAATACTACCAACTTTTACTATTAAGTACTTTCTCCAAAATCACTTTAAAAAATCACATTTTAAAGTAGAAGCAATCGCAAACACTCCCTTAGAAAATTCATTCAACTCTATCGATTAGACCATAGCTATCTATCTGTATTCAAGCTGCGAGTTCATATATACACTTCTAATACATTATTTGCAATTATTTCTTCTTGTGCGATTCCCAACAAATCATTTGATTGTTAGCAAAGGTTATAGGAAGAAAACCGAAGTGGATGCTCGAAGTTTAACCGGAAATAATAAAAACTAAAAAGAGTGATGAGTTACCTAGAATCCTTATCGGGCGGAAGAAGAGTGTCGACCGGACAGGGGAAGGAAGGTGGAGAAGTCGTCGGGGTTTTGCTTATTGCGTCGAGGTTTTGGGGAAGACGACTATCTGGTGCGAGTTTAAATTTAGCATACACAGCTTCCTACACTTTCTTCAGAATCGCGTTAAAAAGGTATACTACCATTTGAGCTCACTCAAACTTATTTCATGTGTAGCACAAGCTTGACCAGTTAAGGTTTCGAGGTCAAAGCCAAGCTTGAACTTGGATAATTTTAAGCTACTCAATGTAATGAGCAATATCGATAGGAGTTTAGTGGAAATTATACTCCCTTTACAAACCGCAGTTTAGTTTTCAAGTATGTATGGTTTGGACTTCAAATTTGAAGAAAAGTTCATTTCCCAAATAAACGAGCTGGTGGCAATGCTTGGGTCAATTGTTTTGTATGGGGTTACAAGTAGAAATTTTCGTGGCTATGCCTTGATTGGTAATTTGATACCCTTTAGGCCCAATTCTTTTGGACTGAGTTTTGTTAGTGTAGTCTATTCCACTGTGGTATACTGGTATGTTTAAGTGTGTTATGGGTTACTTTTGGTTGTCATATCTGATTGTAGGTAGTATTAATGATTTGTTTAAATCTTGCTTGATTTGCTAGGTTTTTAAATTTGGGGGACCTGATCAGTGTAGATCTGGTTTGGGAACTAAAATAGGTCCTATAGAACAAACTGAAATAAGTTTAGCTGGCATTTTGTTTACTCTGCAAAAGAGGATGACATTATTGAACTGAAAATAACACATGAATGAAATGAGCTTGTTCGTAAGCGTCGTCATTTCCAGCTTATCAACTAAACCCAACTTATTTTACTGCACTAGCACTAATGCCTTCAAAAAAGAATTAAATATCCAATAACACAAGCTTCTCACGAGAGGGAAAAATAACTATTTAAGACAATGTAGTGGCATTTGTCTTCTTAGTTCTCCTCATGGTGTATATCTGTGAATACAAGCGTCTGGTCCGAAGAGAAAGCAGGACGTCGAGTCCAAAACCAACTATACACGCGGCGGTCATCACAATAAACACCATTCTGTAGCAATGTGCACCTATACACGTGTTGCCGCCACCTTCTGTTTTGGTAGCCTCGGCGTCGTACAATAAGCCTGCAAGCAAGCCCGAGAAGAGGAAAGATCCGAGCGGGAGGTTGAGAATGAGAACGTTGTAGATGAGGCCGTAGTATTTCAGCCCGAAGAGCTCTGAGGCGGTCGGGACGGTGATGGCGAGACGGACACCGTAGCAGATTCCGACAACTATGGATCCAATGTAGAGAGAGCCGGGCAGTGCCATGGCCAATGTGATGTACCCTACTGCCATTAGAATCTGAGAAGCTGCATTCCATACTGGCCTGGGTGTTCCACCTTTTCTGCAAAACCAATCATTCAGTACTTTAGTCTACTAGATATTCAGCATACAAAAATGATCTTTATATCCACTCTTATACCCACTTTTGTATGCACCTATGTTTGTGAAGTGTTTTTTTGTCTGTAAACTCCGACTCACAGACAAAAAAACCTCGACAAACATAGTGGGTATAAGGTGAGTATAAAAATGGTTTCAAGTTGTTAAGCATATCTTATCCGACAAACGTTGTAACATGGCACGTGCTCATAAAGTACGACGTACGGAAGTAACTCATTCCCATTTCCCAACCACTTAGCGTCCATTTCAATGTTTCAAATTTTTATCCTTTGCATATTCTTTTGGCATCAAAAAAGCATTTCCCCATATTCCATTCCATTTTTATTATTTCAACATTCAAATACGGAGTATTTTGTTTATTCTAATCATTAAAATTTTATTATTCGTTTCACTTTCAATTTTTATGCGCCCAAATGATATAGACATCATTGGCTTATTACTACGTATACAACTTTATTCATAATATCTGTGAAAATCTAGTCCAAATTTTAATAACCTACTTAATCACCAATTTTACACCTTACTATTCATTTTAAGAAAAAACTACCTGAACATGTAAATGTGAATTTGGTTTTACACAAAAGCAAAACATATATGGTCACATCATGTTGCATAAATAGTGACAATCAAATTTATGAACGTTTCTTCAAAAGAAAGGCTTGGGTATATGATGATGGAATATGGTCTTCAAAAAAGTAACATTGAATGGAAAGTATAATTCTATTCACGTCAATAGGAAAAAAAAGATTTATACTTACATAATTTAACAAGATGGATTGTATTTAAGGGGTGCTTCTAATACTCTAATTTACTTTTAGAATTAATTTTTTTAGAAATGGGGGAAAGCAGCTTCTGAGTATTAGTTTTGTGTGTAAAAGTGCAGTATATCAAACATTCAATATTTTTCCCACCAACAGAAAGGAGTGAGTTATTTATGATGGAGATAAACTTTGGTTCCATTCTGATTAATTAAAAGCGATGGATATCTGTGTTTTTAATAGTCTATACAGTACGTACCGCAAATGATTGAATTTGTTAATAAGTAGTATTACCTCCGTTGTTAAATAAATGCAACACTTTTACTTTTACACTGTTCACATGTTCTACTTTGACTACGTTTTATTTATTAATGTACTCCGTAATAATTTAATTTTATGAAAAAAATATTGTTAAACTTCTCTCATTGTAAATTTTCATAATCTAATTTTTTTAATTTTTTTACTAATACAAAATCATTTATATTAATGGTCAAAGTTGTGTCTCGGCAAGTGTGAAATGTTGACCGTTGCATTTATTTAAGAACGGAGGAAGTATGTTTTTATGTTCTGTATAGCATTTTTTGCTTCCGAGCACTATTGACTAAATTGTTTCTAGTATTTTTGTTTTTAGTAATGAATTATGGAATTGTGTAGAAATAAAAATAAGCAAAATTGGAAGTATTTTTTTCAGTGAATTTGCTAAACAATTCGTACAATTTTAACAACTCTCTCCATAAGTACTTCACTTAAACCAGTATATTTTCCCACAAAAGCCGTTCCCTCCTTCACTTAAACTTTTGTTAAGATTAAGTGACATAGAAAATAATAAAATAAAATTGTGTAGTTGAAGTTTCTGCAGAAGGGTGAAATCATAAAAATCACAAATTAATTAATTAAAAAAATGACAAATTTTTTTAGATATCCCAAATTTTTTTAATGAAACTCAATGGATTTAAATTATTCTGTGTTAGGACTAGAAAGAAATATTATTCAAAATTTTTAAAGTAAATTGAGGTCAGGACTCAAGACTTAGGCTACGTTTATATTTCTATTTTCATAATGGATTAATACAAAAAAAAAGGGAACTGTCAAATAGGTTCTCGAACTTTCATAAAAAGGTCAATTAAGTCTTTCTATAGGAGGTTTTGTCCGGCCATCGCGATATGGGGCAATTCCTGGTGGAATTTTTTGATGAAATTTTTTGAGAATCTTATTCACCAAGTTTAGTTACTCATACCAAATTTCAGCTAAAAATTCAATCGGGAACACATTCAAATTAATTCTTGAAGATAACTGTGCATTTTTGCGTTCTCGAATTAATTTGAATGCGCTCTTGATTAAATTTTTAGCTGAAATTTGGTATGAGTAAACTAGACTTGATGAATAAAATGCTCAAAAAAATTCGTCAAAAAATTCCAACAGGAACCGCCCCAAATCACGAAGACCAGACAGAGTCTCCTATAGAAGGACTAAATTGACTTCTTTATGAAAGTTCGAGGACCTATTTCACAGTTTTCCCCGAAAAAATGATACAAACCCAGGTGTCGTAACTCATAAGGACGTATACCTGTATACGTGACTATGACTTTGCCCAATGACCAAAGTCAAAAGAAGAAGGTAAGTTGAAGACGGAAAAAACGTATTCGTTAACTTAGAAGAAGGAAAAAAGTTGCGTAAAAATTACGGAGGGAGAAAACGTACTTGATGAAGTATTCGGAGACGGAACCGGAGAGGATCCGGCCGAAAAACCCCCAAATGCTGGTCAGCGACACGAAGATGGAGACGTCGGCGTAACCCAGAGCCAACCCCACCTGCCCCATATTATTCATCACCGCCAAACCCGTCCCCACTCCGCACAAAAACGACACAAACAAGATCCAGAAGTCCACCGTTTTAATCGCCTCAAATATCGTGTGGTCTTCTCCGATCACCGGAAACCTCTTCTCCGCCTTCACCTCTTCCTCCCCCGCCGGCGTTATCAGATCTCCAATCCTCCCCACCGGCACAACTTCCTCCGCAACCAGTAATGGCTCCCCGGCGGTGTCCGTTTCCTCGTCGGCGACGGCGATTCTTGAATCGAGTCGGACCCAAGTTTTTACTTTAATGTAAATCGGAATTGACAGAGGCGAGGCCAGGAGAACCAGAAGAACGGCGGCGAAGAGTTTGGAGAACACGCGCCCGTGAGGCCCTGTTATGTCGAATGCCAGAAGGTAGACCGCAATCACGATGGCGATGACGTTGACCACCCCGAAGTACTTCACTTCGTCCTTCTCTTCCTCCGCGGTGGCCGACGGCGGGATTTCGCGGAGGAGGAATATGGCGGCGATGCAGACCACGAACGGTATTGTGGCGAGCATGAACAGGAATTTCGCCGGGTCGTCGGCGAACAGGGCGGAGCAGATGTCGGTGAAGATGGCGGTGCTCAAACCGACGTACCCTTTCAAAATCCCGGCAACAGGGCCCCTGTTTTTCCGGAAATTCCGGATGCAGGTCACGAGAATGGCGGTGTTCATCCAGGTGGTGCTGTTCCCGCCCATACAGAGGAATATGCACATGGCCCAGTACGGCAGCGGCTGGATGCGGCGGCTGACGAC
This sequence comes from Cuscuta epithymum, assembly GCA_945859915.1. Lineage (NCBI taxonomy): Eukaryota > Viridiplantae > Streptophyta > Magnoliopsida > Solanales > Convolvulaceae > Cuscuta > Cuscuta epithymum. Next base: position 175,210 of record CAMAPF010001061.1, on the reverse strand, counting down.
GAGCCACTGGACGCCGTAGCCGATGAAGCCTTCGACGGAACCGATGAGGAGAATGGCGGGGGTGGATAGTCGGTCGGAAGCGATGCCGGCGAGGAGGCCGAAAGCTTTTCCGACGTCTTTCGCGACGGAGAGATTGTTGAGCTGGAGCTGAGTTAGGGCCATAAGGTTTTTGAGGGCGTCGGAGTAGTTGGAGAAGGTGTAGTTGTTGCCGGAGATGGCCTGGACCCAGACGGCGGTGACAAAGCCGATCCATTTACTGGCCGGCGAAGCGGAAAAGACTTTGAAGCCCATCTAAAATAATCAAAATACGGAGTAACAAACAACAAATTGAGTAGGGTAGTTACGCGACTGGTATTATGAGACATATGATTAGGGATGGCAATGGGGCGGGTTTGGGGCGGGGGTACACTCCCCCATCCCCGCCCCATGTCTAAAAAGTTCCCCCCATCCCCGCCCCATCCCCGTTACTTCCAGACCCGCCCCATCCCCACCCCACCCCGTTGTCCCCCACGGGTGCCCGCGGGTCTCCCCATATAGGGAAAATCGTATTCTTAGTTCCTGAAATAGTCACGAAAATGAAATGTCAGATACGTATTTCTGATATTGTAAATGTCACCCCTTAATTGTACAAATTGTTGTAAATGTGGTTCTTTAAGGAGTGAAATGTACTATCGCCCACATTGTATATTTCACCCCCTGAAAGGGCCATTGAGGGACGACATTTACAAACTTGGGAATATGGGTCCGACATTTCATTTTTGTGACTATTTCAGGGACTGAAAGTGCGATTTTCCCTTTAATTTATCGTATTTACATATACTTTAATCCATTATAAATATATGTGGAGCGGTTCCAATGAGAATGATGCTTAAGGTGAGAATGTGAGAACACTCACATTTAATCCAATGTGATACACAATAGTTCCCTTCTAGTGCACATTTGGACTTTGCTCAATACAAACTAATATAAATAATCACGGTGACACTTTTACAAATATTATGCTTGGTATGAAAAAGTGCATTGTGCAAGCCCATTATGCGTCACATTGGGGATATATGTGGTGTTCGCACGTTCTCACATCAAGCATTGTTCTCATTTGATCCTAAATCTATATATATCTAAACAATGCAGATATTATACACACACATATGCAACCCTAGAGTATTGTGTTTGTTAAAAGTTAATACCACCAATTTTAATAATTCTTCAATTTTAGTAAGTTTTGTGAATCGAAGACAGTTAAAGCAAAGATATAAGTAAATATATTATCATCATGTACGTCGTTTCAAAATTCTCAACAATTATATTACCATTAATTACATATTACATTTAAATGTGTGTGTGTATTTAATTATTTACTCACTCTTAAAACTCATATAACATTTATGATAAATATTTTTAATCATTAATAGCTTATTATTATTCTAGTATAATATGTATTAATTCATTAACCATGACTAAACCGTATACAAGTATGTATGTATGTATATATGTATATGTATACGCGTTTGCTATATACTACATATAATTTAATTTAATATGTTTGTACATTATTTATATATGTGTATATATATGTTTGAGTATATATTTATAACGGGGGACGGGGCGGGGACGGGGCGGGTGTAGCTATTCCCGTCCCCCGCCCCATATTTTAACGGCGTAAAAATATCTCACCCATCCCCGTCCCCACCCCGCCCCAAGCCCCACTCCATCCTTCCCCCGCGGGGCGGTTCCCCACGGGTCCCCGCCCCCATTGCCATCCTTACATATGATGGCTTTATTGGGGAGTTTTGTGTCTTTATAATACGCCGTACTTCCCCACGGCTATTCCTACGACCTTGAGTAAGGATGTTTTTACTTGGACCGTAATTGGACCGTAATTTGCCCCAGACCAGACCAAACCAAACTTGGATAGTTATAAAAATACAAAGAAATCAGACCTTATCAGACCAGATCAGACCAGTTCAGACCAGACCAGATCAGACCAGACCAGACCAGCAAATTACAGTCCAAGTAAAAACATCCTAAAACGCGCATAAGTCTCATATTGGTAAAAAAACAAGATGACACTCATCCCTCAGGGTCCCCAACACTGATCAGACGGCGACTCCATGAGTAAATAATAACTTTTGTCAAGTAGATCCACCCGTGGAACAATAGAGTAAATTGATATTTGTATAAAGAAAAGAAAAATTATAGAAATCACAAATTAAATAATTAAGAACTCGTTTGATAACTCTAAAATTGGATGAATTAATTGATTATGTTGAAATTTATGGAATTCTGACTGAAGTGTCTAAATGAGTTGATTCTGCTGATTTACAGAAAAAAAATATTTAATATTTTTAATAATTAAATAAAAAAGCTATATGAAAAAACAGCTAAAATATGATTATTTACAGTAACTCATGACAATGCAGTCAGAAAAGTAAGTTCAATCTTGCATTTTCTTATTATTACACAATTCAACGTGAGGAATAAAAAATTACGCGTTTGAGGAAAGAGTTAACTGATCAGCCTAACAAGCAAAAAACGGGGCCACCAAACAGGCTTTAAATGTAAAGACGATAAAGTTATAAGAGATAAAGGAGTAATGTAACGAAGTATTGTAGTAAACGATCTTGACTTGAATTAGATTTAAAATGGTTAATTTCGTGCTCGAGATCGGGCTAACTCGAGCCCAATTATCTTTACGAGTCGAGTTGAAGCTCAAATGGGGAATGAACCTAGTTTCATTTCGAGCCAAACTCGAAATATGCTCTACCTAAGCTCGACCATGTTATAATCGTTAGCAATCGGGCTCAACTCACCTCGAATAGCAACGCTATGTGCATATATCTACATAGCACTGGGGTAAGTAAAACTACCGAAACATGTTTATACTTTATACCCAGGTTGTTTTTACTTTGGACTGTTTTTAGTCTCAAATCAAATCCACGTCAGATCAGATTAGATTTGGATAGTTATAAAATATATAAGAATCAAACTTTACCAGACCAAATTAGATCAGACCAGATCAGCAAATTTCATTTCAAATAAAAACATTCCAAATATACGGAGTGTTTTAATCGGTATATGATTTGACAATTTTCGTACGACCACATATGCAAATGGAACTAGGGGGCATTATATCACACTGAATTAAAAAAAAGTAAATATTACTGTAAAAAGTTTTACTACATATGTTAAAATGTTTTTCATAAATTATTTATACCGTTTGAGCAGGTCGGATTCAGTTTCATTTGAGCACTTGCCTACACTATTGTTAGAGCCGGCGTTTAGCATGTTCAACATGTTCTATAGAACAAGGCCTCCCAATTTCCGGGGCCCCAATTTTTAAAAAATTATTACTATTACATAGTTACAATAAATTAAAATACTAATCAAGAAAATAAAGTTTTTTGTCCATACTTTTACTCATGTTTTACTCAAATTGATTGAGTGATGAGTTGTGTTGCTTTAAATCAAATAGTAAGTGATATTTAGAATTTTATTACATCATTTGATGAATATTCAATTGATTCAAGTATAAGTATTTACATTGTTTTTTGGGAAAGTTCCCGAAATATAACTAAAAAAGTTTGAAAATTCCAAAATAGGACTGCCATGTTTTTATTCCCAAAATAGGACTAATTACTGCCAAATTTGGAAAATATTGTCATGTTTGAAGTTTGGTACTGCCAAAACATGACAGTAATTAGTCCTATTTTGGGAATAAAAACATGGAAGTCCTATTTTGGAATTTTCAAACTTTTTTAGTCCTATTTCGGGTAATATCTCTTGTTTTTTGTATACTCCGTATATTGATATGAGGCCTCGATTTTTACTTTTGGAACGGGACTTCCAAATTTATTAGACGGCTCTGACTATTGTGTGCACATATACTACATTTGTCCTCTTTTAATTGTAATATTGGACTTTTTTCGCAATTTAGATATTCTTTTTTGACTATATTTTATTTATTAATATATTATTACGTATAAATTAAATTTTTAAAAAATATTGTTAAATTCTCATGTCGTTTAATTGTCAAATAAACTTATACTCCGTACAATAGTATGTTGTTACTTGGGAAATGTGAAAAGTGAATCATTGAATCATTGAATCATTGCAATCTCTGTTCTAAAAATCGTTCTAGGCGTCCGACTAGTCCCCGCCTAGGCGCTAGGCGGTGGCCGGGCGCTCCGATTTTCGTCTAGGTGTTCCGACTAATTGGTTTGCCGTCTAGGTGAATTAGTCGGCCGCCTATGGCGCCTAGTTGCCCGCCTAGAGCGCCTAATCGGCCGCCTAGGCCGTCTAGATTCACTGAACATTACTTTACTTTTTAATTTTAATTTTCCAAGCGATATACATACTTTAACTTTAGTCATGGATATAAGGAAATGAAGTTGTAAATTAAGATAAAAGTATACATGTTTGTATATATATCTAAATTTTATCATTATTTATATTTATAACATAATGACTTAAATGATTAGTTATCATATACTATGTATGATTAGATGTGATAATTCTATCTTTTATGTTTGTTAATGTATATGTATATATGTGTTTTATACACACAAAAATACAATATTACTTACCATATTTATGCAAAAATGTAGATAAAATGCAATTTCTATGTCTCCGATTAGTCCCCGCCTAGGCGCCCGCCTAGCCGCCTAGGCGCTAGGCGCTGGGCTGGCGCCCGACTAGCGCCTAACGCCTTTTAGAACATTGATTGCAATTAATAACAAACCTATATCGTTCTACGTGAAGTAACATAATATAGACAAGTCACTCACTCACTCTAACCTATCAAGGATGTGTAGAACTCGAATTGTGAGGCCGTTTCCACATGCATGTATTGATGTATTATTCATACATGAATTGCCAACTCCAAAAGAAAAGTGTCAAGCCTATCGTTGTCGAGGAAGGAATACAGACACGAAGGGTACGGATATTTACAGCCTGGCATGACCTCAAACTCAAACTAATTATCAAATAAATCCAATTTGTATTTTTACTTTCACAGAAATTAAAAGACTTACGTAGCTTTGATTTGATTTAAAACCAACCACGGCGTCTTTTTTGATCATACCGGATAAGCCAGGTTGGTGTGATGATATCATTGATGGATAAGTTATCGGTAACATGATAAGTACGCGGTACGTCTGTCCATCCTTCCGTTGCCTATCAATCTATCGTTAGTGAAATGGGGTATGAATTATTGATGATATGATGTGTTTATGGTAAAATAATGTGATGGAATAATGAAGGATAAATCCAAAAAAAGTAGGTATAGTAGTGTATTGTTTTTTAAACTATTGAGGGTATGATGGGAAGATTTTGAAATGGGAAGATAAAACTGTTACGTCTAAAAAAAGAAAGTGGGAAGATATGAATGTTACGGAGGGACTAAATGACAAAGATTAAATACAGCAAAAGGGATCCGCCCCTTTCTCTTGAAGCAAAACATTCCTTTGCTCAACCATCGCTTTGTGCTGCAGCAAAACTATCCTTTGCTCAGCCATGATATACAATCCTCCAAAATAAACAACTTTCCAAGCACAAACTAATCCCAAGCTTAAAAGTCAATCACATACAGGGGCGGATCCAGGAATTCGACTTGCCCTGGACTGAATAGGAATTATACTAGACTTAAATAAAGGAAGAGTGAGCTAAATGTGAAAAATGAAAAAATTTACACTAAAAAATTGAAAAAAATTCCAAGTTGCTCTGGGCTTCAGCCTACCATAGCCCGTACATAGATCCTCCCCTGATCACATATGAGAAGGATAAATTCTAAACAGAACACGATAAATAAGTAATCAAATCTGCAATACAAGGTTTTGGATAGTAACCAGGGGCGGATCTAGCTTTGGCAATCAGGTAGGGCCTAATTTAAATTAACTAACGCTGCACAAAAAAAAAGTAATATGATAATGTCTATTCCACAAAATTTATATTCGAGTATAAAAATAACATTCATTACAAAAAAGTCACAGAAAAAAGTAAATATTTTAGGACCAAGTGTTTTCGTCAAAATCAAATACAAAAAAAATATCACAATTTTACAATTGTTCTCTACGAGCTTTTACCGACTTATATCGTTTGATAATGACATCATTTTAAAATTTAAAGAAGATGCCGAATTATACATAACCAATAAGTCTATCATTAATTATACTCCGACTAAATAATTATATTCATATTAATACTAACAAATCAAATTCATACTAATATTAATGAGGCTCACAAATGACGAATTACAACTAAGGAATCACAAATCACATTCATATTAAATTCATACTAAATGTTAAAATTAGTAAGTGGTTCACTCAAATATCAAATGACTCAAATTGAATATAGTTCACCCACATTACGGCTAAAACACTTAGCAATGCAGAAAGTAGCAATTAGCAAAGTTAGAACATAAAACAAACTTACCGGCGTCCGACGAGGTGGCTGGGCGACGAAGAGCGAAAATGGTTGGCGACTGGAAAGCACCGGAGTCTATATGCTGGAGGCCTCGAGTAGTCGTAAGCCGAGCTCTGGAACAAAAACTTGCGGCTGAGTGCTGACCGTCCCACGAGAGACGAAGCCGACGAGCGGCAGCCGAACGGACCACCGTCCACGGTCCACCGAGTAGCAATGTTGCGAAGTCGTGAAGAAGTTGAATGACTAGGGGTAAATTGCGTCGTCGATCGATTTAGCTAATTGGCTCCTTTGGCAGTTTGGCTAATTGGCTCGTTGATGATTTGGAAACTTGGGCCGTGTTTATTTTTGGGCTTCGCTGCTTGGAATTTGGACGGACAGACGTACACGTACAAGCTCTATTGGGTATATTAAGTTTTTATTTTAATTTTTGAGGCTGGGCCTAATTTCTAAACTTATATGCTGGTTAAAAAATATATTTTTTTGAGGTTGGGCCTAGGCCCTCCCTGGCCATAGGCCCAATCCGCCCCTGATAGTAACCATCTTCTTAGCAAAAATGCATTCATTTCTCGCTTTCCAAACAACACAAAATGAGCAGCACAAAGCTAACCAGACAGTCTTGCTTTTAGCCTAGGTCGTCCCTTATAATGTTTAAGGCACATCTTCACAGTGCTCAGCAACATGGATGAATCTTTTTTTAATCCGAGCCAATGTTTTATCTCCCTCCACACAACAGCAGTAAAGGAACAATTACAGAAGAGGTGACCAACAGTTTCCAAATGTTTCTTACAGAAGCAGCAAGATCTATCCATTTCCATATACAGTAGGTTGTTACAAGTTGCAAGTCTATTTCTAAGTCCCAACCATAGAATGAATGAGTACTTTGGTGGAATATAGTTCTTCCAAATTAGATTCATCCAAGGTTTACTATGATTTTTAACCCTTAAAATGTCATAGATCTTACCAGATTGCAGGTTTCCTTGATAACAAAGAAGATTCAACTTCTGCACAATGATTCCATTTTGCCTCCCACCAATGTGATTAATGTATCCCTAATCTTAATCAGCTAGTTGAACAAAGGAGAGACACAAAAAGGAGGTGTCCACTCCCATATAGAGCATCCTTTGAGATATTACACTATGGATCCATTTGACCCAAAGTGTATCCTTATTGGAGTGAATGTTCCAAAGTGTCTTAGATAGCAAAGCTAAATTCCAAGTTTTACAGTCCTTTAATCCCAGTCCACCCTCCTCTTTAGGCTTACACACATCACCCCATGCCACTTTTGCATTTGGCCCACTCCATAGAAACTGTCTACAGTGAGATGTGATTTTTTCAATAACCGCCACAGGAATTGGAAATACTTGGATCCAATAGGATTGAATACCTTGGATAATCGCTCTAATTAGCTCCAATCTACCTACATAACTCATATTCTTGGCTTTTCACTTAAGCGTAAAATTCTCAATCTTCTCCATTAATGGAGAGTATTGAGCTATTGATACCCTAAGGGGAGCTAAGGGTATTCCGAGATATCTTACTGGGAAGTCTCCTTCGGGAGATCCCACCATATTAAGGATGGCCTCTTTCTCCAGATTGTTAACCCCTGCTAAAAAGATGTTAGATTTCGCAATATTAATGTCACCTACACCTTTCTTATTTTCTGTGGAGTACTTGTCAAGATTATTGGATATGAAAACCGCTACACCAGGTTTCAATTTTCACCCGAAATGTAGCAAGATGAAAATTTCTCACTTAATTTTTGCAGATGATCTTATGCTCTATTCAAGGGGTGATGTACAATCTATCTAGATTCTTATGAAGTGTATGGAGGATTTCCATGAGGCCAGGTCTCTGGCCTCGACATTAATCTTGACCTTTCTTATACAACGATTCTTCGTGTACACATTTTATTGTTTATATACTGGACATAGCTTTTGTGAAGACTCTTTTCTGTCACAAATAAAATGTGTTTTATCTGTTATAAACAAAACAAGTTTTGTCAATGATAGACAAGAAAAAACTTTCACAAATAGTGTGTAAAAATATATAAATAATAAAAGTGTGTACAAATATTTTTTTTTGAATATTCTCTAATTTATTACATTTTGTTAAACTCACACATCTGATATCTCTGAAACAATCAAACATTATATTAAGATCTGAGTTACTCATCTTATCAGGTTGACATTTTAGGATGAAACACCAAAGTGTAACATGTAGAGTCAAATTGATTCATAACCATTGTGTGGGATTCCTATGAAAAATAACGACACGCTTATAAAAATGACAATGATGATCCCGTGAAAAAAATGAATGACGGCATGATCCAGACGAAGAGTCTGGTCGTGAGGAGGGGTGTTAAAGTCTTACACCTGATATCTCAGAAACAATTCAAAATTATTTTAAGATCTGAGTTACTCCTTCTATCAGGTTGACCTTTTAGAATAGAAAGCTTGACATGTTTACATCTGACATTACCAACTTTAAGCTAGGTGTGTGAAATAAAAATAAAATAAAAAATGAATAGCTAAAACTATATAGAGGAGAGAAAAGTATATTATATCACAAATTATTACTTTAGAAAGAAAATGACAATATTTGGAACAAATAGAAAAGAAAAGTTTGCAAGTTTCAATGAAACGGAAGGAGTATTATAAACATGATCAGTGGAAGATCCCGGGGACATGGGGGCAAATGCTCGCTTCTAGTCTTGAGAAAGAGTAGTACTACATTCGTCTTATTTTATGTATCTTACTTTGGTTTAGCACAATTTTTAATAAAGCTAAGTGATTAAGAAAGTAAAAAATGTGGTTGTGATTTGAATTTAATAAAGTGAAATGTTGTAGATCACATATTTCTTTCCAAAAAAGAAAATGTGACACTTATTTTGGACAACTCAAAAATAAAAATAGAACAAGTAAAATAGGGCAGAGAGTAATGCTTATATAATAGGATCTCTGAAAACGATTGAATAGTACAAAGCGTTGGGTTTTAGGGAATTTATTGATTAAGGACTAGAAAAATAGGTTCACTTTGAATAAGAAATGTGAAAGATAAAATGTGTCAATGTAGGGTATTGGGTCGAAGACCAAAAATATACTCCACAATAGATATTGATTTATATAATTTTTTTAATAATTTTATTGCTAATTTTTTATAATATTTCATTCACAAAAGTTTATTAGTTTACTAAGGTTGAATAGTATTTGAAAATTTTAAATGTGTAAGACTCATATGTTGTAGTTGTTATAAAAAAAAATATCATGTGTTGAATAAATGCATTATTATTCAAAATCAAGCCTAAAACAATACTATTTTGATCTCGAGTAATATCTAAGTAAAACAACTTGTTCTCGAGTAGTGAGGATGTTTTTACTTGGACTGAAGTTTGCTGGTATGGTCTGTTTAAGTCTGGTCTGGTAAATGTTTGGTCTTTGTATATTATATTTTAAACCTACAGAAGTTTGGTCTGGTCTAAACTAGTCTGATCTGATCTGTTTAAGTCTGATCTGATATGGTATGAGACTGAAAACAATCAAAGTAAAAACATCCTGAGTTGAAAAGGAGCATCTTCACTATCATTGCATTTTAATGAATTACTTTATACCTACTTTTTATAATTTTCGTTCTAAAATGAAGTACATGTTCTAGTTCATAATTTTTTTTAGTGTAAAATTAAAATTTCTCTAATATAGAGCAATGTTTATTATTGTAAGTAATTGAAGTTTTAACATTTACAAATTAAACTAAAGTAATACGGAGTATTGAATTGTGAGTTGAAATAGAAACACCGTACTATAATAAATAATAGTTTTGGACCGAATTTGTCACAAAACACGTAGATTTTTTGTAATGGCTCGCATGTAATTTTATCATGATGAAATGACTTTCACGTGGATTCGTGAATCATTGCCGCATCCATTTCAAAATGCTCGCTAAATCCATTGTTGGGGTATTAGGCCCAATGCTGAACTTGCCCAAATACCACCTCAAGCCCAATTCAATCAGTGCATGGGACGCATCACTGCGTTCAGACGGTGACATATGGGATAAAGCCCCCTAGTACCGTAGGAGACGTCTGTGCAGAAGATAGATGGGGATCTGCTCAAGGTAATAACTCGAGTCTCGAGAGGTGTTGTCTCTACCACCACATGACCTCCACATTCAGGGAATGGCGGGGACTGCACTCGGGGTAACCTGCTTTGAAGATTTGCAAATCAGAGGAGGAGCCATCAGAGTATGCCTCCGTAGTGCCGCAGTGGCGTTCTGAGAGACATTTTCACTGACTCTGGTAGGGTTGAATCTTCGGATAGTCGCCCGGATTTTCAGAGGCTTGAGCGATCATGGTGGATTGATATAAATACGGAGGATGAGGGGAAGGGAATAAGTTATCAAATGATTACTCGAAAAACCTTGGGCAAAGAGGGAACTGTAGCCAAATCTGGAGAGAAGCAAGAGCACAAACGTAGAGAGAGCGGGGAAAGAGTAACTGTGAACTCATGGTAGGAGGGGGTATTCATAGACAATCCCACTGGCGGATCGCCCAACCACGTCGTGAGGAGCGTCAGAAGGGATACGTGTTGCGCGGAGCCAATGTTTAGGTAATGATGTCCTGCATATCAGGAAACGAAATGCCAATCATCAGCCACCACTTCGAAACCTCAGTAAACAATGTGACAATTTTTTGTCTAAATCGAACGTGATCAAACGCTCGGTTCGCAGATCATGGGATTAGATGCTCAATTTTCAAATCATGAGATTAGAAGCTCGATACGCAGATCACGAGATCATATGCTCAATTCGCTGTCACATGATAAGATGCCCTGATCCATAGATCATATTTTTCCACTTCCTTATGTCTCCAACACGTCCGGAACATCATAAGTGGGGGACTTGTGTTGAGGTATTAGGCTCAATGCCGAGTTGGTCCAAATACCACTGCAAGCGCAACCAGTGCAGGAAGATGAATGACCATAGCTCGATATATGGTCTGGTCGAGTTGCCTTTCTTTCTCAATACCCTTGACTCACCCGAGATGCATCCTCCCAAACGGAATAAACACTTAAAACTTTATCGCTATAAGATCTTTGTGCTCTATCAAGAGATTGGAAGGAAAATCAATAATTGACAGAAAGAGCATTATTAGTGCTCCATATATGGAGGATTTTATGGTTGGAGGTTGGCATATAGGGACACGCCACACCACCACCACCTACCATACATCTTGTAGTAGAAATATACACATTTATTTCGTTGTAAGAGGTTAACAAACTTGCATTCAACAACTTAGTCTTTATCTATTCTTTTTGTGGCAGCTCAACATAGTTTAGAAGTTAGAGGCTCAGGCTCGATAAGAGTGTGTTGTAATCGTTTTATACTTATCAAACTAAATAAGAATTATATGCACTTTACCCCCTTCTTTGTTTGCTCTATCTTAGTGCAATCACTTCATTGGAACAATCACTTGGATATATCTTAAATATTCGATGAAACCTGAGAGATTGTGTTGGGCTTTCAAAGTGCGAAGGAATAAACTTTGACACTGACGCTGTTTGTGGGAATTTCGAAATAAAAATCCTGAGCAAGCTCTTCGTGTTAAGCAGTTTATCTGACCGACATAACACAAGAACTATTGATGTAATGGCTTGACGATCTTCACATTGCATTGGAGACTTGTCTAAGCGCTTCCGCACCAGCAGGGCAGCTTAAATCCAGGCATCCGTTGAACCTTCAAATAACGAATGGTATACCCAGGATGTAGGGGCAATGGGAGACCTCACACACCACATCCTAAGTGACATTCGCATGGACCTCGCCCACAAGCTCCAAGCGACATTTCTATATTGTCTAGTTAAATATTGAAAATAATTGATTGCATAGACATCACTATTTTTGTTACAGAGTAAATGTCATGTATAAATACAATACGGAGTATATGACTATTCAACTTACGTTTTCCCCGTTGCTCCTTCACATCCATTTTGTCTTAGGTTGGCCTTTTATATATTTATATCCATACGGTCTTTCTCATTCTATTCATTAAATTAGACATTCACAGACTATTTTCCTCTCCGATGGTTAAATCTCTAGCCACAACTTGCTGATATGGCAATAGTAAATTTTGACTGTGTGAAGGAAGAAGTTTGAGTACCGTAGAAAAGCTTCTACGCTTGCTGATTTGGACAGGAAAAGCTTCCTCCAAATGACTAAAGAGAACATTTAAGGGGTAAAGAAAAGCAAGAGAAAAAATTGTCCATTTCTTTTATCATCAAAACAACCGCTTATATTAATATCATTAGGAATCGGATCGTTACAACAAACACAAATAGACCAACATTGACAACAACTATCCCTAACCAACTAGCACTATCAACCATACGCCTAGACTCATAGACGATCACTCCTGTAAGAGCAATACGAATCACTAGCCACCAAGCGGGTGTGACTCATCAATCACTGGGCATATAGATCCTTCTAATGACATAATATCTAGCAGAATCGTCGATCATTATTGTAGACCTAAAACTAAAGACATCAACAAAAAACAGAGCAACGTAAAACATAATGCGAAAATAAAACCATAAAAAGATAACTAATTGATAAATCTTCCAAACCCTAGCATCTCGATCGCTCCAAAGCGGCGGTTCATATTTAATTTTTCCGTATTATGATATGTAAAAACAAATTCATATTTAATTTTGTTTTAGTGATGATCCTCTTTAATGTGTTGTTTTAGATTTTTATATGCCTCCTTTGTTTGTGAAATTAGAAGTACCTTTGGAACTAGACAAAATGTGTAGTATTTTTCACACATTTGAAATAGGAAAAATTGACAAGAATAATTCCACCTTTGGCCGACCTTCTCATAATAATCTCACATTTATGTATTTCCAGAATGATCTCACATTTGCACCCCATCTTTTTTTGTTGGACCCCGATCGGTTGGTGACCTACTATATCGGGTTTTTTGCATTTTGTTTTGGAAAACTTATTAAAATAATCTCACTTTTTCACAAATCTGCTCAAAACACTCCCATGTTTCAAATTTTGTTTTCTCCCAAAAAAATTTCTTTCATTGTTTTATGCATAAACACTTTTTTTATTCATTTTTCCATTTGGGGAGGAAATTTTACAAAAAAAAATACTCCTAATAGTTTTAGGGAGAAAAAAGAAAAAATGAAACATGAGACCGTTTTGTAAAATTTCCTTCTCAAATAGTTTTTTTTTTGTCATTTTCTTTTTCTTCCTATATTCTATTTCATTTCCCTTATTTTGTTTCTCTTCTTAATCATTCTCTTTTTATATAACATCCTTTTCTCACTGTACTTTTGTTTTATTTTCCTTTTATCTTCACTTTTTCCCTTTTTTCTTCATGTTACTTTTTTAAATGTTTTTTCTTCTTTCTTCTAGCTATCTTAAGTCCACCATCAATATATTATTTCTCCTTTATGCATTATCGTATTTGTCCAAGTCCACTCATTAATTTCATCAACAATGGAAAATACTCAATGTTACAAAAAGATTAGGGAAAAATAAAAATTGAAAGAAAAATAAAACTCAATGTTACATTTTCTAGAATGTTTATTTTTTTTTACATTTCCCGCATGTTTTATTTTTTTGAAAATTTTATTTTTCTCTAATCTTTTTTATCATATAGAACTTTTCTCATAATTGATGGAATTAGAGGGTTGGTTTACTTAAAAAAAAATATGATAATGAAGAAAGGAGAAAAAATGTATTGATGGTGGAATTAAGATAACAAGAAGAAAGAAAAGAAGAAAGAAGAAAGAACATTTAAAAAAGTAACAAGAAGAAAAAGGGGGAATTTTAAAACAAAAAGAAAATATAACATAAAGTAGAGTGAGAAAAAGATCTTTAATAAATAGAAAATGACTAAGAAGAGAAACATAAAAAAGGAAATGAAATAAAAATACTGGAAGAAAAAGGAAATGACAAAAAATGTATTTGAGAAGAAAATTTTACAAAAAAAAACTCTCCTAATAGAGTGAGAAATAGAATAATAGATATGGAAAATAAAAAAGTAAATAAAGGGATGGAAAAAGAAATTAAAAAGTGTCCATGGATAAAATAAAGAAAGAATTTTTTAGGGAGAAAAAAGAAAAAATTATACATGAGACTGTTTTGAGCAGATTTGTGAAATGCAGGGTAATCTATGTATGTTTTTTAATAACAATGCAAAAAACCTGGTATCACATGTCACCATAAGGTTAGGGTACAACGTAAGAAGATGGGGGTGCAAAGATGGAATTATTCTGTGAATACATAAAAATGAGATTATTATAAGAAGACCGATCAAAGGTGTAATTATTCTTGTCATTTTTTCCTATGAAATATTAAGAACCTAACATGATTTCCAAATAATAAATTTAGGGAGGATGCAAAAGAGAGGAGTGATTCAATCTTATGTGATAAAAGTAGGAAGGAAGTGTGAGAATAATGAACAGACTTTACCAGACTGGTAGCCCTAGCAGTATATTTATAATAGAATAAGTCTCCAAATACTAGTCCCCCCTCTTTTTGTAATTTCTATTATATCAATAAAACCTGGTAAATGGCTCCCGACACTTACCCCACTGATTTTGGTGGTTTGCCTTCCGGGATAAAAAAAACTACCCGATAATTAATAATAATTAATTCTACACTATTACACCCCCTCAATCTATGCAGGAGGAACTACGTGTAGATTGTCTTGTAAAAATAAAAAACTGCTGTAAAGGTAGACTTTTGGTGAAAATATCAGCCAACTGAAACTTCGTAGGAACATATTGCACCAGGAGATCACCATGAGGCATGAGCAACACACTCTCGAACAAAATGATAATCAATATCAATGTGCTTACTGCGAGCATGCTGAATGGGATTAGCAGATAAATACGAAGCTGAAATATTATCACACAAAAGCCGAACTGGTGTACGAAGAGGAAAGTCGAGCTCTAAAAGGATGGACCGGATGTGTAATGTATCTTGAACCGTGTATGCAATGGCTCGATACTCATCTTCAGTGGAGGATCTGGAGACAGTGAGCTGCTTCTTGGAATGCCAGGAGATCAAATTAGGTCAGAGAAAAACAGCATAGCCAGATGCAGAATGGCTACTGTCAGGACAACCAGCCTAATCAGCATCAGAGTACACAATAACTGAATAAGGATGTGCTGCCGGCCGAAGGTGGAGAGCATGCGTGAGGGTGCCCTGTAAATACCTGAAAATTCTTTTCACAGCTAACATATGTGAAGTACGGGGTGCATGCATAAATTGTGACACCAAGTGAACATCATATGTAATATCAGGTCTAGTCATAAGTAAGGGGCTGAGGGAAGAAAGGGAAAGGGAGGAAAGAAAATAGAGAGGTGTTCTTATCTTCCTATGCCCTGCCATAAATCATTTAGCTCTTAAAATTGCCACATAATTTAACAAGCAATAAAGCACGGATGAAGTCTTAACTTGATACTCTCGATCATAAGAAGAGCAAATAGAAAGAACGAACTTCAACATATTAGCCGATTCTTGCCTTAGGAATCATAACAGAGCTGGAATTGATTTGATATAATTATGGTTATGTAAATGCATAAATTTGGACTCAAATATTTTCCTTGGTATTTATTTATATTTGTATTTCCTATTGATTTCTAAATATTCATATAAACTGCCGATTATAAATACTTAAAATTTTAATGAAAACCTTGAATGGTTTTAATATGCGAGGACGAAGGAAGACTAAAATATGCAAAAAAAATGTGATCTGCAAGTAGATCTTCCATAGTAATTAAACTTCTAAATATCCAGTATCATTAATACTATTTATGATTTTACTCACTAATGGTATAACTTATATTTTATTTTTATATACAAATTTGTAAATGCCTTATATATTCACATTTATAAGTATTGTACCCGTGCGATGCACCGTGCACGCATACAAATTTCTATTTATGATAAGTTTATTAGTAATACTATGCACAGTAAAGATAAACACGTCAAGTTTTCTAAATACAACTCAAAAGAAACTACCACTTAGCTTGAGATAAACTGAAGGAAGTAAAAGTGTGTTTAGAAATAGCGTTGTGCATAATTTTTCCTATCAATTGTGGTTCTATTGCTAATATAATATTGGAAAAATTGATAGTAATAATCCCAACTATTGGCGGTCCGCTTATAATAATCCCAACTATTGATTATTTCAGAATAATCCCAACTTTAGGGACCTTCCGCCAATAATGGTCCCTAAGAATAAATTCTTGTAGTTTCTAAAGTGCATGAGAAGAGATATAGCAACTAATGCCTATAAATAATCCCATCTTTTAATTTTTACACTTAATTTCTATTTAAAATTCACTTTTTATAGGAGTTAAATCTGATCATGGACCATTATTGGCGGATGGTCCCTAAAGTTGGGATTATTCTGAAATAATCAATAGTTGGGATTATTATAAGCGGACCGCCAATAGTTGGGATTATTACTATCAATTTTTCCTATAATATTTGTATACGGCCGGTAATGATAAATTTGATTTTATCCTCGTTAATGATATGTACTTGATTAGTAGGAACAAAATAAGTACTACTACATAATTAAAGTTTCATTTACATATGGTGAATATTATCAACATATGATTATAATTTATATTGTTAACAATTAAATGACAGCACGCCAAATTAAATAATAAATATGAAGTACTTTTTCTATACAAAGCAATAATGTACTACGTATTTAGTTGGATAAGGGTACTTTAAGAATAAAAGACACATTAAATTCAACTTTTTTTGAAAAACATTAAATTCAACTTTAATTCGACCACCAAATATTGATCACACAATATTTAAGTGTTAAACTTCATGTAAATAGTGAATGAGTAAGATTACCAAACAACAACAACAACAAATACCTAACCTCTAATTTCTCTAATATATATAAAAACAATACTCTTAAAATAATCACAGATTATTTTAAATTAAAATTTAGTTTTAATTTTTGCATAAATGTTAAGGATACAAAATTTAATTTGATTATTTCGGCCCAAAGTTAAGATTTTAGGCACGCATATAGGTGTAAAACAACACAAAAGCAAATCTTGGTCCAATACCATCGTATTAAGCATCTTCATATTCTTATGAGGTTCATATTTTAAACTTTTACTTATTAGATATACTACGTACGTTATATTGATGGTATAATAATCTTAATATAATAAAAAGATGGCAATTATCTTTTAGTAATATATTGATTATATTCACTTACTTTGTATTTTATTCAAATTTACATTTTACGTGTTTCCATATGATGAGGCCGTTTGGTAACCTCATTTTTCAGCTTATCAGCCAGCTTTTTCACCAAACACGTAATTTTTACTTTCGCGCGCTGAGTTGTGTAATAAGCAGAAAAAGTAAGGTTGGAGTTACTTTTCTGGCTGTATTGGCTGAAGTTACTGTAGATGACCATTTTAGCTATTTTTACATATAATTTTTTCTTTACTTTATTAATAAAATATATTTTAAAAATAATTTTTACTTAAATCAGCATAAACAGCCAAAACAGCCAAT
Source organism: Cuscuta epithymum (assembly GCA_945859915.1). Lineage (NCBI taxonomy): Eukaryota > Viridiplantae > Streptophyta > Magnoliopsida > Solanales > Convolvulaceae > Cuscuta > Cuscuta epithymum. Next base: position 157,231 of record CAMAPF010001061.1, on the reverse strand, counting down.
TTTTGTGCTACCAAACGGGCTCGATATGACCACCTAATTAATTAGTTAGAGTTCTAATTCATTTATTTCATTTTCTCAATGGCCTTTAGTGTTTTATGATGATTGAAAAGACAAAAGAGAATATTGAATCTCACCAGGCACGTATGTGATCTCACCAACCTTAACCCAACCTAGTTCTGTATTATGCATTTTGATAATTTTGAGAAACATCTTTCATTGGAAGAAGAAGGAGAGAACGTCTTTCTTTCTCACTTGGTGCTCTACAGAAAATAACACGTAGGGCAAGCATCTGACATAGTTGTATTGTGATTTGTGAAGTAAAAAGAATATAGCACCTTTCGCCGCTTTTGGGACCATTTGCTCAGAAATTTGAGGCTTTGGTAGTAGTTTTTTTTACCACGGTGGAAGAAGCAATTGCGAATAACTTATGCACACCAAATTATACTCCGTATTATATACGGCTAATGCCGGTTAGCAGTTTTGTTTGACAAAATTAAATATGGACAGCGGTTATCAAGCAACGGTTATTTATTGATCGTAGAGTCGTAACTTTTAGTCTGGGAACCGTTATAATTGCCTTGATTTCTCTTTTTATATTAGTATAGATAATGTCTGTAAATTAGATAATACTCTCTGCGTTCTTTTTTATTAGTCATTCTTTCCTTTTTGGGACGTTTTTTTTTATTTGTCTCCTTTCTCTTTAAGGAAAGTTTTTGAGAAAATACCCCCACTTTTATTACTTTTACCCCACTTACTTTTTACAAACTATTTTCTATTTCCTACTTTACCATCACTTTACTCTTCTTAATACACTCTATTTCCTACTTTATCATCACTTTACTCTTTTTAATATACTATCTTTCCTACTTTATCATTTACCCTACACACTCTATACTTACCCTACTACTTTATTATTAAAACTCGTGCCAAACTTGAGACTAATAAAAAAGAACCGAGTGAGTAGTATTTTCTAATGCTCTGCAGCTTGATTTCGGCGGAGATTTAAAGATCGATTTGTCCGCTAAACAACAATGTGTTCTCCAATATACTTAACACCAAACAAGATTTGAATTTCCATTTCAACAACACGCTGAATGATAGGGAGCAAATTAAAAATCTATACAGGAGATAAACCGAAGTGCTAAATGGATAAAGAATTGCTAGGTTTTCATTTCAATGAAGCTCAGCTTCTCAAATTTATGAAGTGTTAGAAATAGGAATATACTTTTTGTTTTCTCTTTCATATACTACTTAGTTAGTTCAGTTGGTGTTATAGTAACAGATTGTTAGTTACTAGTTCTTTCCCTTTGAGCTTGTATAAGAACTCTGTAATACTCCTTCAGTTTGATAATGTTGAATACATCTTCCATTACGATCAAATATCTGTCATCTTTCTCCCACTTTATCATGGTATCAGACCTCTAACATGGTATCAATTTTTCATCCTTATTTCCTTCATGCTGGAGAAAGTCCAGCCATAGTTCTTGTTTCACCTCCCCTTGCTGAGAACAATTTTCATCAATGGGAACGAGACATGCTTGTTGCATTGGATACATAATACTCGGTAAACAATTTCTGTTCACAAACTGTTTGACAGATTGCTTTACTGAATGCCTGAAAAATGGGTAATTTACTTAGGAGATAGTGCAAACGCCAAATAAAAATTATTAATACTCAATTCCTGGAAAGGAAACAACTTCATTCCACTATTCCAGTATACAAGTTAAAATTGTTGAAGAGAAAAAATGAATTAAAAAAGGGCACTGAAGTGCAGGATTTTTTCATCAATGAACCAAAGTGATAAGGTTAATGTATATTATTAACTTTGAAACAAAAGGGAAACACCATCTTCACTAAATATATGTAGAACTTATAGTCAACCAAACTGTACTAGCTTGCTTGGAAGCATGGCGTCATTTACAATGATCTATACACATGGTATTCTACACATCATATGTTTCTTGTATACTACATACTACCTCCGTCCCAATTTAGTTAGCCAATCTTGACTTTTCCGGTCAAAGGTGGTACACTTTGACCAATTATTTTAACTAATATATTTATGAAAAAAAAATTATACTTTTATAATAGTATTTTCAATAAAGAACATTTTCATATAATTTTTATATTTTTAATATTTTTTCTATATAGATATATAATCGGTCAAACTTAGGTACCATTGACTTGAAAAAACAAGTTTGGCTAAGTAAATTGGGACGGAGGGAGTATGTGATATGAAGTACTACATGAGTGAATATATATGAATCAAAATCTGCCAACTACTCATGTTATGGTCTGCTACATCTATTCCTAGGTCTTCCCATTCCTTCATGTAGTTTATGTTCTTTATTTAGTATTACAATCAAATGAATGTGTTTTTTCCCATACTGCCACATATTTGGGTAACACATAAAAATGCAGGGATACTCACATATATGGTAGGCACAGACATTATGTGAATGAAAAAATTTGTGTACATTAGTACATGTGTACAATTATGTTCGGGGTTAAATCGCTACTCGGTATCAACTCGGTCAGGGGCCGAATAGCAAGTAGGACCGAGTACTCGGGTTACTCAGTGATTACTCGAAATTATAGTAATATATTATTCTTATAATTCTTACATATGAATAAAATAATAATATTAATCTTAATGAAAAAGAAACGAGAAAGAAGACGGTGGAGAAGATAGTGAAATACTTTTAATTCTAGACTTTTATGGTTGATTTCCATTTTTTAAATATCTACTTGTTATTTAGAAATTCCATAATATCTCTCTTTAAAGAAAACTTTTCAGATTCCACCACATTTAAGGGTGGGGTTCACGCTCAACAATGTTCCATTTTTTCCGTATTCCCAAACATTGAGAAGTCGGCTCAAATCCGCAATTCCTAACAAAAGCCTTCATTAACACAGGGAAAATTGAACTCTGTAAAGTAGATTTCACTCTATAAATCTTTTGTATAATATGTTAACCTGGTTTGGTGATAAATCAGTTGAGCGCAAGTGAATTAGGGGGGTGGGGGTGGCATCTTTCATTAGAAATGCTTGAAATGCATCTTAGAAATGCTTGGAATGCATCATATGGCAGTTCAAATGCTTAAATGTTATCCACTTTTCTCAAACATAGCTATAACCAAGCTGCTTCAAGAATTCAAGATTTTTTTTTTTCAAAAGGTACCCTAGTAGGTTTAGGAAATATGGAATTCATTACACTGAAACAAAATGTCCAAACTCTAAGAAATTAATGTAAGACTGCAATATATTGATTGCCTAGGATTCTAGGAATCAAATATTTTGTTATTAATGTGGGGAAGTGCATCAATGTTCAGTTTCTGCAAGATCTTAAATAAAATGTGAAACATCATTACATGGTTCTTTTTTTATGTATGCAGGCAATTTCAAATGATGTGTAGAACGAGCAGTCTTCAATCTCTTTTTGCTATGAAAAGTCTGTGTCTGAGTAGGTTGTAAAGAACCCTCTTGGGCTATCATTGAATGAGAAGAATATTGAAAACAATTCTCTTGTTGTGGTGGTTGTAAATCAGCACGTGGTGTATTGCGTAGCACGTGCTCTGGTTCAGGCCTATATGTTGATTCTATTATGGAATGTAAATGATTATTTTTAAAGTAAAATCCTCAGGTAAAATGTTCTTTTTCCGCTTTACTTCCATTTTATTTCTACACTTAGATGGCGGGCAGATCGCAAGAATCTTTAACTGTGATGTGTGTTTGTGTGATTATGAATGCTGGAAATCATTCATTGTTGTCTTATTGGCACCACCTTCCTGGAAAATACTATATACAGGCAAAAACAATGAATCATTTCTAGTTGTTGTTACTGAATGACTAATTAAGATTCTTACCATTCATATGTATGCTAGAAATCATTTAATGCTTACCACTAAAACAGGTAGACTTTGAATTTTATGTTTTGGCTGAAATCAGTTTTACCAAAACGCCTTCCCTTTGTTTACCAAATAACCCTTGTCAAACAGGCTGATATAGTGTCTCCCTTTTGCTGGAATAAAGCATCCAGACCCAAACATTGTTCAATGGTTCAACCCGTTCTGCCATTATTCCCCAGTCCTTAATCCTTACTTGTATCTTTTATCTGGGTATTGCCTGATTTTTGCACGCCATATGCATAACATATAAAAGAAAATAAAAAATGAACAAAGATGTATTAAATTAGATGTTTACCATGAGCAGATCGAGAGTGAGGGGCCGAGAAGGTTGAAATGAGTGGCTAATAGAACCAGAAGAGGTGGAGGTTGAGCATGAGGTGCTGTGTTGGATTAAACTCGAGATACTAGAGATTCCATCAACATAATTGAAGTTTAGCTCAGCATGTTATTAATAAATAGTATAAGGAGCACTTTGTAGGGTGGGATTCACGCTCAGCATAATTGAAGGAGCACTTTATAGAGATGGCTCATGTCCATAATTCCCAACGAAAGCCTTCATTATCATAGGGAAAATTGAACTCAGGAACGTAGAATTTCACACTAAAACCCTTTTGTATATATTAACCTGGTTTGGTGATAAATCATTTGGTGATAAATCGGTTGTGCACTAGGGAATTGGGCAAGGGAGGGGGGGGCATCTTGAAATGCATCTTAGACTTCTCACAAATACAGATTAGTAGTTTTCTTCTTCTGACTAAAACACAAGTACTTTTTCTCATATGGCAGTTCAAATGCCAAAATGTTATCCACTTTTCTCAAACATAGCTATAATCAAGCTTCTTCAAGAAGTTTTATTTCAAAAGGTATCGTAGTACTTATAGAAAATAGGGCATTCATTACACTGAAACAAAATGTCCAAATTCTAAGAAATTTATGCAAGACTGCAATATATTGATTGTCTAGGATTCAAATCTTTTGTTACTGATGTGGGGAAGTGCATCAATGTTCAGTTTTTGCGTAAATAGAATGAGAAACATCTTTACACGGTTCCTTTTTTATGTGCAGATTCAAACGATGTGGAGAATGTGCAGTCTTCAATCTCTTGTTTGCTTTGAAAAGTCTGTGTTGGAGACTTTGAGGAGGTTATAGAGAACCCTCTTGGGCTATCATTGAATGAGAAGAATATTGAAAACAAATTTTTCCTTAGCTTGTGGTGGTTGTAAAGCAGCAGGTGGCGTATTATGTAGCACGTGCTGGGGTTCAGGCGTATATGCTGATTCTATTATGGAATGTGAAGGGATTATTGGTACAATAAAATCCTTGGGTTAAATTTTCTTTTGTTGATTCACTTCCATTTTATTCACACACTCTAAGATGGCAGATAGCTCACAAAAATCTTTAATTGTTGTGATGTAATGTGTGTGAAATTAGTTTTACCAAAACGTTTTCCCTTTGTTCACCAAATAACCCTTGTCAAGTAGGATGATGTAGTGTCTCTCTTTAACCGGAATCAGCTTCCTGATCCAAACATGGTTCCACCCCTCCTCCCATTATTCCCCAGCCATTGTCTGGGTTACTGGATATGGGTTGGTTTAATGAAAATCATGCTTCGTGTACGCGTATGTTGTACACACCATTTACATGCTGGCCGAATTGTCTATTTAAATTCCATTTTTTCTTTTTTGTGTGTTTTTCGCACAGACAAAATTTAAAGATAATCATCGGTGCAAAAAATGGGTCCCATTACAAAATGAAAAAATGTTTGTGTTCTGACAATTTGACCAGCGTGTAAAACGGCGTACAGAATTTGGTGCGTACAAATAACATATCTCATAAGGTTTTTAAGTTGATCTACGTATATTGAATCATCAAAGTGGAGGCATTCTTTGCATGTGATACTTAACAATAATCTCAGATGTCAAATTAGACAACTACATAAATTCTATTTTAAGTGCATCAATTATAAATAACTAAGAAACTAAATGATATATGGATTGAAAATATTTCCTTTTGAGGGCATATATGCCCCACGAATCGATATATATATATATATATATATATATATATATATATATATATATATATATATATATATATATATATATATATATATAGGTTTTGGTTCAAATAAGAACACGATCTTATGAGAGAAATGAGAACGAATCAGGACTATTGAAGTTTACGGAGTATCATTTAATTAATTCAGCCTTCTATTATTCCTTAGCTTCATTTAGCATAACTTGTATTATTGTCCTAGTCACCACTACGTAGGATTCCCCTGCATGGCACATGCAACCCATTTGCTCTCACTTATGTATTAATTAAATAGGACCACCTCTTCCACTGTAATCAGTAGTATATATATGTGCGTATACATGTTGAATAAAATAACGAGAGTAGCTAAACTCTCTTCCAGATATTCTAAAGGTCTTGCGATTAATACCATTCCTATTTTATGGATTTCTATCATTTTTATCATGGTATCAGAGCCTAATTCCTGAAATAAATTATCCTCATACAAATCCTTTTTTTTGCAAGATATTCTCCTTCTTGCAAGCAAGATCATGGCGGTCGATGATGAGACCAAAACTAGCGGCGATACACCCAAAGACATAGTCATAGATTCTATGTCACCTTATTTCATTCACTCCGGAGATAAACCCGGAGATGTTTATGTAACCACGATTCTTCGTGATGGAAACTATGGAGATTGGTTCGATGAGATGAGCAACGCTCTCTATGCAAAGAACAAGTTCGGGTTCGTGAATGGTGATATTCCGGTGCCCAAGTCCGATTCACCATACCTCCCGTATTGGCAACGAGCAAATGCCATGGTAAAGGCTTGGTTGAATAGTAGTATGGAGGCCGAGCTTAGACAAAGCGTGAAGTTCAAAACGGCACGTGAAATATGGGTTGATTTGAAGGAAAGGTTCGAGAAGGAGAGTGCTCCGCGAGCTTATGAGCTTCGATGTTCCCTTGGTGCCATCAGACAAGACGGGCAGTCCATCTCCGCTTACTTTAGCCAATTGCGCCGCATATGGGATGAAATGGCCTCTATCAATAAACAACCCAGTTGCACTTGCGGTAATTGTTCCTGCAACATCTCTAAATTGATAACTGAATCTCGCGATAGAGAGCGTCTCTATGATTTTTTGATGGGCCTTGATGATATTTATGGGCATCTAAAAACCCAAATCTTGGCTACGAGGCCGGTTCCGGCACTCACCACCGCATACCACCTTATTTCGGAAAGTGAACAACATCGCTCCATTGCATCCGCTCGCAGACCCAGTGGTGAAGGGACGGCATTCCACACACAACCAAAGAAGGACATAGTCCTAGGCAGACGGTCAAACCCAAAAGAAGGTCGGTCTTGCAGTCACTGTGGAAGAACCAACCACACGTACGACGCATGCTTTGAGAGAATAGGCTATCCGCCCAACTGGAATCTCAAAAATAAAGAAAGTAAAATTGGAGGAAGGGGCCCACATCAACGAATTGGCTTAGTGCAAGGAGGAAGCCGAGAAAACAATTTTGAACGTAGACAACCACTTCCTCGTGCAGCTCATGTGGATAGCAGACCCACTCATGAAATTGGACTCTCTGAAGACCAGTTGCACATGCTAGCCAAAATAATGAAGGATGAGCTACAAGACCACTTGCATCAACCGTCCTCTTCTGGTGTCAACATGGAAGGTATTTTTTCAAAGGGTCGGTCGTGGATAATAGACTCGGGGGCGAGTGAACATATCATATGTAGTAGTGATGGTCTCATTGATATTCAAGCTCACACTTCGATACCATCCGTAAAAATCCCAAATGGCGATTCAGCTCCTGTTCAGGCGATTGGTAGCTTACAATTATCAAATGGATTCCGTCTTCAAAGAGTCTTATACATACCGAAATTTCATTGCAACCTACTATCAGTGAATCGACTCATAAGCGACTTAAACTGTAAAATTACATTTATTAATAATTTGTGTATTTTGCAGGAATTACCCTCGAGGAAGCTGATTGGGGTGGGTCAAAGCCGTGATGGTCTTTATTATTTGGACTCATCAAGAGATGTAGGGGCGGCAATGTCAGTTTCTCCTAATCTTGACTTGTGGCATCAACGTTTGGGACATGCATCGGACAGAAAATTAAATCATATCTCTTTTCTCCAAGGACTAGGTCGGAGCAATAATTTTTGTGATCCCTGCATACGAGCCAAACAAACCCGTTTACCGTTTCCTGTCAGTACTATTAAGACAACTTGTTGTTTTGAATTAATCCATTGCGATATTTGGGGAGGATATAAAAGTGAGTCTATTTCCGGTGCACGCTATTTCTTGACTATTGTCGATGATTTTACTAGAGCCGTCTGGGTATATTTAATTAAAGCCAAATCCGAAGTTCCCTTGGTTTTAGTTCAGTTTTGCAACATGGTGAATACACAATTTGACCAAAGAGTTAAACGGGTAAGAGCCGACAACGGTGCAGAATTTCAAACTAATTCCCTATTTGAGTACTATAAACAAAATGGGATATTATTGGAAACATCTTGCACTGACACACCGCAACAGAATGGGGTTGTCGAACGGAAACACCGACACATATTAGAAATTGCTAGAGCCCTTCGCTTCCAGTCTGGGTTACCCATTAATTTTTGGGGAGAATGTATTCTTACGGCAGTCTATATCATTAATAGACTACCATCTCCCACCATCTCAAATAAAAGTCCCTATGAAATGCTACTCAAAAGGGAGCCAAATTATGACCACATACGAGTATTTGGATGCTTAGTATATACACATAATAATAAACAGAAGGATAAATTTGGTGAAAGGGGGAGTCCTTGCATTTTTGTTGGATATCCAAATGGACAAAAGGCTTATCGAGTATTTGATTCACATAATAATCTCGGGACGTAACTTTTTTTGAAAAGGTATTTCCGTTCAAAATCCAAATGGATGATGAACTTACTTTTGGAGAAATGATTGATCAGGTTTGTGGCTACGTTACAAATTCAAGCCGAGAAGTTGTCCACCCAAATTCATTCAACCACGTTCCTGCCATTCGTCTCCCTCAGGTAAGTGGTCAACTCCAGCTCATGGACAAAATCGATGGCCCCATAAATGCAGATAAGATTAACGATATGGATGACTCTCAAAGGCCTGAATCACATCTTCAATTTGAACCGCAGCTGCCTGCAGCTAGCGACCAAGACTCGTGGGCCAACCCACGTACAGATGCCGAGGCTTCATTTGATTTTATACAATCTGGAAGTGAACAAGAGTACACCTTGGACTCATTAGCACCACAAGTGGACATCTGCAGCAAATTGCCAACAGACCCATGTGCTCCAACGTCTTTGAGAGACGCGGCTCCTACCACTCAGCCTGCCCACGTTACGCCACATGCTACACCTACCACTTTGATTGAAATCAATGACTCTCAGAATATGCCAAAGCGAAGCGAGCGAACTCGGAAATTCCCAAAACGATTAGCGGACTATGAAACTGACATGCCGCCCTCCCTCTCTTCAACACGGTCCACCGCCAATCATGCTGAATCAACGGTATATCCCATTTCACATTTTATTAATTATGATAATTTTTCACCCACTCATAAAGCCTTTTTAGCGGCCATCACTTCCCGTGATGAGCCTAAACATTTCTCACAAGCAGTCCGTGATCCTTTATGGCGGGAAGCCATGCGTAAAGAAATTACAGCCTTGGAAGAGAACAACACGTGGACTCTTGTCGAATTGCCCTCGGGAAAAAAGCCCATTGATTCCAAATGGGTCTACAAAATTAAATATCGACCCGATGGAAAGGTAGAACGCTACAAAGCTAGACTAGTGGCTAAGGGTTTTACTCAAGTGGAAGGAATTGATTTTCATGAAACATTTGCCCCAGTCGCCAAACTGGTCACCGTGCGGTGTTTGTTGGCCGTTGCCGCCAAACAAAATTGGGTTGTTCATCAACTAGATGTGAACAACGCATTTCTTCATGGTGACCTTTTTGAGGACGTATATATGCGTCTACCTCAGGGTTTTTCCAAAAAGGGTGACCCACGTGTTTGCAAATTACAAAAATCATTGTATGGTCTCCGTCAGGCTTCTCGCAATTGGTACCATAAATTCACAGAATCGTTGATCGAAATTGGGTTCCGTCAATCTAGGGCGGATCACTCCCTCTTTATTTTTAGACAGGGACCCATCAACACATTTGCTCTCATCTATGTCGATGATGTCATTTTGGCCGGCAACACCATCTCACACATTAGCACCGTGAAAAGTCACTTGCATGATATGTTTAGCATCAAAGACTTGGGCAAGTTAAAATATTTTTTGGGGATAGAGGTTGCTCGCTCTGACGAAGGTTTTGTCTTGAGTCAACGAAAATACACTCTTGACATATTAGAAGAAAGTGGCATCCTCGCTGGACGTCCTAGTTCTTTCCCCATGGAACAAAATTTGAAACTTCGTCCAAATGATGGTAGCCCACTTGTTGATCCTTCTTCCTATCGGCGTTTAATTGGGCGATTGTTGTATCTCACTGTCACCCGTCCAGACATCGTATACTCCGTCAGCCAGCTTAGCCAGTTCCTTAGTGCCCCACGGCAAACACACCTTGATGCAGCTACTCGCGTTCTTCGATATCTAAAGTATACACCTGGCCAAGGAATTTTCTTATCATCCGAAAATGATACCACTCTGACGGGATATTGTGATGCTGACTGGGCGGGTTGCTCCTTTACTCGTCGATCTAGTACAGGTTACTTCGTCACTCTTGGATCCTCACCCATATCATGGCGGACGAAGAAACAATCTGTCGTCTCCCGCTCTTCCGCTGAAGCAGAATATCGGGCTATGGCCGTCACTGTTAGTGAGATCTTATGGTTGCGTTGGTTACTCCGCGAGCTCACGATTCATCAACAGGGCCCCACATTACTTTATTGTGATAATCAAGCTGCCCGACATATTGCACTTAATCCGGTTTTTCATGAACGAACAAAACATGTGGAAATGGATTGTTATTTTGTCCGTGAACGGGTCGCAAGTAATGAGATACAACCGCAATATATTTCCTCTGAAAATCAAGTGGCTGACATATTCACGAAGGCACTCGGGACAGATCGTTTCCAATTTCTTCGTAGCAAACTGGGTATTCGTGACCTGCACACACCAGCTTGAGGGGGAGTATTGAAGTTTACGGAGTATCATTTAATTAATTCAGCCTTCTATTATTCCTTAGCTTCATTTAGCATAACTTGTATTATTGTCCTAGTCACCACTACGTAGGATTCCCCTGCATGGCACATGCAACCCATTTGCTCTCACTTATGTATTAATTAAATAGGACCACCTCTTCCACTGTAATCAGTAGTATATATATGTGCGTATACATGTTGAATAAAATAACGAGAGTAGCTAAACTCTCTTCCAGATATTCTAAAGGTATTGCGATTAATACCATTCCTATTTTATGGATTTCTATCATTTTTATCAAGGACCGTTGGATTTGCTTCAAGTGAGATTCAGTGTGGATTGGATGATACTATAATGTACATTATGTGAAATTGAAATGTGCATTACAAAGGGTACGATAGAGTGGCATTATGTACAGATGAATTGTGCATTACGTGAAATTGAAATGTGCATTAGGTGAAGATGAAATGTGCAGAATAAAAAGTACGATGTGATGTTATTTTTGTACATTTTTTCCGCACATATCAGTTTCATCTAATGCACACTTGAGTTTAAATTTTTATTTTGCACATTTCAATATCATTTAATGCACATTTCAGTTTCACCAAATGCACAATTTGGTTCCACATAATACAATCCAACGGTCCAGATTCGTTCTCATTTTTCTCCTAAGATCTGTTCTTACCGAAACCGCTCCCTATATATATATATATATATATATATATATATATATATATATATATATATATATATATATATATATATATATATATATATATTGGTTCAAATGAGAATAACATCTTAGGAGAGAAATGAGAAAGATTCTACACCGTTAGATTAAGCTCTTTTTTCCGCTTTGTTTCTATCATCCGGAGGGCTAATATGTGATTTTCCATTCCTTCCTTTTTATGCGAAGCCAGCAATTAAGTTTCTCCACTCTTCTTTAATATTATTTTTTCCTTTTAAAGCACCTTTTTAGATTACTCGTATTTTCTAACTTTTACATCTTCTATAAACCACTATTTTTCAATGTTTTTATTAAATGTTAATCGTAAATTTTGAGTTTCTTTGGAAATTGATTTCTTCAATACTTCAACGTACTTTAAAAGTTGACCATAATTTTTCAACTAATGTGTACTTTTTTTTAATTAGCAATCATACATTCATTGTATTTGATTATAGTTCGTATTTCATTTTAATGTTATATATAATAAAAATTTAGTATAATATTGTCAAACTAAACTATGTGATTGAGTAGCATAATAGTCATAGACGTCGCGTGCAAGAAAAAGAAAGAGATGCGATTAGCGTGACAAAATATGATGCACTTCAAAAGTGATTAAAGTGCACTACATTCTACTAAAAAATAATACCACAAAAGTGCACTTTAGTATATTCTATAAAATATAGTTGGCATTACAATAGTGCACTTTTGTGTATGTTTAAAATGCACATGTTAGTTATGTTGTAACTTGTAAGACGTTAGTTCAAACCTTTGTATATTCATTTTGTTTTTATTTAAATCATTTTGATTATAAATTGTATGAAAGTGAAAAGTTGCATTCGTAAAGTGTAATATAATAATGTTATAGAAAGTGTATGCTAATGACATCAATGTGCATATCAATGTCCAAATACTTAATTCAAATGATGGTGCATACAATATTGAATAAAAGTGCAGTTCTTCGATGATAGGTATAGAGTGCATTTTGACACATTTCAGTTCACTTCATTGACATAAAACATATTACATTTAAAAAATGGTTAAACATAAAAATATATATAATAATGCACAAAGTTTTTTTTCAAATTAATTACTGGATAATTGTGTGAGGAACTAATAAATTTGGAAAGAAAATTAAATAAGAAGTATTTATTTGAGTAAATGTTGCATAAAGTTTCAAATAAAAGTGCACCTATTCAACGTTAGAGTGCAGATACATAACCAATGAAACAATACATCTGAAAAGAAAATGATTAAACATAGAAAATGCATAATTCGAATAATGATTTTTCAAGAATGACAGTTTATTGAAATATACAAAATACAAATATTTACTGTGCATTCACAAACTGATGCATAAAAAAGGAATGACCTTAAATATGAAATACAAATACAGATATTTACATTGCACTCACAAATATGATTTATTTGGAAAGTAAAACATGCGTGATTGAATAATAAAATTTATGGTGCATGAAACTTCAAATAAAAGTGCACTTGATCAATACTAGGGTGCAAAGTAACAGAATTACTTCTTTGTGGAAGAGTTATTTGATCTGGGAAAAGGAACATTAATCTTGAATAATAATGCACAAATTTAAAACTAAGAAGTTTTTAGGAACGTTTTTTTATTATATAAATGATCTTAGTTATTAAGATATGGGAAATTTACCCAAATAAGACTAAATAACAATAAAATTGCAAAAATAGGAGTCCCAATTAAACATGTGTCGCGTAGGACTAAAAAGAAACCAAACTTCCAAAAATAACCTCCAGCCACGCAAAGAGAATCGAAGCTACCGTTCCCACTTTCCACTTAGAAACTGACACGGAACTCGAGCGCGCCGAAAATTGGTTTCCAAAGCATCGAGGTATTCAAAATTAAACAAAGAGATATAAATGCAAAGAGCAATCTACTAGCTCGCGAAAAACTCTTCCGACGACGAAGTGGAACTAGAGCATAGACAACGTTTAGTTCTGTTCGAAGGTTGAACGAAAATGGAAGCCTCTGATTTCCAAAATGACGACGAAAAGGAGGACTCTGATTTCGAATTGGACACGCGGAGTTCACTAGAGATCAGAATCAATTCCAAAACGGTATGTATGAGTAGAAGATTTAATATTCGTAAAAGCATTTGAATGCCATATATATTCCATGATATCTCCTTGTTTCATTTAATCGGATTGACATTCAGTGTATTATATATGGATTTCATAAAATGCAAGTTCACTAATCATTCATGAATACAAATGCTAGATATCCGAATTTGTCATATAGATTTATTAGGTTAATGTTATATTGATAAGTGAATTCCACTTTACTGGATTATATGATGGAATGCGAATGCCATAAGTAAATGTGTTTGGAAGATAGATTTTGTTAGGTTGATGTCAGATAGAGAAGTATGGAATCTGATGTGAGCATTGTGTAGTGAATCATGACATTTGAGATTGTGCAAGTGATGTGTACATGGCATATTGGTGTGATACTTTTTTTTTGCATAAAATGTACTTGGATTAGAAGTGAATGCCACTTGTCTGGATTATATGATGGAATGCGAATGCCATAAGTAAATGTGTTAGGAAGATAGATTTTGTTAGGTTGATGTTAGATAGAGAAGTATGAAATCTGATGTGAGCATTGTGTAGTGAATCATGACATTTGAGATTGTGCAAGTGATGTGTACATGGCATATTGGTGTGCTATTTTTGATTTTATTTTGCATATATAGAGAGAGAGAGAGAGAGAGAGAGAGAGAGAGAGAGAGGAATGTTCATGTCAGGCCGGTCTGACGGGCTGCTCCGTCCGGCCGAGCCCGTTTGGGCACCTTCCCGGTGGAATATTTTGATGAAATTTTTTGAGCATGTTCCTCGTCAAGTCTAGTTTGTCCATACCAAATTTCAGCTCAAAATTCGATCGGGAAGGCATTCAAATATTTTTTTGAAGTTGACTGCAGTTTTATATGTATATTTTGACGCAGACAACTTCAAAAAATGATTTGAATGCCTTCCGGATCGAATTTTGAGCTGAAATTTGGTATGGATAAACTAGACTTGGACAAACTAGACTTGATGGGGAACATGCTCAAAAAATTTCATCAAAAAATTCCACCGGGAAGGTGCCCAAATGGACTCGGCCGGACGGAGCATCCCGTCAGGCCGGCCTGATGAGAAGAGCACTCTAGTGAGAACCCTTTTTAAAATGAGAACTCATTTTAAAATGAGAACTTCTAATCTCCATCATTAATTTTTATCATCAATGGTTAATAATGATAAGGTGGATTAATTGCATAAGAACTCCTTTTAAATTTGGGGTAATTATGAATATGACCCCATGTGAATCATAATCATTGATTACAATAAATAAAAGGTTGAGATTTAAAGTTCTCATTATAAAGAGTTCTCATTTCAGGAGGGGTTCTCACTAGAACCCTCCCCTATATATATATATATATATATATATATATATATATATATATATATATATATATATATATATATAAGAGATCACATACTAACCATGCTTAAAATACTAACTTACTAACTCAATAATATGCAACACATTGAACTTCAATATGCAGTACAAATAATGTAAAGATGCACACTGTGAATTTCAATATGCAATAAAAACAATATGCAAAACTTTGAACTTTAATATGCAGTACAAATAATATGCAACACTTTGAACTTCAATATGCAGTACAAATAATGTAAAGATGCACCGTTTTTGATAGTTTGTAGGTTAGCATGGGAGGAATGGTTAGTATGTGATCTCACCCCTATATATATATATATATATATATATATATATATATATATATATATATATATATATAGGGGGAGATCACATACAAACTCCTCTTCCGGTACAAAGTGCAAAACAATCTGGGCCGTTCATTTACAAAAAATGGAGAGTCATCCGTCCGCGGTGCATGTTAATAGACGTGGACTACAATGTATAGAATTGTATCACAAATTCGTTCTACAACCCATCGTCTATTCCCAAGGTTAGTACAGTAAAAATTACAAAATCAATCCCAAGCATCGCTTCTTATATTTGGAAATACATAAATTACACGATCCCTGGTTCTACGCTAATCATCCCTTGATGCATTAACCGTCCAAGTATAAAGAATTTAAAAAAGGTAAGTTGCAGAGTCCATCTCAATGGAAGTCGACCATCAAGACACTCGTAGGCGGGTGCATAGCTTTTACAGTAATGTTTCTGGTGAAGAATCAATGTCCAATCCTAAAAGATTCAAGGGTTTCTCTACAAGAAAAACATATGAAGAGGGAAATAGCAGGAACCCTGAGGATGAAATTCGTTTGAAACTCACCAAAGTGCATGTGTGTGCTTCAGAGTGCTATGCAATACTAGGGTTTATTTTGTGCAAGTGTTTGTAAAAAAGATGCAATAGAATGTTTGATTCTGATTGTGTTTTTTAGATATTAGGTTAATAATTAGGAGGTGAGTGGTGATGGACAATGAGACATGAAATTCATCTAAAATCTAAATGAAATGAGTTGATGTGCATACATTGTTCTGATTAGGGGAAGCTTAAACTATATGTAAATTAATGTGACATGGTTGCAATACATTTTAATCTAAGGTGCATATAAAGACAATGTACGATGCAATAAATTGTTGTATGAGCTGCATATTGTAATGGTATATAGCTACCACAAATGTTGAAATCATTGAAGTGATTGAAAATAATTCCCTGTAAAAGGGACATATGTGTACTGTTGTTGGTACAGTATTAGATTAAACTTAATTAACAGGTTATAAACCCAAGTACTACAAAGGCATGAAGCAGACTAATATGGTGGATGTATTAAAAATATAAATGGGTGAAGTCAATATTTATTTTATGAGTAGATCGAGAACCATATCATGCATATACGTGAATTTAATAATGCATTTAAGTGTGAAGAGAAGTGTATATTGTAATGTAATTTGGATGACAATAAAGAAATTGTATAGAACAACGCATTATTGGTCCAACATTTAATTTTCCATTAGCGATTGTATTATGCATACAAATGTAACTAATAATGCATATAAGTTAGATGAGAAGTGCATCTTGTAATGTGTGTATTAAGGGTTCGAGATGTGCATTATATTATATATTTATCATGTCTTCATAACTTATATTAAAATTACACAGTGATAAAACATGTCTATGTTGCATTTTAGTAGTTCATATCTTGCATTTTATCGTTTGGATATGTGCATTTTAGAAGTTCTTACATTGCACTTTAGTGCGTAAGTTGATATGTGCATTTTAGAAGTTCTTACATTGCACTTTAGTACGTAAGTTGATATGCACACTTTAAAATTTCATACTTCATCTTATTGTGCATTTTAGAAGCTCTTACATTGCACTTTAGTACGACATTTGCATTGTAATAGCTCATATTGTGCATTTTATCCTTATACCATGTGCATTTTAGAAGTTCGTATATTGCACTTTAATAAGAATATAAGATACATGTGCATCGTAGAAGATCATTTGATGCATCTTATAATTATGATATTTGCATTGTACACACAAACAATATGCATATGAAATTTTTGCATACTAAAACCACAAGATATTCGCATAAACACTAAAGTGTTGAATTGATACAAAAACAAAAACCAAAATAAAGAAAATAAAAAAATCCGGCATGCACATCGGACTCCATGGCATTCGAGAACTGACTTTCTCCTTGTGTGTTCCGGAATCCATGGCCTTCGAATATAAGAACATCAATCAGATTCTATTAGATTTGAGAAGAAGATCAAAATGGAGATGGAGATGGAAATGAAAAGAATCTTAGTTATCCTGGAGTAATTGTGTACTGATGGATGAAGACAATCGTAGAGATGAAAGCAGAAGTATTGATCACAAATGGAAGCCGATGAAGAGACCCATAGAGATAAGAGCATGAGTATTGATCGCAGTAAGAAGGAACGAAATTAATGGAAAGAAATAGATAAGGAAACTCTAAGACGTGATCTTCTTTCCATTATTAAAAATAGACTATATTACTAAAATACCCACAATGGAAATCAGCTTATTGTCTTCAATTAGTAACCACCGAACAGTAATCTCCATTAAATGGACGGCTAGGATGACTTTGTATTTTGTAAATTAGGAGGACTTTCTATATATATATATATATATATATATATATATATATATATAGAGGAATGTTCATGTCAGGCCGGCCTGACGGGCTGCTCCGTCCGGCCGAGCCCGTTTGGGCACCTTCCTGGTGGAATTTTTTGATGAAATTTTTTGAGCATGTTCCTCATCAAGTCTAGTTTGTCCATACCAAATTTCAGCTCAAAATTCGATCGGGAAGGCATTCAAATCATTTTTTGAAGTTGACTGCAGTTTTATAAGTATATTTTGACGCAGTCAACTTCAAAAAATGATTTGAATGCCTTCCCGATCGAATTTTGAGCTGAAATTTGGTATGGACAAACTAGACTTGATGGGGAACATGCTCAAAAAATTTCATCAAAAAATTCCACCGGGAAGGTGCCCAAATGGGCTCGGCCGGACGGAGCATCCCGTCAGGCCGGCCTGATGAGAAGAGCACTATATATATATATATATATATATATATATATATATATATATATATATATATATATATATATATATATATAGGATCAAATACAAAGTCATCTTAATTTACAAAGTGCAAATTAATCCTAACCATCCATTTTAATGAGATTATATTGAGATTACCGTGTATTAATTTGGAAGTTCCCAAAAACTCTCCATAATTGGCTAACCGTATGCAATTGACAAAAAAATAGGGATTACTTCCCCACATTAACGGCTGATGGTTATGGCCCAATGAATTGTTACCATTGATTTTGTAATTTTAGACGGATGAGATGAATTTGTATTTTTTACGGGAAGCATGCTTTGTATCCGATCTTGACCCTATATATATCGCAAATTATACCCTACGACCTGCACACCATGAGGATGGTGTGCTCGGTGGTTTTTATTTAAAACAGAGAGAGCGGACTCCAAATTGAACTCCAACGTCCGTCATCCCTGGGTCGCAGAGCACTGTTCTTCTCCTTGTCGTGCTTCTCCTTCCCAATAGATATCCCAAATCTATGCCGTCTTCAAATAGCTAGAATCTCGAAATTAAATTTAGTAGAACTATATTGCTATTCTCAGAAACGATGATGCTACCAATATTAATTTCCTTTATTTATTAAAATATGAAAAACATGATCAGAATTTTTTTTTATAACATATTTTTTACATGTTGAAGATGACCCCCTATAAATTATTTTAGACCTTACTCAACTTACATCTTGCGCACACTCAAGTTACATCAGGATTTGCTTAAGTTCCATATCTTATATTGTGAGTTACATGTCAACTTTTCTTAGCAACTTACATCCTGTTTACATTTGAGTTACATTTTCCAAAACACGTGTTACATCAGAATATAATGCGAGTTACACAACCCAATAAGCCCATGCTATTCAAATAAAAACTTTTTTTTATAAAAAAATCATTTTTATAACTTTGATATTAAAAACAAAACATATATACACTCTTTATATGTAACATAATTGGACAATTAGACTCTTTATTTTCATTGAAATCAAATTTTATTTCTTATACTATGTATTTGACAAGTTACATTTCAACTGGACTTGAGTTACATTTATCAATAACGCGAGTTACATTTCATTACACACGAGTTACATCACATTCTGTTCCTGAACAATGAAAACAAAAAAAAAATGGTTACTGTTCACGCGCGTGAACAGTAACACGCAAATTTTTAGGTTGGAGCAGCATGCTTCAAACGACGCCGTTTTGGGCACAGGAGCATAATGCTCATGCTGCGCCGGTTGCATCGTATACGCACTATATATATATATATATATATATATATATATACACACACACAAATGATCCTGTCCGGACGTCCGGACAGGAACCGCCGTCCGGCCGGCGGCGTTTGGCCGCCTTCCCGGTGGAATTTTTTGATGAACTTTTTATGGCATGTTCTCCATCAAGTCTAGTTTATCCACAAAAAAATTCAGCCAAAAAATCAATCGGGAAGGTCGTCAAATGATTTTTGCAAGTTAACTGGTCCGGAATATGTATTCTCCGGACCAGTTAACTTGCAAAAATCATTTGACGACCTTCCCGATTGAGTTTTTGGCTGAATTTTTTTGTGGATAAACTAGACTTGATGGAGAACATGCCATAAAAATTTCATCAAAAAATTTCACCGGGAAGGCGGCCAAACGCCGCCGTCCGGACGGCGGTTCCTGTCCGGACGTCCGGACAGGATCATTACTATATATATATATACTAGTATTTGTACCCGTGCCGTGCACGGGATAAAGACTATGTTGGGATATCAGCGGTGTTAGAGATATTTTTAGTGTTGTGATCAATGTATTTTATATAGCCTCTTGGTAGTATTTATTGTGTATTTAATAGGCCTTAAATGTAAAAGGCTACTAAGCTAAATTAGGAATGGGCCTCCTAAAAAGGAGAGCCCATATCATTGTAAAACCTACCATTCTAAGGAGGCTATAAATAGACCCCTTAGGAATGGCTAGGTTAAGCTTTCCTCACTCAGAAATATTCCCTGCGCATAGAATAGAGCCTACAGAAGTTTTACGCTACATATTCTTCATCTTTATGTAAACTTTCTGGCTATCAATGGAAAGCTTCTTCTACTCCTATTAATCAGATCTTATACATTATAGAGTAGAAATAGGGACCAACAATTGGTATCAGAGCTAAGCGTGTGACCGATTGAAACTTCTGCAAATTTTTCGATCGATTGAAGACAGAAGAAAACTCTTGCGCGAAACTTTTCGGAGAAGTTTTTGCTTCTTGCGCGATTTTCTATACTGTTTTTGCTGTCATTTTTGCAGGAAAATGTGTACAGGAAAGTGTTTATAGGCTTGCAAGGATCTGCTCTGTGAAAAATCTCGCCCAGAAAGTTGGCGTACAGGTTAAGCTGGACTAGAGCGATTCTGCAATTTCGCACAACTCGCTGAAAAGACGAACATATTTAGCGCAAAACAGCTCCTGCGCGATTTCAGCTTCGCGCAACACTCCTTGCGCCATCTTGGAGTTGAGCGATCCTCCATTTGAACGATCTCTTGACTTGAGCGATCTTTGGAGTTGCCCCATTTCAAAGTTGAGAGATTTTGGAAGTTGAGCGATTTGGACTTTTGCGTGACATCGAGAGTTGAGCGATCTTAAAATCGAGAAGGGGCTTGCGCGATTTCAGTTTCCTGCGCGATCACAGTCCCCTTGCGCGATTTTCCAGTTTGTGCGCGATAAGGCCTGCGCGATCACAGTCCCCTTGCGCGATTTTCCAGTTTGTGCGCGATAAGGCCTGCGCGATTTCCCTTTCTTCTTGCGCGATCCGGATACTCTGTTGCGCTATTTTCCCTCTTTGCCCGAAACGAGTTGCGCGATCTACTCTTTTTGCGCGATCATAGCCCTGCGCGAAAGTACTGTGTTGCGCGATTGACAGGTTCTGCGAGAAAGCCTTGCGCGAAGTTCTCTTCGGAGCAAATTAAATTTAAAAAAAAAAGGGAAGGAGGGGCAAAACTGTCTTTTGAGACCCGACAAATTTTGCGGCTATCGTGTCCGCAGGTCGCCCGCGCAGGGGGGGTGCGAATTTTCAGTTTTGAACTTCAAGCCGAAATCCCCTGTGCGCGAGAGCTCCCCTCTTCTCCTTCACCATTTAATCTTAAGGAATGAGTGTTCCATATATATAGGCTCCAAAAGTCTCTTGGAGTTTAGGTGTGGGATAAGTTAACAAGCTTACTTTTCCCTTCCCTTGGAAGAGTACACTTTTTGCACTTACCCACTTCAAGAGCTAATTGTGAGCCCAATTCAAACCTTGTGGTCAAACTCCAAAACCAAAGGTCTACACTTTGTCAAAACTTCAAATAGTCAACCTTGGGAGAAAAAAAAAAAGAAAAAAAAAATTAATTAATTAAAAAAAAAAAAAGTCAAAAATCTCAAGGTTAAGACAAATTTTTCTCAAAGTCAAAGCTACATTTTCAAGAGCCACTAACCTGCAGAAAAACTTCAATCAACCACACGTCAACGATCAACATTCAACAATCAATCATGACTACCCCAACCGCTGCTGATAAAGTGACTGCCCTCTCTGCTAAAAACAAGAATGCAGACAGCGCTGTAAGCACTTCTAATCCTTTTGCTTATACTTGCTCTAGAACTGACCCACACGATAGAATTAAGGAGCTCGAGGAAAAATTTAATACGGGATTTAGTGTGTATAACAGACTACGTATCAATTCAGAGAAAATCATCACTAAGCTCACAACTGAAAATAAGAGACTTAGTGCTAGCGAAAAAGAACTGACAGAGAAGCTTAGAACAACTGAGAAAGAGAGAATTAGACTTTTTGGTGTCAATAATTTACTTATGGAAAGAAGGGGTGCTCTTTACACCAAAATCAAAGAACTCGAAGACCTGTTAGCCAAGAGAGACCAAACAGACCAGACTATTTTCCTTAACCAGCCTAAGGACACTCGTTTCTATAACGCCAAAGAAGGCTTGGGTTTGACCAATCCTCAGAACCTGAAAAAGGTCAACTGTAGACAACTCTATGATGTTAGATACATGAAAATAGGATTGACCAAACTCATGGCCTTCACTGGAACTGAAGAAACGAATGCCCTTGAGGATGAAAAGAGAAAGACAAAGGCTGGTGTCGAGGTTCCTTTTGACTACACAGAGTTAAACAAGAGTTACAAAACAAAAGAGCCCCCTTTGACTCCTGCTGATGAAGTCATAACTTATGCTCCAGAAAAGGAAACTGTGCAAGATGGAGAGGAACCTTCAACTTTAGAACCTGTAGTCAAACCAGCATACATTCCACCTCTTGTGAGAAAGTTTGCTGAGTTAAAAGAATCTTTCGATAAAGAAAAACAGGTTTTTGAACTTGAAAGAGATCAACTTTTGAAAGAAATATCCATGTTAAAAACATCCTCTCAGTCCATCACAGTTTCTCAACCCTCTTCCCACTCTTCCTCAGAAAAATGCTTAGAAAATTCAACCAACAGTTCTAAAACTTCTTCCACTCACTCTGAGCCTCCTTCTCAGACCGGAAACCATGTGAAGAAGAGAGTTGAGAAGAGAGGAGAGTGGATCGAGGAGAAGTTAAGAAGGAGGAAGAAAGAAGAAGAATCTCATCTAGGAAATAAAAATCAACGTTCGAGTGCTTTGTTTTACGTAAAGAATAAGTCTAGATCTGGCATTAGTGAGCTTTCAACTAGTAGTACTAGAAGTGGTGTTCCTAGGAATTTCCTAAGCGAACCCTCGACTAGTAATGCTAAAAGAGTGGCTCCTAAGTGCTCTAGTTCTAAGACATCTTTTAAGAATTGCTACTCTAGTACTTGTTCTCTGAATTGTGTTAAGTCAATGAAAGTTTGTTGTTTTGATTCTGATTCCTTCTCCAACAAAGATAAGAATGTGAATGTTCAGAGATGCCCAAAGAAATCAACTTCTGTGAAGGTGAACGTTGAGGGAGAGTACAAATTACCTTGTTTAAAGTATCCCCTCAAGGTTCACTCACTTAAACATTTGAAAAGACTCTCTCAAGAAACAATTTTAAAAGATCATCTGTCTGAACATTCACTCACTGTTAATGAAATCTCCCTTGCTCCAAAATTCAAACAACAATGGGTTCCTAAGGCCGAAGCTGAAAAATTAAGAACGCCAAACACTTCTCAATCAGCTGGCCTAGGTTCCCAAATAAAACAAAAGCTGAAACATTTCTTTGACATTGATAAGGAAGGACCCACTTGGAGGTGGGTACCGAAATGTACTTAATCTGTTTTGCAGGTCCGCCATGTGTGGTACCTGATCCGATTGCTCCACACACATGGCGGGTGAGAAGAGCTGTGAGCAATCAATTGGTGCACATTATTAAGGGGAGTATTGGCATGTATACTACCCCCACTGAGCAGAATATCAACAAATGCACACCTCAACACCAACACATGCCAAGAAGAAACAACAAGTGCTTATTCTGAGGGGGAGTGTTTCATTTTCACTCCTCCTGGTGCCTTACAACGAAGAGAGCACATATCAAGGGGGAGTTTTCTACTTTACTCCCGGGTGACAAACAACACCTTGCACATTCTGAGGGGGAGTTACATTTTTCTTCTCCTGGCGTCAATCAAAGATCAATGCAAGACAAACCAAGGATGTCATGGCAGAACTAGTAACAATCAAGACCGTCTACGGGATCCAGAACTGGTACCCCATCAAGGAGAACAACTCGAAGTTGGACCCAAAGGTCTTATCCTGCCATGATGATGTCATGGTGGCTGTTTTGACAAGGCGCAAAATTTAGAAGGCCCTGAACAAAAACTACGGAAGCACCAGAGGTGTATCTCTAACAATTCTGGAGAACACTCAACTAAGCAAGAAATGCCTCTGGTGCGAGAATTCTGAAAGCCACCATTGACGACACCAAGGTGACCAACACCAAAGAGTTCATGCATCAAGTGCTCCAAACTCAAGAATTGATAATGGGACGGAGTTCAAAAACAAGGAGCTGACCGAGTTCTACGAAGATCGGGGAATTACACAACAGTTCTTTGCAGCTAAAACACCACAGCAAAACGGAGTTGTAGAACGATGGAACAAGACCTTGGTGGAAGCAGCCAGAACCATACTGATACAGTCAAAGCTTCCTCATTTCATGTGGGTTGAAGCTATCAACACGGCTTGCTTCACAAAGAACTGGATGGTGATTCACAGACGATTTGACAAGACACGCGATGAGATTGTGTTCAAGCAACTCCCTGACATTGCCTTCTTCCGTGTCTTTGACTACAAGTGCTACATTATGAATGATAGGGATGCTAGGGGGAAGCTTGATCCGAAAGCAACTGAAGACAAAGAGGCTCAATCATCTTCTGAAGTAGGAGGACAGGGAGACGAGACAAGATCGGATGAGCACGTGGTATTAGATCCTCTGTTCGAACACTTTTACAGTCAACCACATGCATCACCAGCTACTACCGCTACAAATTCTCAGACCTTCCTGTTATATGCTCCCACCGCAGAGAAAACACTCACTCCCACTCAGAATGATGATGAGCACACAGATGACGAAGCTGAATATGAACCATCTACCCCGCATAATGATCAACCTGAAGCAACTGCAACGCAAGAAACCCCAGGGGCACAACCAGATCAAGAATACACTGATCCAGATCATTCAATTATAACTCCACTACCTCTACAACATGAGAGAAAGTGGACGAGGGCACATCTGCCAGAACTAATAATTGGTGATCCATCAAAATGAATCAGTACCAGAACCGCTTCAGCCAATGAGTGCTTATATTCATGTTTCCTGAGTCAGAAAGAATCAACAAATATGACTGAAGCATTGGCTGATCCGGATTGGGGTGATTGCAATGCAGAAAGAGATGAACCAGTCTGAAAGACTGAAAGTTTGGACACTGGTGCCTATGTCTTATAGAAAAACCATTATTGGCACCAAATGGGTATCCAAGAACAAGAAGGATGAGGACGGTGTGATTATCAGAAACAAGGCCCGCCTGGTAGCAAAAGGTTACAATCAACAAGAAGGAATCGACTACGATGAGACCTTTGCACCAATGGCGAGGATTGAGGCCATCAGATTATCTCTTGATTATGTTGCTCACAAAAGATTCACCGTCTGTCAGGTGAATGTAAAGACTGCATCTCTGAATGGAGACCTGAAAGAAGAGGTCTATGTAGCACAACTTGATGGATTCGTAGATCCCGAATGCCCCAAACCCTAGAACAAGTTGAATACGATGAATTGGCCAATAAAAAGACATCATGAAAGAAATGATCATGTTAGGCTATGCTATGCCGATCAAGCTCATCTCCCAGGTCAAACCCGACAGACTACCACGACCATGGAGGACTCTGATGGCAACCTTGAACAAGTGCTGCATTGCCAAACACCATAGCTTCGACATGTGTATCATCTATCTTCTGACTGCCTTCCATGGTGTGGCATTCAACAAAAACGACGATTTTGTCTCGCTGATCTGGGACGACATCAGGAAGAAGAAAAACATTGGTTCTGAAGATGCGACGTGTCTCTAGAACAACTCCAACTATCCACCAAAGACTATCTACTGAGATTCTGAGAACGTCAGCACTCCATCCCTCAAGTGCATTCAGATGGTGACTGAGGATCCTACACTCTTACCATTCACCATACTTGTGTCTTTGCTGCAGCTAGCTAATCTGAATGATCCATCTGTCTGACGCTACTGCTAGAAGAACAATATCATACTCCCTATGGCTCAGATAAACCCCCCTGAGCCTACCCCGGGGAGTCAGCCGAGAGATAGTGAGGGTCCTGAGAGTTCTACCCAGCCACAAAGACCAGTGGCAAGTCGGCCCCATGATGATCAGACTACGTCTGCTGAGGGCCAACCCCAAGTTGCTGAGGAGATTTCCCATGATTCGCCAAGCGTAGCCAGAACAATAAACGCTGACGATGAGGGCTCCGGTAGCAAGGCTAACAAGCGCAACAAAGT
This sequence comes from Cuscuta epithymum, assembly GCA_945859915.1. Classification (NCBI taxonomy): domain Eukaryota; kingdom Viridiplantae; phylum Streptophyta; class Magnoliopsida; order Solanales; family Convolvulaceae; genus Cuscuta; species Cuscuta epithymum. The sequence continues at coordinate 130,811 of CAMAPF010001061.1, read as the reverse complement.
CAACAAGGATGATGAGATTAATGATGATGCGGACGACAACGCTAATCAAGCCAGGGAGCCTCCGGTACAAAAACGCCGACTCATTATCAGGCTCCCCACGGAAACAGAAATAGAGGCGTCTTACTCACAAACAAGCAAAGAAGGAGATATCATAAGTGAGACGCGCTCCAAGCATCAAAATGACATACTTCCTCATCATTCACTCTTACATAGAGAATACAAACCGCAAGCAGCCTGACCAAAGAATTAGCCATGTTTGACGAGTGTACAAACCTAGATGTAGTAAACCGGACTGACCCCATAGGAGCAGAAGCTGACTTTCTCAGTTTTCGAGTAGAAGACGCAGCATCTAGTCCAACTGCGCATGCACAAGCCACACCTAGCCACTCTGCTGCCTCCCAACAGGTAGTAGTTTCACAAATAGGGGATCATATACCCACCTCTCTGCCCCCTTACGGAGCAGTTGGGGACAAACATAGTGGTCTATCACCCCGGGCCACTACCCCTTCTTCAATCACATTGAGTCTAGGTGTCACACTCCCTACATTTTCAACTTTTCTAGGACACATACACTCCTCACACAACCACATCTACAGGTCCACTTTACCTGTCATCAACGATCGGAGATAAGTCGATGATGATCGGAAGTCCTGCTGCCCAACAGATAACTCAATCATTATTATCTGCAGGCCACACATCGGTAATTTTTACTGATGTTGTGACAACGGTTATTACCCCTGTAACCGGAAACCCTGACCTTACCGACTTTTTAGTCTTTTTGCAGCGTTTCATGGATTCCACCATTAAGCCATGGGTGCACGAAGCAATAACCGCTCGGGCACAGGAATTCACGAACACCCCGACGCTGTTTAACGACATCATCCAACCTCAACCATCATCCTCACACTCTTAACAACAACTTACCCCTTTCCTTACACGTCAAAATTCTGAACCCTCCACCACACAACCTACCACTCCTACCACCTCAAGGGGAACCCAGGATACAAAACTAGTGTCCTCCCCTATATCGACCACACCCTACCCTAATCCACGCACTATGGTTTTCGAGGAACTCCAATCTATTATGCTAGCAAGAAACCGACAGCACATGCAGTGACAGTCTCCGCAGTCACAAACGTTCGCATGAGGACCCTGATGATTCGGATCCTCATGAGGGGGAGAACAAGAGGCAGCGGACACTTGAGCATGTTGCATCAACTAGCCAACAACCACAACTTGAATCCTCTAACAACCAACAACCCCAATCATCTAGCCAACCCAAAAGCCATACCACTCAGGAGGTTGAGCTGCGCGAAATACGGATAAATGCAAGGTTTCTCTCAAGGATGCACATTTTTAAGGGGGGTTCTATTTTCTCCTCCCGGTGACGAACAATGACAAAGCATACCGAGTGCTCCAGTTGAGGGGGAGCACAGAGAGAAAATAAACAAGATCAATGAGAGAGATGTCCTAATGGCTTAGTAAACCCAACTAAGCCTACCCAAGGGACAAAGCCGAGAGTGAGTGAGTAACTGAGTGAATATTATGAGAGTGAGGAAGCAGAAGGCTCCGTTGAGCAAGAAGACAATAATCAATGACAAATCTGCTACCTCAAATGAGCTATCAATCGAGGAATCAATCCCAGTCACTCAAATACTCCGGACAATCCCCATAGGTTCAGGACTGAATTTATTCAGATCCCGGGTAGAAGTCGCTGCATTTTGTCCAAACAGCGCGTGCACAACCCTACCCTAGACCACTCACTTGTCTCCCAACAGACAGGTGTTTAATCACTGTTCGCGGGGAACCTCATCTCTTATCACCGTCTTCTTCTGAGGCGACTGATACTGACTACAGTGGCCCTCAGCCCCATGCCACTGAACTTTCATTGATCACGTTGTGTCTAGTTATCTCACTCCTAAATGTTTTGAATTTTCTAAGACACGGACACATTTTTAGAGTCAGTTGCAGGTCCAAGTGACCATGCGAGAACTTCCATAGGCTCATCTTCTATAGATGCAGACCGATGATTGGATGGAAGTCCTGATGTTGCAACATAGAAATCACCAACATTTTCAGGCCATCATTTAGAGTTCATCTCTATAGTGATGATAACGGGTGTCTACATGATCCCGGGGGGCTACAATTATCCATGCTGATCCTAGTGATCATGCCATAACGACCAGAGTGACATCTACTTCAGATGTTTCACATGATTGGTTGGAAGTCCTGTTAGAGCTACAACGTTTCTATCATTATATACAGGCCACACATCGGTGTTTACATTGATGTTGTGTTAACGGAACACCACAGTGTCTTCGGTCCTTATCCTTTCATTTTTTTTCCATTTTCTGTTTTCCAGAATAAAAGAATAAAGGCATGACATCCCGATTCATTGGATTGTCCTGAGGGGGAGAGTGGTCCACATCTTGTTTACTCTCAAAAATCATTCCCGGACACTTTTCTCCTCCAGCTCAAAAACAATGGCTCTCCACTCTTTCAGATTTATCAACTGCCAAGTCAGCTTCAGATCTAATGGTCAGCTATGCTCACAAGTCAACCATCATTTTCCGCTGTGCCACCGACAACTGTTCCTCAAAAGCATTCACAATCGAATAGTCAGAAAAGGCTACATTCTGGAGGATACAGAGGTCGGATGATCAAATAGTGAAGATGAATCCCTTATGCGCCTAGATTTCTTCAGAACAATCATTCTAAAGGCGCCATCGGATTCATTCAAGCTGATCAAGAGAAACTTCTGAAAGGCAAGGATTAAAAGCAAGATTTTGAAGAATCCCTCAACCCCCGGCATCAAAGAACGAAATGAATGAATAACACCAAGGGGGAGATTGTAAGGATTTCTTCATGAAGCCTTTCCAAGAAGACAAAAGAAGCTGAACTGAAAGAATTTGATCGACTAAAGCGGTGCTAGACGCAATCAATGCTCGACTCGAAAAGAGGAGAATGCTGCACCAATATGAACATGCTCTAGCACTACAAAGCAACTACTACAAGAGGCAGAAGAATCCACAAGAGCCAACAACAGACATTTGATCACAAAGGGGGAGAATGTTAGAGATATTTTTAGTGTTGTGATCAATGTATTTTATATAGCCTCTTGGTAGTATTTATTGTGTATTTAATAGGCCTTAAATGTAAAAGGCTACTAAGCTAAATTAGGAATGGGCCTCCTAAAAAGGAGAGCCCATATCATTGTAAAACCTACCATTCTAAGGAGGCTATAAATAGACCCCTTAGGAATGGCTAGGTTAAGCTTTCCTCACTCAGAAAAATTCCCTGCGCATAGAATAGAGCCTACAGAAGTTTTACGCTACATATTCTTCATCTTTATGTAAACTTTCTGGCTATCAATGGAAAGCTTCTTCTACTCCTATTAATCAGATCTTATACATTATAGAGTAGAAATAGGGACCAACAAGCGGGTTGAGCAAAAATGTTATGTTTTTTACATTGTAAGTATTGATAATATCGGCGTGTTGGGCTTGAAACGCCGGTTAATAAACAACCCCAAAATGATTTTGATTTTTAGTTATACTAACGAAAAATCACTTATTTAGTCGATTATAACACTGATTTGTAATGCATATTCTACTGTAGGTATACGTCTCCTATACCCATGGTAATTGACTATTGGTATAAAATCCCGTTATATGACATTTTGTTTGTAGTATCTTATTTTTCTACTAATTATCCAAACATGTTTTCAGTCTATATTTTTCAATGAAAAGCGAATTTTTTTATGACTCAGTTATATCCAAATGAAAAGTTCATTTCAACTATCTTTACGTAAAAAAAAACGAATGCTCAATGTCTAGCTACTTTTAAGAAAATATCCTTAATAAGAAAGGATATTTTCTTATAAAAAAATTGAATCCAATTGAAAATATCCTTAATAAGAAAGGTGAACATAAATTTGAGATATCATTAAGAATATTGTGTATGTAACAAATTTTAACACTTGCAGTCTTGCTATTTTAATGTTTCCTACTTTAACTTATGATGTTTCACTCTTCTTCCCACTTTTAGGAATGATTTGGGGTTGCTAAAAGGATTTTTGTTTTCATATATTTCACTTTCTTTTTCGTTTATTACTTGTAGTTATTAGATTGAATTAAACAATTTTTAAAGGGTTATTTTTTCCTACTCATATGACTATGCGTCTATGCCGTCCTCCCATTTCACCTTCTACATCATTACAGATCAGAGTACTAATTCTTTTCGTTCACTTTATTTACTACAACCCTTCCATCTTATTTAGTATTTTTTGTTTCCTTTTCCCTTTACTTTGAAATTCTCATTTCATTTACGCATTCTTATACGAAATCAAATTGGAATCTTTACGCCCTTATTTAAAGGGATTGTGTCAATTTTTGAGGTCGGGTTCGCCATTACACACAGAATGGATATCTTTGTCGTTGATTTTTGGGTTTTAAGTCGGGCGGTCGTTGATAGTTATTCTATGGAAATACGATCTGTCATTTACCAAAGTTGCAATGGTCTCAGGTTGATAGATTGGAGGTATAATAAGGTTGTATTATTATTTGACTTTGTTAGTGGTGAGTATGGATATATAGATTGTTGATCTAATTCGAATATTAAATTTTGTTAATAGTTCTACTATTGGATTTTCAATTTTGTTTCGTATAAGAGTTTTAGGTTTCATATTTTCATGGCAACGGTACGCAAATGAAAAATGACTTTAAAAACATTAATTCGGGTTATAATGTTATTGTTTTAACGTACATCAATTATATGTTCATTTATAATGTGATATTATCCAATAATTCTACATCGTGTGCACATGTTTTGAGAAAGTTGGTACCTGAATTCATACTAATAAAACATCAAAGATTTATGTCGCAATATATGTTCGGGCATTCCATGTTTGGGGTGAGTAATATTTGTTTCAATTTTTGGATATTTGATATGAAGGATGGATATATTCATATATCTATGGATTAAAATATGGCATTATATTCTATATTTCTAATTACGATAATTGAATATATGAAAGTGGAATATATAAGAATAAAATCTTTTAACCACTCCAAATCATTTCAATAAAACTGTTTACAAATTATCTAATAACTTTCAAATCATTCCTAAAATTGGATAAAGAGTGGAACATGATAAAGTGAAAGTAGGTAAAATTTAAATAGCAAGACTACATGTGTTAAAATTTGAAAAATTCACATTTTCCTAAATGCCATCTCAAATTTATGTTCAACTTTCTAATTAAGGATATATTCATTGTGATGTCACAAAATTATACGAAGTATATTCTAACCTCTTTTCGTAAAGAAATAGGTTCGAAGGACCAATTGGCAAAATTTTAAAACCTAGAAGGCCTAATATTTGCAATAAAATTGACTACACCCATTTTTAAATTCTTAAATTACAAAAATGCGTGGTTAGTCTTGAAAAAAACAGTAAATCACATATGAAATTTAATGGATAAAAATAGGCATTGAGCATTTTTGGAGGGTTCGTTTCAACTCAGAGTTATAAAAAATTTCTCTTTTCATTGGAAAATATAGACCAAATACATGTTATAATTAATTAAAAATAAGATATACTCAATAAATATGAATATTCATTATAAACCAATGTTATAATCAATTAAGTAAAACTAAAATCTAAATTATTTTATCCGGAGCACGGCACGGACAATTTTTTTTAATTAGGGGTGTCATGCTTTTTTTCCCAGAATAGGAGTAATTAGTTAAAAACACTCGGATGTATTTTGTACTTAAGAATTGTTATTTCGTTAATTTAGAATTAAGCTACTTGAAATTCTACATTACAATGGAATTCTTTTTGAATGGCTTAATGGGAGATGGGACCCCGACCAAAATAAAAACTTCACTGGTCATTTGCATACCTATTTTTGCTTGGGAACAAAGTCAAATAGATCATTTTGATGTCTAAAATATACCATTTAAGTACATGTACTAAAAAATTATATAAATGTTTTTTATTTAAAAAATCAATCAATTTGGCTTTTTAACTGGTTTTAACCTGTAGAAGTAGGGTTTTTACATTAAAAACTTTAAAAATGTCAAAGTCTATATTTTTGCATTAAGAACTGTGTTTATATTCTGCATCTTTTTTAGAGTTATTCCATTTTAATTTTATATTTTTATAATTTTACTTTATTTTTTATTTTCTAATTTTAGATTTTTTATTTATTTTAACATGTTAAAAATATTTATATATTTTTGAACTCATACTGATGTTATATTATGATTACATTAGTTTTCAAATTTATATGGAATTTTGTACGATTAATCAATTGTTTTATTTAATTTTTTTAAATGACCTTCAATAGCAGGTTACAATGACTTGATTGATGATGGTTTTAAAGTAAATAAATTCATATGATACTTCTTTGAATAAATTGAAAACAATAATCTCAACAATTGTTAGTTTATTTACAATAATTCCAACTATTAATTATTTCTATATAATCCGAACTATGTGTCTTGTCCGCCAATAATGGTTCATGACTGGGTATAACATGTTATACCAGGTCACTATTAATCAGAATTATGCTTGTTCTTCTTTTAAATATCCCAATTATCAACATATTTTTTTATATAAAACACAAAAAAATGTTACTACGATTTCAAAATTAGGATTTTTTACAATTTAAAATTTATCTAAATCGAAAAATGTACCGCAGTTTAAAAATTAAAATCATTATTTTATATTTTGTGTTTTTCTAAAATAAAATATTTATGTTTTTTATATATATTATTTTTGGTTTCTTTTGCATATTCATGATTTTGTATGGATTTTAAATTATTTTAAAATTATTCAATATTTTAATTTTAAGTATTTAGAAAAAAGATTATCATTTTTTTCACTTTCTTAGTTTTAAAATTGTAGATCTTCATTTATTAACTTTGAATTTGTACTTTTGATTTTCACTCGTTTTTCCTCTAAATTTTTTATATTGGCCTATTTACTCCCTATATTTATAATTTTTATTTTCTGTATATATTAATAACATCTTAAATAATATAAAATTTTAATTTTGAAATTTATATAATTTTTCCATATTTTATATTTATATATTCTTTAATTTCATAAACTACCTAAGAAGTTTTTTTTGAAGAAACCTAAGAAGTTAATTATAGTAAAAATAATATGTATAATCAATTTTAACCACTTTTATGTATTTATGCAAATTTTATTTTAATTTTTAGGGCCCAATAAAAGTTGACAGATCAGATTGTCACACTCAGATACTTCTTTTGTAATTGACTAAACACGGTGTCGGGCACGTGAGACTATTAGAAGCACAAGGTCATTAATGTTCGAATTATTCTGAGATAATCTATAATTGGGACTATATATAATCAGTCAACCTGTAATAATTGAGATTATTGTTATCAATTTTCCTAGTTTTTAATATAATCAATTAAGTAATGAATTCAATATAATAGAATGGTCTATTTGACCTTTTTGTCTTATTTTCTTTGATCGACGATAGGGATGTTTAAGGCACAAATATAAGGACCGTTGATTTGCGAAAACTTCAAGAACAGTGTTATAATATTTTCATTTTTGTGTCCCACTTTTTGAAAAATTACTTAATAATATTCATATTGTATTCCAAATTATCCGAGCGTATACATTGAGAGTTCTTCAAAAATGAAAATGCTAAAGGCAATATGTCAAATTAAAATTTGAAGAATATTTTATTTTCCAAATAGAGTACGCTTTTAATCATGTTTTTAAACTATAATATACACTTATGCATAGCGTAAATTCTAGTTGAGTGCAATTCCAGAAATAAAAAATTAAGATCACATTTGATAAACACAATTTTCAGTTTATCAGTCTTATCAATCAACTTTTTCATAAACATGTAATTTTTTATTTTTCACGTTGAATTGTGTAAGAATCAAAATAATCAAAGTTGGACTTATTTTTCTAGCTAATTTGGTTGAAGTTATTACAAAATATAATTTGAGTGCAATTCTATTTGAGTGCAATTCTAGAAACAATATAAGAGACCCGTTTCATAAGGGATTGAGTTTTGGGACATGTTAAGATGTTTTTACTTTGCTTAGACCAGATCAGACTAAAAAAAATCAAACAGACCAGATCAGACTTAAACAGATCAAGCGAGACCAGAAAAATTTAATCTAATTAAAAACATTTGTATTACTTTTATTGGTATTGTGTTTAAATGAAAAAGTAGGAAAGAGAATGAGAGTATATGTATATTTTATTGAAAAAATTTCAAAAAAGTGAAAGAGAGACGATCATTATAGAACAACTCAAAATGGAAAAGAGAACATGCATTGGAGAACGGAGACGGTAATTAGGAAAAGACCATTGGAGAACGGAGACAGTATTTAGGAAAAGACATACGAAGTATTTTTAAATTCCAAATTTGAGTCAAGTTTAACTTCTACCATTCAATGTATTGTAACAAAAAATCTAATACTCCGTAAATACTACAGAGTATATATACAATAAAGTAATTATTTTAAAGTGTTAAATTATTTTTTTATTTTTATATATTCAATATTGATGTCATATGAAAGATAATAAAAAGTTATGAATTTTGGTATATTTTTTGTAATAATCAGAATACAACTTAAAAAGTTATGGCAGTTTAAAAAAATATGGGATTTTATTTTTTTGAGTTGCACAACTCTAGGAAGCTTTAGGATTCCAACCGTGATTAGTCCAAATTAACATTAAACACTTCTAATCTAACTTGAATACCATGTAACGTATAATATACTCCCTAAATTGGAAAGAGATTCTAAGATATTATAATGAAGGTTTGATGAGAATATGCCACATGTCAAAACTTTCCCTAATTGTATCTTTGAATTGTATTATCTATAGATAGAATAAAGATCAAATGAGAACAATGCTTAACGTGAGAACGTGAGAACACCACATTTACCTCAATGTGATGCACAATAAGGCTCGCCCAATGCACTATTTCATGTTAAGAATAATATTTACCAAAATGCCACCGTGATTATTTATATAAGCTTGATTCCAGAAAAGTCAAAATGTGCACCGGACGAGCTCTATTGTGCATCGCATTGGCTTAAATGTGAGTGTTCTCACGTTCTCACGTTAAGCACCGTTCTCATTGGAACCGCACCCTATATATATATATATATATATATATATATATATATATATATATAGAGGAATGTTCATGTCAGGCCGGCCTGACGGGCTGCCCCGTCCGGCCGAGCCCGTTTGGGCACCTTCCCGGTGGAATTTTTTGATGAAATTTTTTGAGCATGTTCCTCATCAAGTCTAGTTTGTCCATACCAAATTAAAAACCCAGTCAACTTCAAAAAATTATTTGAATGCCTTCCCGATCGAATTTTGAGCTGAAATTTGGTATGGATAAACTAGACTTGATGAAGAACATGCTCAAAAAATTTCATCAAAAAATTCCACCGGGAAGTGCCCGAAATGCCCTCGGCCGGACGGCGGTTCCCGTCAGGCCGGCTGGACACGAACATTTGTCTATATATATATATATATATATATATATATATATATATATATATATATATATATATATAAATTGTTAATTGGAGAGGCCTCTTTGCCTCAATTTAAAGATCCCTATGAATCGGTGGTGGGGTGATCGGCGAGATGAATACAATTTTATTCTAATTCTTAATTGACTTTTATACTCGATCATACAAGTATTTGCAATAGATTTTCTTACATTACCTATTTTTACTGATTCCTAATAATGAGTAGTATATATACCGACATCGTCTGGTTAAGAGCAACCTTGACGAACTCGATCCATAGCATTCTTAAGCTTGTTGTGGCGGATCCCACTAGGCGGCTAGAGCAGTGAAGGAGATGAAAATTCCCTGAGTCCTAAAGATACTATAAATATACTTATTTCCTTTTATTTCTTTTTATATTATATGAAGTATAATTTATTGAAAAAATGACACTAATATTACTATTGGTCTTTTCAATTTCAAAAATATGACTAAATATTTAATTTTCACAAAAGTGATTTTACTTATAGCCGAATAATTAACTCCCATATAACTGCCATTTTTTTGCAAACACCACATTAATTTCCATATGGACAATTAATTCTCATATGCGTTTTAGCGAAACACCTAGAGGCCGTTTGGCAGTACTCTTTTTCGGCTTATCAGGCTTATCAGTCAACTTTTTCACCATACACGTTACTTTTGCTTTCGTGCGCTGAATTGTGTAATAAGTAGAAAAAGTAAGGTTGACATTACTTTTCTGGTTGTATTGGCTGAAGTTACTGTAGATGATCATTTTAGCTATTTTTACATATAATTTTTTCTTTATTTTATTCATAAAATATATTTTATAAATTATTTTTTCTTAAATCAGCAGAATTAGCCAATGCAGCCACTTCAGCCAGAACTTCATAAATTTCAGCAGAATCAGCCAAAACAGCCGTTTTCGTGCCACCAAACAGGCTCCTATTACAGTTTATAAGACTTTTACGCCTTTGGACTATGCAAAATCTTAAAGCTTCAAATCTATATGCAGCGTCGTTCCTGTGATGATGATGATATAATTGACAATGATGATGGGCAATGATAGCAGGGGATGACGGAAGGGTTGGTGGGGTACTAGGCGTGGCTAGACACATAAGGATTCGAAACTCAATGAAGTGAGTTTCAGCTCTGATTATTCCAGGCTCCCCCAGACCTCCCCCATACCCCTGGAGTAAAAAAAACTATAAATTTGACGTCCCCTTCGAGTTTAAAGATCTTGGGTTTACCTACGACCTTTGGTCTTCTGGTGTTGGACGCTTCACCTTGGCTGTGAAAGACGGGAGAGAGGCGCTTATTCACAAAGCTGACAAAGCAAACGACAGAGGGTGGATGAATAGATACTTCTTTGTCCTAAGGGGGTCACTGGGTGCCGATGGCGCGTTTCTTGAGGATAACCTGCACCAAGGTCTGTCAAGATCTAACTCGTTCGTATGTTTCAAACTGTATTTGTTTATTTTCTCAAGTGTCGTATGTACTTATTTCTTTTAATATTACTGTTCTATAATGTTCAGAGAGAGGAAAGATTCCCTTGGTTCATGGCTTGAATTCCGAGGAAAGTACTACCAAGATGTTGTCAAGATCGACTTTTCGCGAGTCTGGTATGCGATGCTCAAGGTATGTCTCCTACTCCTGGTATGTCCGGATCTGTGGGGCTAAGACGTTCTCGTCGAAATATTCCAAATGCTCCTAACTTGAATCAAAGTTCGCCTATAATTTCCTTAGAAGATTCAAGGCAAGAATCAGAAAATTCCAAAGGTGGTGGTGCATATGTCCCTCTCCAATTTGTTTTTCAACCTGTAAAAGATCCTCACTCTCTACCAATCAAGTGCACTGCTCCCTCTGTTGGTATATGCTTCTAACTTTGCTAATTGGTGTTTCTTGTTCACATTTTTTTCCTGTTATTATTTTCGACCGCTTGTAATTATCTTTTGCTTAACAGCCGCTTCGTCATCTAGTACCTGGCTGATTCCTTCTGACCATTAGCTACTTGTTATGGCTTCTAGGAAAAAGAGACCTCCGTCCAAACTGGCCTCTAATCCATCAAAAGCCCCTAAATATTCTACCCCCGAGATGGTTAAACCGTCAAATACCCCTAATGCGGATGTCAATGCCACCACTGGACCGGCCTCTGTGCATGCATTTATCGTTTTCTTCGGATTTCTGCCACCTGAAGGACGCATTTGAGATGAAGAATGAAATGGCTCGATCAACTCCTGATTCCGACCTCTGCCCGTGTCTTTGGTTGTCTTCCTCCTGCTAGCATGTTAGCAGCTTCGTCAGCTTATGCCTTTCAGGTAAAAACAATTTATTTTTCTCACAGTGTCCAATCCAGTGTTGCGGCCGCAGAGCGTGTGGCTTTGTTAGAGAAGACGATTGATGAGCCTAAAGAGAAAGAAAAATCTTTACTGTCCCAGCTTGATGCCGAAGCAAAGACCATCCAGGGTTTTCAAGATGAAACTTCTGATCAATCTACGTGGTTTTTGGCTCTCAACCAATGAGTTAAAGCATTGGATGCGTATGGAAGAAAAAAGCAAGAAGTGACTAAAATGGCATGCTTTTATGTCTGGAAAACTAGGGGTGAGCTCATGACGTCTTTCTTGAAAGGGAACATGATGGATTGGACGAAGGATGTGGCAACTTGGAGGAAGCTACAAGATGAAATGGACCCGCCCATAGGTGAACATGGCTTTGATCTTGGACAGTCAGATGATGAGGCCGAGTCTAAGTGCCCTCATGACAAATGAACTTTTTATTGTGTTGGTTAGCTTTATCTAAAACACTTTCACTCTTTTTAAAATTACTCTAACGGCGTTATGGTCTCCCGATGGTTTATCCTGGACTTAACGCTCTTCGTATGATATCAGGTCACGTGTTTGGTAGTTTATCTAAGCCCAAATCATGTTTTGTTTGTGAACAACATGACGTTTCTATTATTGTATGTATAGTCGTTTTGTTCATATATGTGCATATGTTTTGGCCAAAACGTATAAGGTTCAATGGACCTTGATTCATGAAGTGTTCATGATAAGTCCCATATTTCCCAAATCATGATTTTAAGTTATGTATTTAAATGATGTATGTTCACATGACGTATCGTTGCCTTTGTGACCCGTATTGGCTCTTGTCCAGGTTTTAATCTGTCATACTCCTGTATTAATAGGGTACCGTTGAAGCTAGCCATTGGCCTAAAGCCAACGGCCCTCCGATGGTTAAGTTAGTAAAGGGCAAACTATTCTTATTTATAAAAGATATAACACAAGACGTATTTTTGCTACATTTCACTTTTCATTTCGTTCGCTTCCCTGCATTCAAGTCGTCATCGGAAGTGGTCGTTGGCCTTAAGCCAACGGTCCTCCAATGGTTAAGTTAGTAAAGTTGTTAATTGATAAATGAAACATGCAAAAATTAATAATGGAAAAGTTTTAAGTGTACCACGTTCCATCTTTTGGGGGCTTGTTTACCATCAATTGATTTCAAGTGATATGCCCCTTGCCCAACAATGTCGACAATCTTGTAAGGTCCTTCCCAATTGGGGCTGAAGTTACCGCTTGCTTCGTTACCAAATGCTCTTCTTAGGACCCAATCACCTTTCCTAAACACCTGGACTCAGACATTTTTATTGTAACTTTTGGCTACCATATGCTGATATGACTGTATGCGGAGTTTGACTCGTTCTCTTATTTCTTCGATGGCGTCTAAGTCATGTATTAGTTCCACATTGTTCTGCTTTTCGGTCATAAGTCCATATCTTGAAGAGAGCACTTTAACTTCCACAGGTATGACCGCTTCACGGCCATAAACTAAAGAAAAAGAGGCATGCCTAGTAGCGTTCTTTGGAGTCGTCCTATCTGCCCATAGGATCAATAACAACTCGTCAGCCCACCTGGCTTGTGCTTTCTCAAGCCTTTTCTTTAAGTTGGACACGATGATTTTGTTGCTGGATTCGGCTTGTCCGTTTGATTGTGGATATCTAGGAGTTGACGTTTCAAGCATGATGTTGTACTTCTCGCAAAATTGTCTAGTCTTTGCGCTTATGAACTACGACCCGTTGTCGCATACGATTTCTGACGAAATGCCAAATCTGCAAAGTATGTTTCTTTCAATAAATGAAATTACATGGTCATCTCATACCTGACGGAATGGCTCAGCTTCGACCCATTTGGAAAAGTAATCCGTCAATGCCAACATGTATACTTTTTGACCTGGTGCTTCTGGTAGCTTGCCGACAATATCCATACCCCACTTCATAAAGGGCCAGGGTGATAGGACTGGATGGAGTGATTCTGATGGCTGATGACGAATTGGTCCATGCTTTTGACAGGGTTGGCAGCTCTGAGTGAATATGGTTGTATCATGCCTCATAGTCAGCCAATAGTACTCGAATCTTAGAACTTTGTTTGATAAACTCTTTGTGGCAGCATGATTGCCACATTCCCCTTCGTGAAGGTTCTTTACTACTTTGAAGGTTCTTGAGGCATCAAACATCTTTGGTACGGACCTACTTTAGATCTTTTAAACAAGACATCGTCAATTAACAAAAATTTAGTTACCTTAGAGAGAAATGTCTTGGCTTCCTTTTTGTCGACCGGAAGGGCGTTGTGCCTTAGGTAGACCACGTATGGTTGCATCCACACGTCATGTGACGAAGATTCGACGACACTGATGGACTCTGACCTGTCAATCGCCAGGCTCGACAAATGGACAAAAGGAATGTTGTTAATTTCTGCCCCCAGACATGACCCAATTGCTGCTAGAGCGTCTGTTTGCGTGTTTTCCTCCCTTGGGACTTGCTCGAAAGTGATCTCGTCAAACGAGACTATCTGCTCCATGACGACTTGCAGATATGAGGTCATCTTGGGATCCTTTGCTGCATAAATTTCGTTAGTCTGATTAATTATTAACAAAGAGTCGCATTTTACCTCAAGTGTCTTCTTTATGCCCAAGTCCTTTGCCAAAGTCAATCCAACAATTAATGTTTTGTATTCTGCCTCGTTGTTTATTGCCTCGAAATCGCAATGGACTGCTTGGAGTATGGTGTCCCTCCTGTGGTGACTTTAACACTACACCCAGACCTACTCTAGTCACTCTAAATTGCACTAGAACCTCGCTCTAGCCACTCTACATTGTGCTAGAGCCTCTCCCTAGTCACTCTACATTGCACTTGAGCCTCGCTCCAGTCACTCTACATTGTGCTAGAGCCTCGCTCTAGTTTCCATTACGGCATGCTAGAGCCTCGCTCTAGTCACGTTATTCAACCCTTAATACAATTGAGATTTTATATAATGTCACCTTAAAGTATCTATTAGGACTACTTAAGGCACAACTCCTCACAATCCAACCTTAGGATCAATTTTATCATAATTCATCTTACCATCTTGGCTAGTATCTTAATACTAGTCGGATTACTCTTAGAACAATCAATTTTCCAATCCATGTTGTCTATTAATACTTCGTTAAGATACAAACCATAGACAATCTCAAGTCTAGGATCGATACATCAATCTAGTCACCCCAGGTCCTCCCTTAAGGACTACCCAAAGCATAACCCAGATTTCATTTCCTTTCAGTAATGTTAACTGTCTGGTCTCATACAACACTTCTCGTGGAAGCGACCTAATACTTGCCCAGTAGCTATTGCTACATGAAAGACTCCCATGTATCACGTACTAGTCCCAACTCCCTATGGGATTGCAAAAATAAGGAACCATCCTTGGCTCTCAAGTCCGCCTCACGTACTCCTGCTGCGCACCCATAGGTGGATGGATATAACACTAAACTTCCATTTAGTTTCTCAGATTCTGGTCATCCTCTCGTGAGTTCCCACTACTCATACAATAATAACATATAAGGCGAATCAGCTAGGTGTTTTAACCATTATATTGGTCTCATTCGTATTGTATTATATGACCCGGTGATAACCAATCGCCGGTTCCACCCGTAGTTTAAGTCTTACATAGACTCCTCGTTAACCATTACTTACGTCAAACTTTAATGTTGAATCTATATGTTATATATGATTAACGATCCTTTCATCGATAAACTTCCCTCCTTCTTTGGGTAACACATGTTCTTCTTACTCAACTTATTTGTTTAAACCTTGGAGCGTAGGGCCCCACTCTTATTTCCCCCGAGTTCTCAATCTCCTGGGTCATAGCCCACTCTAGCACTATGCTACTCAAATCATCCCTTCTCCGGGATATATCCTGAGGGGTCCAATCGTACTTAACGATATTAGAATTTACTTTCAAGTTCGTTCATTCCCTACTACCCTTATGTAATAGTATGTACTGATCGTTGTATCATTTCAATTCAGAAGTGCCTCTCTAGCACTTTCTCAACACGTCACCGCATTAAGGATGATTCTATCCTCCTCCCCGCGCAACTTTAGTGTTCCTACACCTCGAATCAATGCAAGACACACTCACCTTCGTAACAGTACGTTTCAAGGCTAAAAAATATGTTTCAGGCTCAAAAAGACGAAAGTCGTTCGTCCTTTCCATAAATAGCCTGGTTTTCAAACTTGGAGTTTAACTTACAAGGAATTTCCCAAATGCCGGCCGGTTTTCTATGAAAGCCGGCCGATTTCCACCTAGCTTCCCCGTAAGCCGGCCGGTTTCCATGAAAGTCGGCCGGGATTTGGCGGCGTAGTTTTAATTTCAGAATTAATTTCAAAAGCCGGCCGGTTTATGTGAAAGCTGGCCGGTTTTGAGCCCCGTACTTTAATTAATCTTATTCAACCCAAAAGCTGGCTTGGCTTTGCCAAAGCCGGTCGGTTTTTGAGTGTTTACGAGCTTCCCAATTTCCGTAAGCCGACTGGTCTTTACAAAAGCCGGCCGGTGTTAGCTGCCGTAGTTTAATTCGATTTTAATTAATCCAAAACCCGGCCAGGCTTTGCCAAAACCGGGCGGGTTTTGAGTGATCATGTCTTCGTATCCTAGAACTTAGGAATTTCACTCCTTGGGTCACGGACCCTTGATTGTATGTTGACGGTGGCATAAGCATTTTAAAACCTCTCTCCACCCTGATACTTTGCCTTTTGCTTTGATCATGGGAATAATTGATTTCCCACATTCTCTTTCTAGCCTCCTGGCATCTTTAGCCTTTCTTTCTTCCCACAACTCTTCCCCGATAAGGCCTTGTGTCACCACCTAATTAAAGGTCATGTTCTTTTGGTAGGCCGCCCTCTCACGCACCTCCAAATTCAACGTGTTCCAGAAGTGGTCGACCATACGGTCCTCATTCCAGAAGTGGTCGACCAAAAGTCTCGGAACTTTTGCTCCAATTGTTTGACTGTGTACTCCTCACCTTGTTTGAGGGTAGTGTACTCCCTCCTCTTTAGATTCACTTCGAAGGAAGAGTAGTATTGTCTATAGAATTCAAGCTCGAAGTTGTCCCACGTGACGACTCCGTTGTATTTCCCCTTGACACCATCCCACCATGTTGAAGCCAATCCCTCCAACATTCTAGTGGCAACCCTCATCTTTAGGTTAGGTGTTAATTTCATATCGTTGGCTGCCTCATTAAGCCTCTTAACCCATTCGGCGGCCTCAGATATATCTCTTGTTCCATCAAACGGTTTACATCTGAGTACCCTTACCTCTTTAAGATACTTAGAGACCCTTATGACTGGGTTCTCAGTACCTCGATTTCTAGTAGTATCCCCACGTGCCCCACACGTAATACAACTTCCTCTCTTGGAAGCCACTTGTCTAATTTGCCTCTCTTGGGGTCGTTTCTGTTTTAGTTCTCATTCACATTGGTATTTTTCAAATACCTGACTACTCCCACCCAAGGAGACATCATTGTCCTCCTCACTAAAATCATCACCCTCATCATATGAGGTTCCAACAGATTCAGTTTTAGGTTTATACGTTGAGTCCTCTTCGGACTCCCAAGACCTATACACGGTCTCCAAATGTAATTTATCCATAGCTTGGATCCCTTGGCCTCCTAGGCCTCTCTCTATTTCCCTATATACTCTAGAGTTCCCCGGGTTGACATGCCTAGTTTCGCCTAGTGCACGCACGCCCTATCCGGTCATTCCTAGTCAGTATGCCTCCACCTCTTATTTTTTAAAGAAGTTTTTTAGAATTAATGAGTCATCAGACTCGTTTCAATGTCAACTGACAGATAAGTACCTAAGACACCACTTGGCTCAAATCACCGTCATACCAATTGTTAAGGGGCCCGTCTTAACAACCAGAGACATTGCAACTCAAGTACCAAAGGCTCTTTTAGTACAAAACTTTTTATGCTCATGGTTTCCAAAATGATTTTGAAGAAAACACTTTTGAGGAACTTCATTATGAAGTTTATGGACTAAGGCTCTTATACCATTTAATTGTCACGCCCGGGCTGACCGGACACGCTAACAACCGCCGCACAATCCAATTAAGGCAACCGCAGTCCACCTCACTCGAACCATGCAAGACGTACATGAATACCATTCACACAAGTACATCCATAAACAATCATAAGCAAAGCATTTCAAATATACGCAGAGGAATACAAATACTTTTAAAAAGTCAAAGGCCACACAGGGCGAACATGAGCATGCAGGCTCCCAAATCATTTATAATTTAAAATAGTTCCATGAGCATCATTTTATTTATATCAAAATAGAATTGGAAGAAGCACGAACCACGTCTTCTCTCCATAGATCACCCGAAGCAACGGGAACAGGATGCAAGCTCTAGCTTCAACCTAAAAGCTGTGAGGTGGCCTTCCCCGTGAAGGGGAGGTCAGTACTTTGAAGCATTTGAAAAGTACAATGACAACTACACTGAATACAATCAATGTTTCAATTCTAAAACCGTACCCTCAATCTCGGGTGATATTATATTATAGGCCATAACCCTTGGTTACCCTCTTTCAAAATATAATTACTTTATATGTAAAGTGAAGTAGTCGGCCCGTGGGCCCATGTTTACTTTGAAACGTCCAACCCTTTGCCTCGTGGCTACAAGCCATGCTCATCTATATTATTACGTCATGTTAGAGGCTTCCTCTGGTCATCCTTCATTGTGCTAGAGGCTCCCTCTAGTCACTCCACTTTGTGCTAGAGGTTTCCTCTAGTCACCCTACATTGTGTTAGAGGCTTCCTCTAGTCACCCTACGTTATGCTAGAGGCTTCATCTAGTCATCCTACTTTATGCTAGAGTCTTCCTCTAATCATCCTACGTTATTAACTTTTTCAAATATATTTCCAAAAACTGCAGCATTCCAATCTTTTAAATCACGTTCGAGATGTTTCAGTTTAAGAAATAGTCCATGCATTCCTCCACCATATCTATGAGATGCCCAACTCCATCTTACCTATTCTTATTGCTATTTGGCAGAAAATGTTTCTTTGTTTTAAATTAAAATGTATGTTTAATGCTCACATCACAAAAAATCTCCAATCTTAACTCCTTCGAATATATATTACACGGTAGTCATTTAGCATTTGTAACCATTACACATGGGCAAAAAAATCAGACCAGGAAGAACAGGTCTAGACTTGTAGCAATTCAGGTTCGCTCTGCGGGTGGTAACATTTCTTGATTGCGCTTCTGGTCAAACTTGTGGTGGTCTGATCTGACCTTGTTTTGTACTGGTGCACGCCCCTAATGGTGGTTTTGACCTCGCCTGATAGGTTTCCAGTTTACACACTGTGGCTTTTGTCGAGCCTTAGACTACATGAACTCATTTTACGCTCTTTATTTATAAATAATGCAATCATACAATTGCAGGTGTGCATATAAACATTAATTTGGGTCTCCTTATAACGACATGCATTATATGTCCCTTGCAGATCAAGCAAAAACAGTTTGAACTCTTATTGTTTGATCAAAGATTGTTCACATAGTGCTACTCAGGTAATTCTTGATCCTTTCAATTTCATTTCGTGTGTCCATGAGTTTAACTCTGAAGTTAAGTCAAGAAGTATTTTCATAGTGTAATGTGAAAAAACGACCTATTTGCTACACTGCCGTGAAATATTTGTTGGTCAAAATAAAGATTTTAGAAAAGGGTGTTTGGTTGCGTTGTTCACATATAAGCTCTCATTAATCGTTTGGGTTGCCGAGTTTAAATGCACCAGTGAGTCAAATTATTTGTACGTACTTTTCATTTATTTTTTCAATTTTCAGATTCAGAGGTTGGTAAAGATTGTCTGATGCCAGTGGCCATGAAGGGTGAAGCTAGTATATTGCTACTTATAAAGCTATAAATGTAATACTTATACTGCACAGTACATTTTTGTTCAGTTTCTATGGCTAGGACCTCTTTAGTGTGAAACTGTGAACTAAATGCAAATCTTTGTGTCCCTCCTTAAGTGTCGATGTAAGGGCACGAGTTTGATGTTTAAACATATGTTGGAACATTATTGTGTCAAATATTTCAATAGCCTAGCAGTCGGCAATAATAAAAATGCAGTGTAATAGATCATATAGGCATTTTTGTATTTTTTTTTAATTTTAATAATGCGTATAACGTCGGTTACACAAAAAACTGACGTTGTTGTAATTTTTTTTTATTTTTTTTCTATAGGTTTAGCGTCGGTTTCTCGGAAAAGCAGACGTGGAAAGATTTTTAATTTGAATGTAACGAACACATTTAATGTCAGTTTTGGTCGAAAACTGACGTAAAAAGTTTTTTATATATTTAAAAAGGGTACTTTTAACGTCGGTTAGGAAACTGACGTAAAAACTTCATACCTATTACGTCCACACTTTCCTCGTCTCTTGAAAAACCGACGTGAAAGGGCATAAAAAACCGACGTGAAAAGTTCCTTTTGTAGTAGTGAATTAGCTTCCTCTAGTCACCCTACGTTATGCTAGAGGCTTCCTCTAGTCATCCCATGTTATGCTAGAGGCTTCCTCTAGTCATCATACGTTATGCTAGAGGCTTCCTCTAGTCATCCTACATTATGCTAGAGGCTTCCTCTAGTCATCCTACATTATTCTAGAGGTTTCCTCTGATCACCATTCGCTATACTAGAGGCTCCCTCTAGTCACGCTATTAAATCCCTAAGCAATTTCTATGCATAGAGCCACTTCATAATGAGTGGCCTTTAAGGCTTACTCCTAGCATAACTTAGCGTTTGCACATTTCTACCTTAAAGTATCTCATAAGACTACTTGAGGTACATCTTTCACAATCCAAGCTCTTATGATTTATTTTATCACTTTTCATACTAACATACCGACTAGTATTTCAATACTAGTCAAATAATCTTAGAACAACCAAGTTCCTAATTCATATTCATATAGTTCATTCCAATTGATTTTCCATTACAAATACCATTTAATCACAATGTCAATAATGTCACTTTTATCCATTCATGATTCATTTACATGAAGTAAAAGTCTATTTTTTCCCAATATTCATAGTTAACTCAACTATCATGCCATCATATTTGTATCACATAATCATACACAATTTATTCATAAATTTGTATATCATGCTTCATTCACTTATGTACCATTCTTTTCACATTGGCATTATTAATCATTTAATAATCCATGAAAAACACATTTTATAGTCTTAGGTAATCTTATGAAATTAACCCAACTATTATAAGCAATATAGTCAGTCATCCTCACCTTAAATATGTCCAGTAAGCTTGTATATTGAAGCCCCATTGATAAAACTTCGATCGGGAATGATCCGAACTGACCTTGTTGGGCAGAAGGCAAAAGCCGTCTGGCTTTTGCAAAAGCTGCCCGGCTTTCGGGTCTTGCAGCACAAAAACAACACCTAGAAGTGGCGGTTTCTGGCGATTTCAATTCCTATCGATTCAACAACTCTTCTAAGTTAATTACAAACACTTTATATCATATTTCTACACTTTTAAACGTGTAGAATATCACCTAGAATCCATCATATGATTTCTTAAAAATCATATACGAAAAATATGTGAAAATAAAGTACAAGAACCGGAGCTACGAGATTCTTACCGCTAGGCTTCGTTTCCTTTTGGATTCTCTTCTCTCCTTCACTCCTTTTTTGCCCCTGAGTTCTTGTGTGCATCGAAGACTCTCTAGGCACTCCCTCCATTCTGTGGCTTATGTAAAACATCCCAAATGAGAGGATAAGGAGACTCCCCTCCCTTATCTTCTATTTTTAGAAAGTTGGGCCTATTAAGTTGGGTTGGGTTCATGGGCTGTTTATTTTAATTACTCCAACCCAATGTATTATTTAAGCTCCTCAACCATTATATTTGGGCTCTATATTTGCATGGGCTGCCCCGAATTAAAGTGTAGGAAGCCATTCACCCTTATACTTGTTATTTTCGGTAATTTGGGCTAGAACGCCACTTTGGTTACATGATCAATCTCGGTCCGACCCAAATGACTTTTATTCAATCATTTATATTATTTTAGACTAGTAGACCTCAATAGGTCAATCCTAAAATGTATTGGATAGTCCTCTTCAATATTCCGGGCTTAAACCCCTTTTTACATTTCTATTATTAGTAAGTGGGCTCGAATGGTCTCACATATTATTTCTTTACCTTTTATTCGGCCCAAAAACTTATATATATTACTTATTTCCTTATCCTTGGGCTTTATATTTAAATTAACTTGGTCCAAGAATATATATTAGTTAGTCGCTCCCCATGTTTGGGGTCCGACCTACAATTTAATTAATTGGTATTAATTTAATCAATTAATCATTTCTAGCATGATTAATACACTTGTAACTAGTTTTCAAAGTGAATATAAATATTCATGACTTTAACTAGTCATCCTCGTCAAATTTGGTATGTGTACTTTCAATTAGGTTTTAATATTAATGGATTAATAAATCCAAGTTCAAATTGGGAGCGGTGTTACACATTGGGTCCGCTATGACTGGTCCCGCCATCGAAATTGTAGGTCCGTCCATTTGGGTGATTTCAGGTTGAGTTAGTGATGGGATGATGATCACCTCGAAGCATCGTCCTATCAGACTTGGATCTGACGATGTGATAGGTCTATGAGGACATTACGTCTGAGACTCCGGTAGTGGCACGTCCTGAGTGTTACGTCCAGGGTTTTGCTTGAAATTTGACGGACCCAGATCTCCAAATGTCCTGCTCTTGAAGTGAGGAATAGAGGGCTCTGTCGGAGCAGAGATTGTGGTCGTCGAAGGCATGCTCTGAGTCGCCGAATACAGCCCTATCCCCCTAGATGTATTGTGCTTCGAAAAGACTCCGGGAAGAAACAAGTAGGAATGTTGGGGATCGACATTATCTAAGGGAAAGAGGTGTATAGGGGATGACTTGTGAGATGATCGTTGAGTGTGGCTCTCCAGTTGGTGAAAGGCCCAACATGAGGGAGACGGGATCCTTCGTAGTAGTGGGCGGATCCGCCGTTGCTGGAGCTAAGCCTAAATCCAATGTTGTGGCGACAGTCATGGCTTCACTTCTCTGGTTAATTCTTGAATTTGAAGCTATTGTCACCGCCGATTGCACTTGGGATGAAGCACGTCATTCTCTCGTTGAAGATGGGTCATCCGTTCCGCCACCTCACGCCGGATTTCCTCTTTCTCCATTTCTAGCCGTTCGTGAAACTCAATCAATAAGGGATTAGTTCCAACCATGATTGATCTTTCTCTTGGACGATGCCCCACGGTGGGCGCCAAATTGTTTAAGTAAGAATTAAACTAATCTAAATAATATGATGAAAAGGGATCGTGCAAGATACTAGAAAATTGAAGTTTGATCAACAAATATTTAGTAAATATCTCAATGAATGTTTCAGCTTAAACACAATGAAAAGAGAACAAGTTGATCTGAATTGATCGTGTGTATTTTCCATTGGACTAGTCTATTTAAATCTATCTGATCTTTCTTCCTCGATTGTGAGCCCACTGCCCGATGAAGTAGCGGCCACTCCTAGTCATGCGGAAGTTTATTCCTTGTCTCTCTCCAAGCTTTACCCTCTTCCCTCCATTCCGAGTTCACCATTTGTTTAATAGGGATTCAATACTACGCTTAACGTTCCCATTAATTACCAGGCATCCTGTTTTTCATTCATGATGTGTCTTCCCTTGGGCCCAATAATCTGTAGCCCAACAGTGATTCGAAACGAAAAAATGATAGTCTGGAAGTCTCCTTGACAAGACGCACCGCCAATGTTTTTCATTAAATTTTCTAGCCTCTTTTGAAATTAAAGTCATTGTTTGTCATTTTTCTCCGACGATTTCTAATTGCGGTAGGTGCAGGACCCTCCAGTGATATATGAAAATGCACCCGACCATATTTACATGTTCTATACTTTTCGCTTATTATTTTATTGGGGACAGCAATATATTTTCAACAAAAAATACTTCTTATACTTCAATCCCCCCCTGCCGTTTCTCATATATCAACCCTCACAACTATTTTTGTTATGAAGACCAAACTGGCAAGCAAGCCAACTCACAACAATATCGTTTCCTATTTGTTTGCGTTGGTTGATTCATTCATATCTCACACGGTTTGCTTAGTTGAAATGCACTAATAGTACGACTTTTAAATGTTTAATGTAACAGACTAGCAATATTATTACTAATAAATGTAGGAATAAAGTCAAGGGAATTCTCTAATTACAAAATTCGTATGAGACTAACAAGGTTCCATATCTCATAACAGGGTGGAATTTGATTATAAAAGAGGAGGTAACATAGGGCGGAGTATTTTAAACAGTGGTGATTAAACATACTACCTCCGTTCTTAAATAAGTGCAACATTGCAAATTTTACACTATTCACATGTTCTACTTTAACTACATTTTATTTATTGATGATTAATATATATTTTTGAAAAAAATATAACTAAATTTGTCTCATTTTAAATTTTCAAAATCTGTTTTTTTAAAAAAAAAATTTACTAATAAAGAATTATATATATTAATGGTCAAGGTTGTGCCTCGACAGATGTGAAATGTCGACTGTTACACTTATTTAAGAACATCGGTATATTGCTCCCCCAACACAATGTAACAAAAGCAAATGTCAATTGTCAAGATACATACGATTAAGATAGTTGGAGTATTTTATCCGAAACTCTAGCGTTAATCTATATTGGACCAGTTAAAAAATAGATAAATTTTTATTCGATCAGTAAGGATAGTTAAATCAATTTTAACTATTATAACGTACATATTCAAAAATCGCAAAATTAAAATATAATAAAATCTCAAAATTAAAGTTAAAATATGATAAAATTTGAAATGCTAAATATGAAATAAAATGAAACTAACTAAGAACAGTTTACAAATCATTTTAGAACAGTTGAAGTATTGTTACCCATCGTGACTCATGTCTTCGAGAAATCGTCAAACATGATGTGTGCTTGTATTATACGAGTTTTTTTCCGTATTAATGTTAATTAATTAATTAATTACGGAAATAATGCTGGAAAAAAAGTATTTACCAAAATACTGCTGGCCGTAACCATGGTCAGGGGAAAGTCGCCCAACGGTTGGGCGACTTTCCCCTGAAATATGGTTTGAGGCGAGCAGCTACTGCCAGCCACGCACGATCGTGCCTACAAGGGTAGGCACGATCGTGCCTATTTCCTAAAACACCAATTCAGCTTGTTTTTCGCCCCGATTCAATCCAGACCGATCTGTTTGCTACAAATAAGGTCTCCCTTCTCCTTTTGAAGTGTTACAAACTAGATACAACACATGATAATCACCTACTCTCAACAACATAAAAAACACCTTATAAACACCGCTAAAAAACTTTCAAATCATAACCGGTATAACACAGTTCAATCATCATATATGCCATAACAAATAATCATCTAATATTCATACTCGAACACATCAATACAACATAGAATACTTAACAAGAGAAAATACATCAAAACTTGTAAATTGTTCCTACAACATCTACTGCATAAGAAAAACTACAATACAAAAGACAAACTACAAGTTCCCATCATCAGCTTCGTCATGGAGATGTTGCTGCTCATGTCTACGCCGACGGCGTTGTCGTGGTTGAAGAACCACTCTCTCATGTTGCGTCTGGGATGATGAAGCCGCGGCTGCACTAGACGTGGATGCCATCTCCTGAGATGCGGGCATGTGTATAAGATGTCCGTAGTCTACTCGACCCAACACATCTGAGCATAACGAGGCAATGCCTGTCAGAGTCTGTCCATACATGTCCACATCAGGAATATCAGTCACAGTGGCAGTAGCCCGCTGATGTATGCGCTGCAAAGCTCGTGTCTGCAATACGAAACACAATTACAATTACATTGAAATACATACAAGTATTACATAAATAAAATGACTTACTTTACTAATTAGTAATATACTCACCGTAAGATGCAATGCCAATGAGCTAGGCTGATAATGATGAGTAGGGAGTCTGAACGAAGGAGACACAAACAACCGAGTGATGCTGTAGTACCATCCCATGTAATCTCCTGAAACTGATGGCACATATGTGGGTGTCCCAGCCACAGCTAGCTCAGCTCTCCTATCCCACATAGTCACGTATCGGACATGTCTGAGTGCCCAATCCTCTGTATGCTTCCCACGCCTATCCAGCTTATGCAGCTCTACATAAGTGTCGATAGGACGTGGAATGACCTGCTCAAACCCAAACTGTCGCATGACTCTATCAGGCAAATGAAGCTCAACAATGTCAAAACATATCAGCGGCACACGTGCTCGCCATATGTGAGTCTGCTCTCGTCCAGCTGGGGGCAACTCTGCTAACATATCAGGTCTAAACGGCATCCATGTGATCTGTTTCGTAAACATACAAAATTAGTATTTATTCTACACCTATTCTAGTTACTGTTATAATACACACACCATACCTGGTCCTCTGACATCCGATCCAATGCATCCCTGTACACACCGAGGCCAGTAGCAGATGACATGCGAGATAAACCAGCATATAGCCACCTAACCATTCATGTTACAATATCAATAATATGGATTTTATTAATGCATTTACATTCAACAAAAACTAACACAAATACAAACGATTGAAAACATACCGACGGCCAAGAGGGTCCACGCCCCGTACATGATGTGGTCCTAGCAGACGTGGAGGCTCATCAGGCAGTGGCTGTCCATCAATGCCATGATATCCAACTATAATGGGACGGCCTATGTGGATATACTCCCATGACCAAATCTGGAGGAGTAACAAAAATCCCCCCAGCTCTGTGCTCCCTCTCTGGCACCCGCGACACAGCTGCCTGTAGAGATAAGCCAGGGTGGCACTACCCCAGCTAAACTGTGCTGCTACATCAAACCTCTCCAGCAAAGGCAAGTGTAGCACCTGAACCTCATTTCCGCTCTTGTCAGCGAAAATGGAGGCTCCCATCATCATCAATATATACGCACGAGCATGCTGCTGGATGATCATCTCATCAGCGTCGGGAGGAAGGGCCTGGAAGTGCTCCCTCAACCATGGCATCCTAAGAGATGACCCCTGAAGGTCAGCCCTAAGAACGGGGCGGATGCCTAACAACCTCTCACACTCATCAACCCACTGTCGACAAGCAGTGCCCGTAACAGCTCTCCCATCAACCTCTAACCCGGTAAGTACAGCCACATCTCCCAATGTCACAGTGACCTCACCAACAGGGAGGTGAAATGAATGTGTCTCCTGCCTCCAACGCTCAAGTAGAGCAGTGAGGAGGGCTCTATCTAAAGGCACAGTAGCCACTAACCTGTGCAGTGTAAAAAAACCTGCAGCACGAACATAGGCTAGGACTCTGGGGTCGACATGTAAATGGGACAAACCCCGCAGATGTTCGCGGCACCTATCAACCTGCACATCCATGCCAAGCCAAACATCCTCACTCCTGTGTGAGGCCTGCAGTGTGAGGACAGAACGATCACTCGGCCCAGGATCCGCTATCACCTCCATGCCTACAAACAAAATTTGTATTAGTTCTAATTGTATTAGTTGTAATTGTATAATGTATTAATTTTTTTTTAACTTCCTTTTTTGAATTTATTAATTATCCTTGCAAGGAAATCATGAATTATGATTGACTCTAAATATACACATACCCGGCGGACCCCCCCTCTTGTCTAGATGATCTCTTTGCACATGTCGCTCTATTATGGCCGGTTTGGTGGCATCTTCCACATCTAACCGTTCCTCGTGGTCCTTCATCCATCTCATTCTTAATACGGGTCGACTTTGGTCTTCCCTTTGCCCGAAGCATGGATGGATCGTGGACGATTTCGGGTCCATTGTAATTGGGCCAATAATCACGATCAGGAATCGGTTTGAACACCCTATGATACGTGGCGGCGTATTGGTCAGAAGAGAAGAACTTATCCACAAATGGAGCATAAGACAAACTACGTTGTCTACACACGGCTAATACACGGCCAACTGTCTCCATTCTCGGATTCTACAACTGAAAAGGCGACTGGGAAAATTTGGTTGTTCGCATCACAACCCATGGCCACGAGCAATGAGCCCTTGTACTTTCCATACATGTGTGTGCCATCAATAGTAAGTACGGGTCGACAATGCTTAAAACCAGATATTGAAGCCTTGAATGCCCAAAAAACTCTTTGAAACATCATATAACCTGTGGAACCATTGGGGGGTGGGTACCACTGAACAACAGTTCCTGGATTAGAATGTTGGAGCGCTGTCATGAAACGGGGCAATTCGAAATATGACTTTTCCCAACCGCCAAATATTTGTGCTATGGCCTTTTGCTTCCCCATCCATGTTCTCCGGTAAGATACCGTATACCCATATTTTTCCTTCAACATCTCGATGATAGTATGCACTTTAAGAGAAGGATCAGTGCGAATAATGTCAACCACATCTTTACAGATGAATTCTGATGTCAAGGCCACGTGATCTGTAGTGTCGATGTTGCCTACACAAGAAGCAGAATGAGGTCCAGAATAACGCACAATTGTGAAGGTGTCAAGGTTGCCTTTGTTCTTTGTGGCACGTATTCTCCAGGGGCAATGACATTCTTTCTTTCTTTTGCATTGTGCCACCCATTTGTGTTTATCGGACTCTATCACCCGATAGAATTGGTTCCGTTTGATAGAATACAAGCTCACCATATTGATGACTTGTTCTTTGTTGTCAAACTGTTGACCGACCTCAAACTCACCATCGGGGGTAAACCTTTTCTCACCTGATCCACTCATCCACGCATCAGTAAAACCTTCAGGGAGATCATACATTCTTGTGAAGTGGCTAGACGGGGCAGTTGATGTCACAGTATCACCATCATCTTCATCAGATTCTGTCATGTCGTCACCATTGATGTTCTCGTCTGCATCATCATCACTTCCCTGCCCATCCACAAATGATGCACCGTTGTGCAAATACCTGCCATCCTCCTGTATAACCATGTCTAGTACAGGAACCTTTGACGACTTCCGTGCATTCACCCCTGCAATGACATCATGCCTGGATACAACAGCATGTGATGTTGATTGAGTACCATAAGTGTCACAGGATTCCTCAATGTATATCTCCAGCGTTGACATATCCTCCATCTGAATTATGCCCCACATATTTGTTATAGCTAGCTCATCAATGAGCGGCATAAGCATGTACTTTCCCCCGTTCATGGGAAATTTCATTTTCAACCGCAATGAACGGTCGGGATGAATCATTGTGGCTGCATGTAATTTTTGAAGGATCTCGAGCATGCAAGCGCCACGAGAAACCATGACAAAGCTCGTTCTGCCACCTTCATGGCATATTTGCCCACCATTCTCATAATAGTTCCCTCCCCAATGACACACGAGTGGGAAGCTTGAGAAATCCATATTCTAATAACAATTCATTGTCCAACATTCATGAGTAGGCATCAATATACACACTTTATACACATTCACATTTTTAATAGAAATTGCTTCCAAAATTGTAATATATCATTAACTCCAAATTCACAAACAATTCACATTTCAATAACAAACTACCCAAATTTTGATATCTACCCACATTTAGGTACATTCAACTATACCCAAATGCCCAAATGTCAAAATACACATTACAATTTACAAACAATTTAAAATCAACTTTCAACATTTCATACATATCCACATTTAACAACAACTTCATTCACAATCAATTCATAATCCCAAAATTAAAAAAATTAACATTCTAAACCCTAAGTGCAAAATTATATGAAATGGATTTGGATTTACCTAGAATAAGGAGTAAAGAGTGTTGAAGATGAAGATGGAGGTTTTCCGGAGTGGGGTCGCCGGAGATGGAGGTTCGCCGGAGTTAGAAGTGGCTCGGTCGTCTTCGTCCTTCGTCCGTTCGTCGCTGCGAGTTGGGGGTTTTGGGATATGTTTTACGCACAGTTCTGTTTTGGGGTCTGGCCGCTGAATTTACTTAAGGGTAAGTCGCCCAACGGTTGGGCGACTTATAAGTCGCCAAACCGTTTGGCGACTTATAAGTCGCCCAACCGTTGGGCGACTTACCCCCGACCATGGTTAACCCAGCAGTATTTTGGTAAATACTTTTAACCCAACCCTATTTTCGTAATTAATTAATTAATTAACATTAATACGGAAAAAAACTCGTATTATACGAAGTACGTAGACACGTAGTATAAATTTTGCTTATTAATCTTCCATCTCTAATCCAATAATGTATTAAACTCCCTTGTAATTATGAACATTATTAATCATGACACATACAATTGAATTCCTTTTTTAAATCACAAAAATAATCTAAAGAATTTGAGCCCGTTTGGTAGCACCAAAATCGGCTGTTTTGGCTGATTCTGCTGAAATTTATGATATTCTGGCTGGAGTGGCTGTTTTGGCTGATTCTGCTGATTTAAGAAAAAAATATTTTAAAAATATATTTTATTAATAAATTAAAGAAAAAGTTATATGTAAAAATAGCTAAAATGGTCCTCTACAGTAACTTCAGCCAATACAGCCAGAAAAGTAACTCCAACCTTACTTTTTCGGCTTATTACACAATTCAGTGCGCGAAAGTAAAAGTTACGTGTTTGGTAAAAAAGCTGGCTGATAAGCCTGATAAGCCGAAAACAGAGTTCTCCAAACGGGCTCTTTGTATTCCGTTTGTGATAACGATATTTGGTTCATCATGCCAATATTATTTTCCAAAAAAGTTCTGTAAAACAGAAAAAGAAAAAGAAATTACTTCCGTACGGTTTCCCTAAAAGTTACAAGCGGTCGTGGAACCTGCATGTAGAACCGTAGAAACCTATCTTCCCGTAAATTGTGGCTTGACTCGTCAATCATTAACTTACCACTCCTCCTTTACGACGACAAAATCATAGTGCGCATCCGATCTACTTTTAAATTTTTAATTGATTATTGCTATGATTAAGGGTTTTGCAACTAACTTCTACTTTTAAAAAAGCGTTTTTTAATGAAATGGAGAGAAGTGATTAAATAAAAGTTGATAGTGTTTGAGAAAAAAGTGATTTTGAAAAGTAAAAAGTGGGTAGTTTTTGGTAAAATAAGTGTTTTTTTGTGTAATAGAAAAAATAAAAGCACTTTTAACGCGGAAGTCGAGAAAAATAAAAGTTGTAGTTTTTAGGAAAATAAGTGTTTTCTTAAAGCCAAAAGGTGAGAAGTGCTTTTTTAAAAGGAGTTACAAACCAACCCTAATTGATCCAATTTATCTGTCTTCTGCTAAAAAAATATATTTAAATAAAAGAAAAGCTTTTGTTACTTTTAAAAATGTTACTTTTAAAAGCTATTCGAACGACACTTTTGATATCCGGCTTTAAAATTTTCAACACTTAATCTTTCAACTTTCATAAAATTAACACTTTTGATTCTTCAACTATTATTACAATGACATTTTTAATTTCCACTTATAATGTCAAAGTTATAGTGTAAGGATTAAAAGTGTCACAGAATTTAATGTGGTGAAGTAGGAGATTAAGAACGTGTTTGGCATTCAGCGGTTAGCGGATTATGTTAACGAGTTGTCGATAGCGGATTCGGTCAATAGATTTGACTAGTGAAATAAATTGGCGGATTGTCAAAAGATGTTTGATAATTTAGTTGTTTGACCATAAAATTAGTAGAAAATGCCATTTTTTAAAACGCTCACCCAAAACTCGTTAAAACGCTCACCCATAAAATTTAGCTGGTTGCCATTTTTTAAAACGCTCACCCAGAAAATGGTTAAATCGTCATTTTTTGGCTGAAACATCATTTACCAAACACCCCCTAAAAGTGTCTTTCGTACAATAATACTCCCTCCGTTCCGGAAACAAATTCCCACTTTCCTTATTTGGATGTCCCAAAATAAACTTCTCACTTCCTTATTTGACAAATTAATTTACATCAAAACAGTGCAAAACAATGTCAAACAGTATCAAACATTGCAAAACATTGCCCAACAATATATAAAAAGTGTCAACACAATGTCAAAACAGTAAAATTTATCTTACAGTAATTTTATTTTCTTAAAATGTGTGAACGAGGGAATGTAAAAGTTACAAGTTGAAACTCGAAAAAACAATAATTCCCCTCCTATAACAATGCTCCTTTGTCGGTAATGTTCCACTCATTTTTATTTCACTCATTCCTCCCACTCCATGGCTACACTATCTGGTACCAGTTTCCTCATTTTCTTCTCTTTAGTCTTTTTCGTTCTAACAATTCCGGCCAATTTCTGCACTGCTTTGGCTGATCGGCAGTCTAAAACATATATAATCAGAGTCGACAGCCATACAAAGCCGGCGATTTTCCCTACCCATTACCACTGGTACACCACGGAGTTTGCTGATCCAGCTAACATCCTTCACGTTTACGACACCGTTTTCCATGGATTCTCAGCTTCACTCAGTCCATCTCAGGCCGCTTCTGTCCTCCAGCACCCCTCCGTCCTCACGTCTTTCGAGGATCGCCGGAGGCAGCTTCACACAACTAGGTCGCCTCAATTTCTCGGGCTCAGGAACCAGCGCGGTCTCTGGTCCGAATCCGACTATGGCTCCGATGTTATAATTGGGGTTTTTGACACCGGAGTTTGGCCGGAGAGAAGGAGCTTCTCTGATCTGAATCTCGGGCCCGTTCCGGCCCGTTGGAAGGGGGTTTGCGAAGTCGGTGTGAAGTTCACTGCTCGTAACTGCAATAAGAAAATCGTCGGCGCTCGGTTTTTCTCGAAGGGGCATGACGCCGCCGCAGGATTCGGCGGGATCGGGACTGGTATCAACGACACAGTTGAGTTCCGGTCCCCACGAGACGCAGACGGTCACGGGACTCACACGGCGTCGACGGCTGCAGGGAGGCATGCTTTCCGTGCAAGTATGTCAGGTTACGCGTCTGGAATCGCCAAAGGCGTTGCCCCAAAAGCTCGACTGGCTATCTACAAAGTCTGCTGGAAGGGTGGCGGTTGTATGGACTCCGACATCCTCGCCGCATTTAACGCGGCAGTTGCCGACGGGGTGGATGTTATTTCGATTTCAATTGGAGGAGGCGACGGGATCGCTTCGCCGTTCTACCTAGATCCGATCGCCATAGGAGCATACGGCGCCGTTTCAAAAGGCGTGTTTGTGTCCGCATCAGCCGGGAACGACGGACCTAACCTAATGTCCGTCACAAACCTTGCTCCGTGGCTGATGACAGTCGGAGCCGGCACAATCGACCGGAAATTCCCAGCGGAAGTGACCCTGAGCAACGGAAAAAAGTTCTCAGGAGTCTCACTGTACGCAGGACTGCCATTGAAGGGGAAAATGTATCCCTTGATCTTCCCTGGTAAATCTGGTGTCCTCTCTGCTTCACTGTGTATGGAAAATTCGCTTGACCCTAAAGAAGTAAGTGGCAAAATCGTAATATGTGATCGGGGGAGCAACCCACGTGTAGCAAAGGGGATGGTGGTGAAGAAAGCTGGAGGAATTGGTATGATACTCGCCAATGGTGCCTCCAATGGCGAGGGCCTTGTAGGGGACCCTCACCTCTTACCAGCTTGCTCGGTTGGATCACATGAAGGTGATGCTATCAAATCCTTCTTAGCTTCTAATCCAAACGCAACCGCAACTATTAACTTCTATGGGACTGTACTTGGAGTAAGACCGGCACCAATCGTGGCTTCATTCTCAGCCCGAGGCCCTAATGGACTCAACCCGGAGATATTGAAGCCAGACTTGATCGCCCCGGGAGTGAACATCTTGGCTGCCTGGACGGATGCGGTTGGTCCAACCGGATTAGATCTTGACACCCGAAAAACTGAATTTAACATCTTGTCCGGTACTTCGATGGCTTGCCCTCATGTAAGCGGTGCAGCCGCCTTGCTTAAATCTGCCCATCCAGATTGGTCCCCCGCAGCCATTAGATCTGCCATGATGACCACCGCTAGCACCATTAATAACAACAAACTGCAAGCAATGACGGAGGAGTCCACCGGGAAACAGGCCACTCCATACGATTTCGGTTCAGGGAATCTGAATCTGAATCTTGCAATGGACCCCGGACTAGTGTATGACCTCACCAGTGAAGACTATGTTTCTTTCCTGTGTGCGATTGAGTATTCTCCGAAGACCATACAGGTGATCACAAGATTGCCAGCTAGGTGCCCACTTAGGAAGTCGTTGCCAGAGAATCTGAACTATCCGTCCATTTCTGCACTTTTTTCAACCTCAGCTGGGAGCCAGACGAGCAAGACATTTTCCAGGACAGTCACAAACGTTGGGCAGACTAACACAGTGTATACTTCGAAGGTTGTAGTGCCAAAGGGAGTGTACGTGACAGTGAAGCCTGAGAAGCTGGTGTTTTCGGAGAAGGTGAGGAAATTGAGGTATTATGTGACGATCTCACTGGACAAGAAAGTTGCCTTTGATGATGACTCGGGTGCTCTGTTTGGATCGCTCTCTTGGATGGATGGGAAGCATGTGGTTCGAAGCCCGATAACTGTGACCCGTCTAGCACCATTGTAGAGTATTACTGAAGGACCACTGAACAACTTATTAGAAGGAAGCAAAGTTTGCAGCAGTCTCAAATAGCTTTATGTTTGTTACACCTGGAGAATGAGTGAAATGGGAACTAAAACTCCTTACCACGGAAGGGAGCAGCCATTTCCTAATGGTCCTGGATTTGGAACTTTACCTGTTTTTCGCCTCCCTTTTCAAGACTACTTGAAATTTTATTTCTTGTTTTATTTAAGTTTGGCTTTTTTCATAGTGTGTTGTCTTCTTTTAGAAAGTTGCTTATGTACACGTTGGCTGTTGGGTGAATGAATGACTGAAATTACTATTCATTCCTAGACATTACCAAAAGAGATCTTTTCAAAGCTACACTCCACCTTTTTATCACTTATTGGATTGTCGTTATTGAAACAACCGAGCGATAAAATAGCGGCTATGTATCTGCTGAAATATAAATACAGAATAGAAGGAAGGTCTCCAGAGTCCGGATGCCCTTCAGCTTTGCATTTGCATAAGAGTTAAAGCCAAAAAAGACAACTACTCAATACTCATAACATGTACGAAGTATGTGTCATGCATTATATAATGGTCTTACAATACAGACAAATTATTATGATCTATTAGGCAAAAAGTGGACATTTCCAACTGCAAGGTGTTATTTAACTTTTAAGATGCGAATCTCACTCCTAAAACTTTGATAGATGCAAGCAGAACCCAAGAGTTCTCTCTTCTGATTGTGACTTAGAACATGAGATCATCTACTTTACTCTCCTTCGAACTTCATACAAATAACTCAATGCCACAACAGTAGCAGCCACAGCAACACCGATAGCGCCTTGCACCAATATGGGACCATCCCTCACGGTCTTCGGACCGGGTGGAGTAAATCCAAGCTCAGACAATTTCTTGTGGGATGCGGCATAATCCTTGAAGAAAGCTTCTTCATCCTGCAAAAATGTTTCATAGTGGTTCCATCTCATGCAGGCAACTGTTGAACACGGAATCAATGTTTTTTAACTGGAAGCTGAATCGACCAGTCTGGTTCCTCCAAAATAGGACCGAATCGGGTAAAACCCAGCCTGGAACCTGAACCGTCAGTTCAACACAACCCAGAACCAGACCTTTATTACATGCTCTGGTTACATTTTTTTTACATGCTCTGGTTACATTTCCTACAATAGAAGGGACTGGTGCTGGCCGGTGTCCTCTAGTGGTCTAGTGTAGGCACATCACATTCATGCTCTATGCTTCTTATAAGAAGCAGAGATGAGCAATTTCAAGAATTTTAACCATTCAAAAAATTTCATGATTTTTAATATTCTTTGCATCACAAGAAGCACATTAAGAACAGTTTCATGATTTTAGTGCGCCCAAAAGAAAACAGATAATTCCAGTTTTTGAAGTTAAAGGTGACATGTGCAAAGACCAGAGAAAAGGTTGTTTTCCTTGAGGAAAAATCGTTACCTTAGCATACAGCTCAACATAACGCCGAAACTCAGGATCATCAACCAAAGCTTTATCAGTTGGAAGTTTTAAGAGGCCTTCAGTGTCATCTTTGAGCAGCTCCCTGAAATCAAAACAGAAGAAACAATAATAGTTAATTCATTTTACACAATAATCCATATTGTATGCATGATCTAATTTCCCTAGAGTCTTACACAAAGTAAGAATTGTCAAATTTCAATGGCTCCTTTGTCCATGCACCATCAAACCCTGATCTCTCTGGGTGAGCCTTTCCCTGCAATTAAACATTTATTTATACCTAATGAAAAACTATTTGGAAAATTAAAGAGGAAGGCCTTGAATGATGTGCTGTTGGTGAAAGCCTACCAGAGTGTGACCTCCTGATAGAGCTACAATATCTCTATCAGACAAACCCATCCTGTAAAAGACATCCCTCAGATGGGGTGCACCTAAAAGCACAGGAAGAATAGGAAATGATTAAAGCTGAAATTTGATGCTTCATAATCCTTACGAACAACAATAAAACATACAAATATCTTTGCAGATTCCATTTTCACTTCTA
The DNA here is from genome assembly GCA_945859915.1 of Cuscuta epithymum. Taxonomy (NCBI): domain Eukaryota; kingdom Viridiplantae; phylum Streptophyta; class Magnoliopsida; order Solanales; family Convolvulaceae; genus Cuscuta; species Cuscuta epithymum. The sequence goes on along the minus strand of CAMAPF010001061.1, from coordinate 94,372 downwards.
TACTTGCAAATATTTTCACTTCTCCATTTGTCAACTACTTCTCATATTCACTTTCCAATTCAATAAATAGAAATATGAACAATAACACAATATTGCAACTTCATCACTGTCGGCCACCAAAATTGGCCTGTATTAGCTGGCAGTGTCCATGGTTGGCCATTTTAATCACAATTTCACAAGGGGTTGTGAATGAATCAAATCATTATCGATTAGTTTAAAATAAGATTTCATATATGAGGCTCAATTTTCAATATTGCCGACTCCCAATCTGACTCCCATATTCAGTTTCAGTATTTGGTAAAATATTTAAAAATCATTATGTGGTTTGTGTGTGAATGAGGGTGTGAGTGTGTATGTATGTGTGTGTGTGTGTGTGTGTGTGAATGAGGGTGTGAGGATGTATGTTTATGCGATTATGTGTGTGTGTACATATCTTTAACTAATGAATCAATAATGAATTACGTAGTATTTCTTAAATTTCTAAACAATGTTTGAATCGAAATCAAATAGCATCGATTATTTTTTGGCTTGAGAATATGATGGAATAAAGCAAAATGGCTTACTAAACTGTCTGCACTTCTTTGTTATGAAGCAGCAGTCAGTCCATGCAATTTTCGGCGCGGGGTAAGACTGTGTACATCCGACCCCCCCCCCCTTACCCCACCGAAGGTGTGGGAGCCTTTGCGGCAGTGGGGTAATGATGATGACGACTAAGGCTTGAATGTTGTTGTTTGGCACAAGATAATTTATTTTCCATCAATCTTTTCATTTTATTATTTGCTACCATTTTTGCTTTCAACCGAGAAAGTGGGTGGTTAGTGATTACATATTAAATATGTTCAGTTGATCTATCAAAAGGCAATATTTGTAAGAGAAACTTTGATAGGACCATCTTTATCCATAGTGTTACATCTTGGAAGAGAAAAACTACAACTCTTTTGAAGAAACCTTGGAGATAAGTAAGTATTGGCATTTGGCAATACCTTTCTTAGCATCTGGAAGCCTTCCTTCCTTTGGAGAAACCTTGGAGTCCTATGAAAAATGGGCATAAGCAGTTTAGATTTAAGATATCAAACGACAATGTAAAAGTATTACTTAAATTTATGTCTGGGTTACTGGTTAAACAAACTGACATACCTTCCTACCAGGAACAAAGTCTATGGTGGGGCCACCAGTGATCTCAACAGCAACATAACCAGCAAGCTAAGGGCCGCAATGCGTTTTGCAGATGAGTTAGTTCAATCTTAAACAAATATATGGAGCTTGAAAAAGATGCAGACCAGAAAATTTTAAAGATGATAGCATGTGAATGCACTATAAATCAACTTCTAGCATCACCGAACATCAATGAAGAGGCAATACAATCAACTATTACAAAAGTAGGAACAGTATAGAAACATATGAAAACTAGCAATAAGGCACCAAATAAAATGTTTGAAATAAAACACTCAATTTTCAAAGAGATTATGTAGGCATTTACAAACAATCACCTGGTACAAATCTGCATATGATATCTTTGGATGTTTAGACTTCACAGTCTCTGTTATCAGAAACACAACCAATCAAATGCTGATAAATAATTGAAATACTAAAATAGTTCGTCATAACTCATGATTCAACATTCAAGATTAGGAACTAGCTAAATTAAGGCTCGCTTGATCAATATCATGATCGGTATTTATTTCAATAGAAATGAATGCCATTTCAATAATTCAGAAGCAATGAAATGTACTAAAATACTAAAATACTGTAACAATAAATACACCGTACTAATAGTTTCCTATAGATCCTCCACTGAGCATTTGCTGTTATGAAATTGACTAAACACTAGTAGCATTTGCTTACTCCAGCATCAAGGAATGCCTTGCTTGGTGATTTTCCTATGTATGAATTTATCTCACATGCAATTTTCCATGCGATTTTCACATGGGTCTCCAAAAACAGTCTCTATGTGCTTTAGTAGAGGGGTAAGGCTGTGTACATCCGACCCCCTTACCCCATCGTAGGTGGAAGCCTTTGTGGCACTAAGGTAATGCTGATGTTGATGTTACGTATGACGGTATGGATTGAGGTGAAACTAGGGGAATTGAGGTGAACATTTGATTCACCCCATTTATAGCTAGTTTAGTAAGATTGAGCCAAAAAGGTCGTGGAAGACGAATAAAAACGAACTTTTTAATTACTCTGTATAACAAATAAGCAAAATATAAATTTGAAACGTAAAGCAGCTAATGCAATACGTACTTTGTAGATTATACATTTATACCTAAAGCTTGTTACGGTACTAGTGAAATGTTAAAGAAATGATGGATTATCAGTGAACTAGTTTTTCTTATTCTTCTTCCTATCATAGTGATGTAAACTCCCACTAAGGCCAGCCCAACTGCAGTCATCACAGAGGTACTAGAATGAAGTATGCACTGAACAAGATATCACTACATCAGTCATAGATATGCAGAGGTTTAGACCCAAAAATATTACCGCAAAGATCTATAGCAATTTTCAAGCCATTGTTGGCGGCGTGGCTATACTCCTCCTCATTTCTGATCGAACCGTTTGGTCCTCCAGCCTTTATCTTAGCATCGTAAGTTCCGGCATCGTGCCATCTACAATGAAATCGCAAAAATGTCTAAATACACTAGCCATTAATTTGCAGTTACTGTTGTATGTTATATTCAGTTTCACATCAAAAAGGGGAACACGGGCCAGAGAAAGAGCGTACGCCAAGCGAAGCATAATTGGAGCGCAGCTCTTGCTGGAGATCAGAGCGCGGAGGTCCCGACGAGCTTTCTCGATCTCCTTGAGGTACTCATCGTCGACGATTGTCTTTGCCATTGGATGGAAAAACTCGGATTATCTTACCCGGGTGACTGGCGACTTGTTGAGCTTCTCGACTAAATCGATGGTCCAAATGCTTCGTTTTCCAGCTTTTATGTATGAATTTTCTTTTCCTTTTCCATTGGAAAGAGTACAGCGTGGGTCCATTGAGGGCCCACCGAGATAACGTACAGCCTCCGCTCTATTCTACTCCCTCCGTAATATTTATCTTCCCACTTTCCTTTTTTGGACGTAACATTTATATCTTCCCATTTCTAAATCTTCCAATCGTACCCTCAATAATTTAAAAAATAATACACTACTACACCTAATTTTTTTTGGATTTATCCTTCATTCCATCACATTATTTCACCATCTTCTCATCATACCCTCAATAATTCATACCACATTTCACTATTCTTAATCTCACCCACTTTGGAAGTGGGAAGATATATGTGATACGGAGGGAGTATTCTTTTTTGGTATGGACAAAATTTGTACATAATACACACACATTTATAAGTAATTATGTGTATATATACATAGATACAAGCTGATTGGTCTGATTGTGTACGTTTATGTGCACAGACAATTATGTACAATATGTTAATTGTGTATAAATAGAGTTTTTCTTCATTTTTATAATAAGTTGTGGTTTTTTGCACTCTCAAAATCTTGAAGTTAAATTAAATAACCCTTTGAAGTAAATAGATAGTGGAATACTAATTTAATCACAATCAGCATTCCATCCACCGCCTTAATTACTGATTTTCTAGTGTTGAAACTTGAAAGAATATCATAAGTTTTTGGAGGGAAAAAAACATAAAAACGGTTCATACACTAATACACCACAAGTTATAAGACACACCCGGGTGTACAGCTACACATTTGAGGTTTCTTCTCATATTCCATATCTATTGCACGTCGATCCTTTCGTCATTGACATTGCTGCTCGACCTTCACCATGTGTCATCGATTCGAGCTTCATTGTCACCATCGTCGCGACGCGAGGAGTTCTTCCATTGATGCAGTCTGACCAGGAGCAGATTACATCTTGCTGCAACCAGATTTGTTCGAGTCTCACCTGGGTTGCTCAATAGCCGGCACTCCGGTCTGTCAAAGTTTAGGCGTCTTCGGTCCGTTTCTGTTCGTTTCTCCAAAGATGGAGTTGCTGTCAAAGAACCATGATAGTAAGCTTGACCGTTGCTTTTCAAGTCTTAGACGCTGAGAGTCGGCTCCTAAACCCTGGGCATATTACCTAACACTTCTGACGCTGAAGAAAAGTTAAACACATAAGAGATTAAGAATTATACAACAAAATTCCCTAGAACATAATTTAACAAACATACACGATTTCCAAAAAAATACAGGGTTTTAGGTAACTTAGTTTCAGTAGTTTTGGAAGGAGTACTATGAAAATTTTAATTCATGTAAGTAAAATTAAAATAGTGGACGTTGGTGAAGATCGACGATTGGAGTACACATTATGTACTACAGAACAAAAAGAAATTAAATTGACATACAAAAAAAAACAATTGAAATGGGCGTAAAAAACAATTCTATACAATTCTATACAATTTTATCGATTTTCCCGAAAAGAGTTCAAAACTAAAATTAAACTAAAAAATTCTGTTTTTCGTTCTCTAATTTTCTGTTTTTATTTTTCAGATTTTCTATCTCCAATTTTCTGTTTCTATTTTTTAGTTTTCCATTTTAAAATCTGAAAACACGTTCATCAATTTTTTCACACAGTTCTCCAATTCTACACCCTTGACCCCTACCTCTACCCTTACCACGATCTTACACTCTACCCATACTCCACCACAACCCTTCATACCCACCCATACCTACTCGTAGGGGTCGGGGTAGGGAAGTTATGGGTGGGGTGGGGTAAGGGGTATGGTCAGGGTGGGGTGGTAAGGTCTAGGGGTAGGGGGTTGGGTGGGGGTAGTGGGTGGGTTAGGGTCGTGGTTAGGGTTAAGGGTGGGGTAGTGGGTAGGGTTGGGGGGTAAGGTAAGGGTAGGGAGTTGGGATAGGATGGCGGTAGGGTGGGGTCAGGACCAGAGTGGGGCCGGGGTAGGGTGGGGGGGTAGGATGGCGGTAAGGGTGGGGGTAGTGGGAAGGGTTTGGGGTTGGGGTAAGGTAGGGGTAGGGAGTTGAGATAGGATGGCGGTAGGGTGGGGTCGGGACCAGGATGGGGCCGGGGTAGGGAAGGGGTAGGATGGCAGTAGGGGTAGGATGGCGGTAAGGGTGGGGGTAGTGGGTAGGGTTTGGGGTTGGGGTAAGGTAGGGGTAGGGTAGGGAGTTGAGATAAGATGGCGGTAGGGTGGGCCTGGGATCCGGGTGGGGCCGAGGTAGGGTAGGGTGGGGGTGGGGGTAGGATGGCGGTACGAGGGTGGGGGTAGGATGGCGATGGGGTGGGGCCGAGGTAGGAGGCATGTGGTAAGGGGTAAGGTAGGGGTAAGTGGTAATATACGAGGGGTGGGGGTAGGGTGGGTCGGGGTGGGTTGAGGTGGTAGGGGTGGCGGTAGAGTAGGGTGGATCGAGGTGGGGTCGAGGTGGTAGGGGGGTGGCAGTAGGGTAGGGTGGATCAGGGTGGGGCCGAGGTCGGGGCATGTGGTGGGGGGTGGGGTAAGGTCATTATAGGGAAAAATGGGTACGCGAGATGAGGGTTGGGTGGGTAGGGTAGGGGTAAGGTACGAGGATGGAGGTACCGGAATAAAATCGACATCAGAGCGGGACCGGACCCACCACTAGGTGTAAGTATGCACATTCATTGCAAAGGCACTGTAGTATCTGCGTTTTCCAAATTTGGAAAACTAGTAAAAGTCACTTCTCCAAATCATTAAGAAAAAGAGAGACATGTTTCATTTTTTCCGTTTTGGAAAACGATTTGGTAAACACGTTTTTCTTTTTTTCTTTCTCCAGTTTTCCAGGAATTTCTTTGGTAAACACGTTTCCTGTTTTCTGTTTTCCAGTTTTCCAGTTTTCTGGAAAACTGGAAAATATTTTTGTTAGTAAGCAGGCCCTTAGTATCTCAATTTTTAAGAATCACTACATCCCAAATTTTACTAGATTAAATTCTACTTATAAGAACTTAATGTGCATTATCTTACCATTCATTTTAAAAATATTTTCATATTTGCACATAGGTTCTTAAAGGTTATCCAAACTTTACTAAACCTATAGTCACATAAGTTTATCTAATTTGTTGAAATTAAGAGTTTTTTTATATTTATTACTGAAATAAAACTTAAATTTGATACTAACTTAGCCAGAAATGGGTCCCTCCCTTCCCTGTCCAGCCGCCGTCCGAACTCCGTAAGATACAAATTGCCCGTTTGGAGGAGCAAAATGGGCTGAAAAGCCTGAATGTACACCAAAAAACGCCAAACACTCCTTCAAGGGGCTTATATTGCTGATTTTTATTATCAGCTCAAAAAGTAGCCCCCAATGCTTACTTTTTGATGAAAATTTTTGAGCATGTTCCTCATCAAGTCTAGTTTGGTCATACCAAATTTCAGCTCAAAATTCGACCGGGAAGGCATTCAAATCATTTTTTGAAGTTGACTGCATTTGTATATGTATATTTTGGCGCAATCAACTTCAAAAAATAATTTGAATGCCTTCCCGGTCGAATTTTGAGTTGAAATTTGGTATGGACAAACTAGACTTGATGATGAACATGCTCAAAAAAGTTCATCAAAAAATTCCACCAGGAACCGCCTTAAACGGTGGAGTTCAGACAGTGGCTTCCATCCCTCCGACTGGACCTGAGCAGTCCTCCTAACTTAGCTACTTGGACTTGCATGTTTGAGAATGACTTGTCTAGTTGTCTTGAGTAATGTCAAACTTAAGATACCAACTTAGCTACATGGACTTGTCTTGAGCAATGTCAAACACTCAAACATACTAACTTATACGGATGTTTTTACTGAAGTTTGGATAAACTTATCTTAATTCTAAAATAAATAAAATTATTTTAAATGGTCTAATTTACCCTTGTAACAATACGAATGTTTTACTTGACCTCTAATCTGTCCCAGACTAGACCAGATCAGACTAGTCATGGACCCGGGCCGGGCCGGTTCCGGTTCCGGGCCGGGCCCGGCCGGGCTTTTTTTTTGGGAAGGAAGGCCCGGGACCGGCCCGGGTAGCCACCGGGTCCGGGCCGGGCCGGGCCTCCGGTTCGGTCATAATTTTTTTTTTTTTTTTTTTTTTTTTGCATTCCTAACCCCCCCCCCCCCCACTCACCCCTCCACCCCCCCAAACCCCTCCTAACCATCAAGCCCAACCCGGCTAACCCCAAAAAATGAAAAAAAAAAAATAATAAAAAAAATCAATTCGGCCCGGGCCCGACCCGGCCGGGCCGGTTCGCCAAATACAAGGCCCGGACCCGGACCCCCCACCGGGCCTAGGCCCGACCCGGACCCGGACCCGAGAACCGGGCCGGTTCCGGGCCCGCACGGTGGCGGGCCGGGCGGGCCGAACCGGGTCCATGCCTAGATCAGACTAGACCAAACTTCGGAAAAATAAACTTGTCTATTTATTTTAGACAAGTTTATCCAAACTTCAGTAAAAACATCCGTATTTACCAATCAAATGTGATCCCTTCACCTCGTAGTCTTGTATCGGTTTCAGTCTGGAACTTTAATTTTTACTCTCTATTTCGAATCAAGAACCGATCAGTCCCATTCCGATCAGGGGACCTTATCCAATATCCACCCTTGATGATGATGATAACAAAACACTAACGACAACAATGATATCAACAAAATAACAACAATAGAACAATGATATAATATATAATAATAATGATGATGATAATATACAGACATGTTACAGGACTGCTATCAAACCCGAAATAGAAAAGGGGACATTGTTCAGCTACAAATTTCAAGAGTATCTATATAGGACAGGTGCAAAGGACTAGGAAGCAGAATTCCATGTCAGCTCAATTTGAATCTTCCCATTCCTTGAATCAATGAGATGGTACTTCTCGTTGATCCTCCTGTTGCTAACCACATCGGAAAGGTTGATATCAACATAACCCAACATTTCCTGAATAACAAAACCAAAAATTTGTCATTCCCTTTGTGCAGAGAGGGAAAAAAATACATAAGGAAGATCATCTTTACTAGTCTGAGTCCATCACTAGTGTAACATTGTATTCCTTAAGTTCAGAATAAGAATGCAAAGAATAAATACCACAATCACCTTATGATGCATAATACTAGTCTTCGAAGTACTGACAACTTGTACATGTAGCTTTTCATCCAGAGGAGGCTTCTCCAACATAAAAGTAAACTCCTCCTCCCATCTTGGATCAGTGTTTTTCTTCAGTTGCTGAAAACACAAATGCGGCATTAATTTACCTGAATGTTGTTTATTCAAAACAGCCAACTAGAAAGGTAAATTTTATCATACAACAATTAGGCCTACATTACTATATGGCGTAGAGTTTTGGGCGTTGAATCAATGCCACATTCAGAAGATGAGTGTGACAGAGATGCACATGCTGCGTTGGATGTGTGGACATACTAGAAAAAAACGTTTGACGAATGAGACAAGATGAGAGTAGCACATATTCAAGATAAGATGCATGAGTCTTGATTGCAGTGGTTTAGTCATGTGTATAGAAGACTAAGTGATGCACATGTTAGACGAGATGAAAAGTATAGAGAAGAAACGGGGAGAAGGAGAGGAAGACCCAAACAAACGTGAATTAGAGGAGTCATGAGTGACATGTTTCTTCTTCGGTTGGATGAGAGAATGGATTTAGAGAGAGCAGATTGGTCCCTTATCATCTTTATTATCCTTTTATCTTCATTATCTTTCTTAAATTCTTTGTCCCTTTATCCTTTTTAATTATACATATTCTTTTTATCTTTTGTATCTTATGTTTTTTATTTTTATCTAATATTTATCATTACTCTTATCTTATACTACCCCTGTCTCATTAGAAGGTTCTCGTCCACTATTCACATGGTCAACTTAAATCATTTTTAATCTTTTACTTTATATGCCAAATTTTTATCAAATTTATATTTTTATCAGGCTTTATAGCGGTTTTTATGTAGTTTCTGAATATGTAAATTTTATTTACTAAAAATAATCAGAGCGTGAACAGGGATTAAGTTGCTTTATCGTCAGTCAAGCATCGTAAACCATTCACGGGAACCTTCTAGCGGGACGGAGGGAGTATTCTTTTATCTTTTTATCATACCATATCCTTTTACCTTTATTTTTCCTTTTGGCTCCGATATCATGCATCAATTCATGTTAGCAACCTCAAAATCTCCTGGGGTTAAGGCTTGGATGTTGATGTTGGACGTTGTTTTATTCAAAACAGTGGAAAGGACCTATGACTCCTCTTATGAGGTCAGAGAGGAAACTATTTCGCAATTGGAGGGCAGAAATGTGGGAAAAGCAGGCATGTACCTTGGTCTTTTTCTCCTCCCCTTTAAAAATGATCTGAACATATGGGTGAGTATGGTGCTTTCCCTCAATATCTTCTGCTCCGTGGATTAACACGGAGAGAACACCACCTCCTGGTGGGGTTCCTTCTGGCATTTTACCAAATTTACCAGACTTCGAAGAATCTTCTGGCCCTTCCTCCTCTTTGAAAGGTTTGTATGTTAGTTCCACTGTGATTTGCCCGCGTGACTTGTTGTTCTGAGGATCATTTGGATCCATGGTCTTTAGGAGATCAAGTGTCATGGTTTTTTTGTCGTCAGGAGTTAGATCCTTGACTGGGACAACATTCATGCCCATCTTTTCGTGTTTCCCGACCTGAGAAAAGAACAAACACAATTAGACCGTCTGGAACTCAGGAAATACTAGGGAAGGAGATATTTGAGAGAATAACATAAAGGAAAATGGGAGGAAATTAAATTTGGATGATAATTAAATATAGGCTCAAACTCAATGAATGTATCTTAGACTCTTAGTCATTTGTTCAAACTCATTTTACAAAGGAAAGATTCAATAGTGAAGACAAAAACATAACACACTTCTTTAAATAGGACAATCATCGGGTTTTTCTGAAAATACTAAAATATGACTCGTTCACCACTAAAATGAGAATTATTAACTATTTTATTCTTTTCAAGGACTGAATGATTCCAACTTTTTGGCACATTTCAGGAAACTCCTATTTATGCACATTGTTCATGTTTTACCCCTGTTTCTGATTTCCTTTTACTCATATTTTACTTCGCAGTAATTTCTTTTTACTAATTTATTTATAAGATATAAAAACTAAGAAATCTAAGTATATATAAACATGAAATTAAACATTTTCATTTTCCTTTGCTTTTGCAGGAGAAATCCAAACACACACACACAAATCTTTTAGCATTTTCCTTCATGTCCCTAGCATTTTCCATTATCCAAACATCACCCCGAATGAATGAGTGAAAACCTCACCTTCTCCCAATCATAAACATATATCTCCAGTTCTTGAGATTCTGGGTCTTTCACAACCATGCTAAACTCCTCATCCCATACTGGGTTTAAATTTTTATGTTTCACAGTAGTCTTCTTTGAAGGGAGTTTTGACTCTGTGAGCTTGAGTTTGACATACGGGTCAGATGCTCCAAGTAGATCTTTCTTTTTCAGTTGGGTTGCTCCACAAATCTTCACATGAAGAATACCAACGGGACGTTTCATTGCTCTACACATCCCATGAGTTGCTTAACACATTTAGTGATTGACCAAACTAAAACCATAAAACTCAGTTGCAAAAATACAAAATCGGAAACATACTTTGAGGGGTCCAAAATTTCCACTTCCAGAGTTTTAGGCCACAGATACATGTTACCAACCTGATCTTTAATCATCTCCTGCAGATGATCCTCTTGTACATTTTAGTTGCTACTCATAAAGAGAAAATGGCATAATGCACTTTGCGATGGACATTACTTCAACCAAGTGAAAGTCACACAAATGAAATCTCATATGCGCCCAACTATTTCAAGAGAAGCAATGGACTATATTTCTTTCACAAAATGGAAGAGATATTAAGGAAGATGATAATACACATAAGAAGCTGTTGAAGGTACCAAATCAAGTAATCAAATCATCATAATGGCCCAGTGTCAGGTTATACCCTTCCCATTCAATTAAAAAAAGAAAAGGTTATACCCCTCCCATCAGATTAAACAAGAAAATGTTATAATGCCAACTTGAACAAAAAACACATACTGATTTTTCATAAATAATCAAGTTGTCTGCAATTATAAACTCCATAGTGCATACCTGCAAATGTACTCATTTATGTTTTCTATTTCAGAATACTGCCTTTGAGGTTATGGAAAAAATAAGTTGAGAACTTGATCCTTCGCTTGAGAGGATGGAGAAGGGGGAGACAGAGACTTAAAATAGAAGGCGATATACCTGGATAAACCTGTACAGGCCAGGAATTGACATGAGATCAGCACCTAGAATCTTCAACCCAAAGTCAACATGTGGCTACAAAAGCCAAAAACAGATCTTAAAATAATAATGAAAAAAATGACCTCTAAATGTACAATATTCTAAAAGATTAGTGAATAATGAAATATAGTAAGCCAAAAATGCTAAAAACACGACTGTACAGTAATTTTGATTTTTTTGTGTGATGTTAAATATTATATTTCTATCATTCTCAATTATCCGCATATTAGAACACTAATATACCATTTGTGGGACAGCAGGCAAGTACACAGTTCGTAAATATTAAAAATTGGAAGCACAAATCAGTATGGCTTAACACACTGTCAAAATAGTCAAGAGTATTTATAGATTCAGATTAGGGAAAATAAAACTCATGTTAGGAACAGTAGAATGGTAGAAGTGTTGGGAACTAATTACACAGTACTACTTCAAAAAATTAAAGAGGGGTTTTAATTTCCATAATGTGTGCCCCTAAATTTATTTGAGTCCCCTGCAATGTGTGTGTGTGTGTGTGACCTTATGTTTGAAACACGCATTCATTTTCTCCATACAATTATATAAACACTGGTGTAGCTGGGGAGGGCCGTGCTGTATCGGGGCCCGTACCAAGTTCAGTAAAAACGTTTTATTTCATGTGTAAAAACAAATTATAAAAAAGTATATAAATGAATTCTTTTATCCGGACCACCGAACATTTCCTCTAGGCTACCTGTAGATAGATTGAAATACGTATGTAGTAGTGTTTTTTTCTTCTGATTTGTTTAACTTTGAATACCTACCACCAATATAAACTTCTATTGTCTAGGAGCATAATGTCATGACAAGCAGCACAGACCAAGTGTCAGTCGGGACTCGGGATTACTAAATGTTTTCATTCTTATATACATTTTATCTATACACATCAAATTCAAGTTGTTACCTTATCCATAAGTGACACGATTATTTTGCAGAAACATGGAAAGCTTGGGACCAAAGGTTTCAGGGTAATGCGTGGTGCTGCAAAGATCTGAAAATCTACAAGCTGAAAAATCCAGTAATAGGTTAGTTGTTTATCAAGACTTAGCAAAGAATCAAGCATTCGTATTCATGACGATTGCAAAACCTGGGCAGTTGCTTTTAATCCAAACGATTGAACAAGTAAAGTAATATTAGGATTCCCTGCCCATTTGAATGATGGCTCCAAGATTAACTCTTTTTCATCAGTAAGATAAACCTTCATACCTGGAAAGGAAGGGAACCGTAAGTATTTAGAGATTGAAGTTTACTTATATTACAAGAGAAAACTGAATGCCTAAACTTCCTATGTTATAAACATATGCCACTGGAAAAATAAATAATGTACTGGGGTGATAGAAATAGGATATCATCATTCAATATGTACCGAGGAGGCGATGACTTTGAATAAATACAGTAAGATTTCTTGTTCATTTTTATTTCCAGACTTCAGTTAGAAGAAAATCAATTCAGAAAACGATTAATCATTCAGCAAACCTTGCAGAGTTGGTGGCAGAGACCCAAGAGTCAGTGTTTCAAATTCTACAGAGTCAATTTTATACTTCGGAATTTGCTCCTCAATGATTGGTTTAGCAATGGTCTTGGCAGTCCTACATATGGCCTGCCAAAGGGAGAGAGCAAAGAGTGGATAATATGTTCTTTCTAACCCAAGATTTTCATCATAGACGAAAAAATACAATTACCTTGTCCAAATAAGGCCACATGTACCCCAGAAACTCGTTGATCCAGTCAACCTTATATTATGGGAGAGGGAGGTGAATTAGGCTCTAAAGAATGCACTGAACTGCATGCATATCCAAGGTTAAAAAATACATACTCGGTCATAATCTGGATTTTTAACCCAAAGAGGGATTTCTGAAAGCAATTTTTGCAAAGCCTCGGTGTCTCGCTCAACCAACGGGCGGATAACAGGATCCTGATCATGTTCAAACTCCATTTGTCATTCATCTTAAGAAGGAAACTTATTCACTTGACCACATACTCATAAATAATCAGTATCAACTACCAACTAAAGTGAGCCTAATATCTTAACCAGAATGCATACCAGCTACATACACTACAAGTTCACATCACATTAAATATTCATTCCCTAGTATTCTTGTATAGGATGCCTCCAAAAGGGCTTTCTGTGGCGCATTTTACAATTTAAATACAAGCCTTTCATCCCCTTAAATATATATATCGGATAGTTTGAAAGTCTAAAAGGTCAAATGTCTTATTACCTAATTCAACATAATTTCTACATTGTACTTCTTAAAGGGAAAAATACTTTAAAAATACTCTCTATAATCTATATCCCTAATTTGACTTCATATTCTCCTTTTTCACCCATCTCAGAATTATCACTTTTTCCTGCTTGTTTTTATTTCTCCCTTTTAACAAATTTCAACCACGATTTCAATTTCCTTATAAACGTGAAAAGTAAAAAGAGGAGATTAAGGACTACCAACTATTCACTAAAGTCTAAAAAATATCCTAGTTCTGATATAAACAATTCCATAAGAAATTATACCGCCGGCTATGTGATTAAAAATAGATCTTACCTGAGAATAAGTAGTATGGCTGTAATTTCTAGAGTTGGTTTTTTAAAAGAAAGAATTTTCAAAGTTGGATTATCTTCTATTTTTAGGTATTCTGGCAGCCCCTTCACAAACGGTGAAATTGCACACTAGGAACTCAAAGGTGGCAAGAGAACGACAACAAAAAAATCAGGTAAAATAAACACCTTGCCTTCTGAGCTTTACCATTGCTAAGAATAGATATTGAAGAATAAAAAAGTACCTTCACATCGTTGGGCAGAAAATAGATGAAAAGATAGTACCCAATCGTCAGCCCTGCCGTCAGCCCAACTCCAAATCCACAAACGCCGGTGATCGTACTGAAGAACCCCATTTCTGCGTCCCTACGATTAACTGCAAGGAAATCCCAGCAACCTTAAACTAGACTCAATAGCTCAACTTGTCAAGAGTAACTCGAATAAAAGCTCAGAGCTCCATGGTTCGAAGTTTTCCATATTCCCAAGTGTCCTTGATTCTCCTCCCCACGAGACCGCGCGTGAGGAAAAAGTATTTTGATTTATAAATGTAATACTTACCTTAATAAACAATTCACTTTACTTTTCGGGCTAAATTGGGCGAAGTTATGGTAGAATATAACTTTAGCTATTTTTATACTCTCTATGTCCCATTTTATCTGTCCTATTTTCCTTTTTGGGTTGTCCCAAAATAAGTGTCTCCTTTCCTTTTTTGGAAAGAAATATGTGGTCTACACCATTTCACTTTATTATACTCAAATCTCAACCACAACTTTTACTTTTTCAACCACTTCATTAATAACCGTGCCGAGTCAAACTACGACACATAATAAAATGGGACGGAGGTAGTATTTTTTATTTTATTAATCAAATATATTTTAAATTTAATTTTTATATAATTAACAGTTTCAACCAATTAAACCGTTTCAGCCAGATTTTCATTAGTTTCAGCAGATTCAGATGATTCAATCAATTTCAGTGTTAACAAATGCGCTTACAACCAATAATGTTTTATCGAAAAATGTTGAATGTTATTATGACATTCCAAGTGTAACTGTGAATAATGTATGTGATATTTTACTATTAGTATGTTTGCAATGAAAATTACATCTTATCAAAATATCAGAGATGAATTTCAGATAAATAAGCTCTTATGCTTTATTGTTAATTTATAATTAACATATAAATAAAAAAATGACAAGAGTTGACGTTGATAATTTGATATATGAATTAAAATTTCTATGAAAGCATCATATCACAAGATATGTATGTCGATAACTACTTTTTCATCTTTGAATACAGCAAGAGGAAATGGCTTAGACTCAACACTTTTAATGGATACATTCTTAACACATCTATATGTATCAAGTATCATCACTTGATTGTTAAAGGAAAATTAATATATAAAATTTTGAGATTTGTTTATTTGTTTTGAGCTTTTAATATATCTTTTATTTAAGAATTACAATGACTTATAATCACAAATTATTACATTTGAATTAATTTAGTTGTACACAGATCAGAGTGTATATATATCTTACTTCTCTAATGATTTGAGTCTAATCCTTGTTAGGTGACTTGTACTAAATCTATTTTTATGTTTAATCTTCAAACAACCCATTAAGTATAGTATTTCTATAATATTGAACCTCAATAAGATTGTGAATTGCAATCAATGGTTAAGCTCGTAAAACTCAACCAAATAAGGATTTCAATGAGCAGATAAAAAGGAGGTAGTGAGTAAGGTCAAGGTAAGCATTTTTGTTTTTACTACATTTAAGGACCTTCTGTTTGTTGGTATTAAATATAATCTTCTTAACATGAATCGACTATGTGATGATGGTCACAAAGTTGTATTTGATTCCAATGTAGGGACAGTAACAACATGATACTTGTTGCTAATATTACTTGTTTAGCTTTGTACATGAAGACACTTCTTGTGCGGCATAGAAGATCAGGACATGCTAGTTTTTAACTTCTTTTTAAATTGTCTTCTAGATATTCCGTCATTGGACTACTTTCCTTGAATATGATGCATTAAATACTTTTGCTAAGTTGTGCAAGAGGATTTCTTATGAAGGGTATACAATCAAGTGATAGGGGAGGAAAGTTTACAAAGTGAGAATGCTCAAAAACTCACAAAAAGAAATAAATTACTGACATCCACAATTAGGATGTTTTTACTTGGACTGTAATTTGTTGGTCTGGTCTGGTCTGATCTGGTCTGAACTGGTCTGGTCTGGTCTGGTAAGGTCTGGTTTCTTTGTATTTTTATAACTATCCAAGTCTGGTCTGGTCTGGACTGATCTTGATTAAAAACATCCTTAATCAAGATCGGGATATTGATTATTTGAAGCACAATGTAACCCAAAAGGTCACAAAAGGACTAAACAAGTACTTAAGATTATATAAATTTAGTTTTATCACTCTTTGACACAGCTCACAGTCTCGCATATACATCATTCATATACGAATAGCACCAGAGAAAATGGGAGAGAATTGGCAGCCGCCACGAAGGACCAAGAAAGGGTGAGGCAAGGAGATATGCAACAAAATTAAGCGAATTTGTGTGAGACTAACAATGAAGATGGACAGAGATATGACCTATATTCGAGGAGAAAGAATGGAGAAGTTGGACAGGGAGAAAGAAAGTAGAGGAGTAAAGAAGTTTAGTATTGAAGTGTTAGGGTAAGATAGACTTTTCACATTTTGTGCTCCTAAAAGAATGATTCAAAGGCACTCCTATTGGTTGAATACCAAAACCTAATACTCCTGCAATTTCTCTTTAACTAATAATGGTGTTGGTTTGCAAGATTGTTTCAACTTTGGTTGTCTCTGGGGTTTCTTAAACCATTAGTTTTAGAACGCGGTATGTGCTTTTGTTAATTAGTCGTGTTATTGGGTAAATAACTTACCGAAAACTTGACTTGTACAAATAATTTGGTATGAGTGTTTGGCCTTTAGCTATTTTATGTGTTGGGAGGGACTAATCTTTGCATTTCACACTTTTTAAACAAAATTTGTGTTTGAAAAATGCATTCTTTTAGAGTATCATGAATTACGTTACACACTTGCACATTGTCCAAAGGAAACCACAAAAAAAGGGCTTGTGATTAATTTATTTATTTGTAACTTTTGTAGTTTTGTGACAATTCATGACGCCTAGGGCTGGACTCGGGCCGGTTCGGGCCCGACCGGGCCTCAGGCCAGAGCCCGAACCGCCGGTGGCTGGTTCCGGTTCCGGTTCCGGGCCAAACCGGTCCATTTTTTTTGGTTCTCCTATTTAACCCCCTACCCCTCCCCCTCAACCCCAAACCACCCCAAACCACCTCAAATGGCCCAAAATACCTAATCCAACCCAAAACTTAAAAAAAAAAAGAATTAAAATCCGGCCCGGACCGGGCCCGGACCGGCCGGGCCGGTTCGCCTAAAGCAGGGCCCGAGCCCGGACCGCCCATCACCCGGGCCAGGCCAAACCGAACCGCTGGACCCACCGGGCCCCGGGCCGGGCCGGGCCAAACAGTAACCGGGTCGGGCCGCCCGGCCCGAGTCCACCGCTAATGACGCCTTCACGACATCTCACGACAATAGACTAATCGGAAGCCGGCCACCAGCATTGTATAACTAATCTCAATTTCAAATTAAACGTCAAAAACTAAGATCTCATTTATACGTGGGAAGAGTGAAATCCTTAATTCCTTATTATTACTATTGTTATACGTATAATGTCAAGCAGATGTCATTAGATATTTAGATCACACCAGTCATGGAATGAGGTGACTGTAGAGTTGCAAATGCACAGTTCTTGGTGTTACAAATACAACTTGAGAAACTAACTGACTACTGTATATGGGTTTTCTTTAAAGATTGCTGTGAGCTTCCCAGATAGTAGTTCCATCACAAGTGCAAAGTTTCTTGTAGTTTTCACCAACACCAGCACTTCTAGCTATCACTGCTGCTTTCATCCCTCCATCTGACTTGTCCTCCCTCTCATACACAACTATTGCTCTCCCAATCAGATCACCTATTCTCAGCTTTTCTTTAACACCAGAATAGAATGCCTCACCCTTTTCATTGGCATCCAGTGTTCCCAGATCACCAAGTGCCTGACAAAGTGAAAAGTTTATTTGCACGCACTATTTTAACAGCTTGTGAAAAATGTCACTAGATAGGAAGATAGTCACACAAATAACGTTTATCAAACTGGGTTTGTATGCCAGACTCAACACAAAATTAGTAATGTGTGTTACACTGTTACTATAAGTTATAAATACAGTATTTGATCAATGATGTTTTCACTGAGCTGTTTCGAGGCGAGGCTTAAATAGACCATGCAAGAAAAGACTCAAGAGAACAGAACATAACAAACGCAGATAATTACAGAATGTGCATGCTATCAGCCAATACCAACTTTAAATCAGATCAATTTAGATCCCACCAAACTACAATAATCCAGGCAGTTATAGACATGAAAGTTCAAGTCCAACTGAAAACACTTCAAAGGATTCATCATATTTTGTGGGTATACCAATCACACAACAACACACCTATGATGTGCACTTAATCATGGATTTAGGAGAGATTTTCCAGTGATTTTGTTATGGTTCACTCAAAGTTTATTTATGCCTAAGATATAAAAAAGAGGCAAAAAATCTAACTTTCAATATATATCAACGGTAACAAAACTGTAAGACAATGGTTACTATGATCTCATCATCATCACCCTAGTGCCGCAGCCCGCAGCTCCCACCTACGACGGGGACCTACAGTGCGGTAAGGGGAAATGGTTACTATGATATGCTTATAGTACTTATATCACTCCCCTCCATTATCACTATAGTAGTTACTTAGTGAGTATATTTCTAATCTGTAAAAAATGATTATTATATTTCTAAAATAGCCAACCAATAATCTAAACTATTGTTAAATTTTATGGGCCTCAAAATCCTAAACCCTCAAGGTCTCTAAACACTCGCATTAGAACATTTTTAGGGCTCCACTTTGGGCCTTACCCAGCCTACCTCTTTCCCAGTGTCGGCAGTCGGACTGTAAATTCCACCGGTGCTGGCTGCACCGCGTGTCAGATCACCATATTGATTGATTGACCAGCCATGTCTACTCCCAGGCGGCAGCCCAGTGAAGTTAGCTTCGATCCTGGCCAGTTCCATATTCACTTGGGCAAGGCGAACCACACCAAATATATCAGGCCCCTTGAATTCGGCCACAGCAGCAGATACAAGGAAATCTTCGGGATTGCCTTGTCCAATTAGCCGAGCATTTCGACCGGTCTGTGCCAAAGCTTCAGTCAGAGTCTTCACAGGCAAAGAACCGAAAACTTTTACCACTTGATTATTGAGATCAACATCCACGCTTTTAACACCTTCGATAGCCTGCAATTTACTCTTGACTGACTTCACACACCCTTCACATGACATTTCCACCATAAACTCTGTCTGTATAGATACAGCCATCCGGTGAATTGGCGGCCGATTCCGGACGGGAGGCTTTAGGAAGACCTGGGATCTTTCTACGAGCGTTCTTCTGTTTGACAACGTCTGATTAACTCTACTGATTTGGGGAGCCAACGTTGATGGATTCGTGAGCATTTTAGGGGTCGGAGATTTAAGCCAGGTCTAAGAAGTACTTGTAAGAACTATTGACCAAAGGAAGAGTCTAGACTCTAGTTGAGAGGTAAAATCCTAAAAAGTTTTCGGATTGAACATAACCATTCCAATATGGTTTAAAGTGATCAAATTTACTTCTTCGTTTTAATGGAGTCATTATAAATCAAATATTCAAATCATAATATTAAGGGATAAGAGTCAGATAGGGCCTCGAACTCGAAAAAAAATGTCAAATAAGGTCATATTTCGGATGCTCTCTCTGGCCGACGCCATTTGGGGCGGTTCCTGATGGAATTTTTTGATGAAATTTTTTGAGCATCTTCCTCATTAAGTCTAGTTTACCCATACCAAATTTCAGCTAAAAATTCAACCGGTAAGGTAGTCAAATAATTTTCCGAAATGTACGGCGTTGTTTAACTTCACAGTTATCTTCAAAAACTCATTTGACTACCTTCCCGGTTGAGTTTTTAGCTGAAATTTGATATGGGTAAACTAGACTTAATGAGGAAGATGCTCAAAAAATTTTATCAAAAAATTCCATCGGGAACCGCCCCAAATGGCGTCGGCCAGACAGAGCATCCGAAATATGACCTTATTTGACATTTTTTTTCAAGTTCGAGGCCCTATCTGACCCTTATCCCTAATATTAATGATAAAAAAAATCATAATATTAGATTAAGGAAAAAGTATCAGCCCTCAAACTAATCGATAATGCAAATCACCTTTTAGATCTAAAAAAAAAACTCAAATGAAACCTTGTAAGTCGGCGATAAAGTGGTAATTGAAGGAAAAAAATATAGAGTCTTTCTCTCTCTAGGGTTAGCGGCTGCTAACCCTTAGCATCGGATTGTCCGCATTCGTCTTTACGAGGAGCGCATTTATTGGTTAGAGGGGCAGTGGGTTGCAGGGTTGACGAGGGGCGAGTTCAAAGTGGGTGTTAGGGCGGTGGTCTTGGCTTTTTAAGCAGGGGTCTTGGGCAGGCAGGGTTAAGGTAGAGAGTTGTCGGCTGTTTTCGTTGAAGGTGTAATTTTTCGGCGAAGAGTTCCTGTTCATGGAGAGTGTTGTGGACCGCTATAAGCAGATGGCAATCGGGGATGACGAGGCAGAGATAAACCTCAATGACGGCGGGCTTGAAGACGTTCCGGTAGAGGAGGAGGCAGCGGGTTTCCCCGTGATCGGACAGGTGCTGACAGATCACAAAGTCCGGTTCTCGAAGCCGAAAGAGCAAATGCTTGCACTATGGAGGCCAGGAAAAGGTATGTGAGTTAAAGAAATTGGGGAAAAGAGGTATCTTTTTTCCTTTAACCATCGTTTTGACATGAAGCGTGTTCTGGAAGGAGGCCCTTGGCAGTATGAACGTAGCTTGGTTTTACTTAAAGAAATTATGCCTGATGATATACCACACAAAATTATTTTGAATGAGGCTGAATTTTGGGTTCAGGTTCATAATGTTCCTTATAGTTTGGTAAATTTGGGCACTACTAGACGCGTTGGGAGTTTTTTAGGAGAATTTGTTAAATATGATGATTATTAGAAAAAAGAAAAATTAGAGCCATACATACAATTTTGGTCCCAATTTTCACTATGGGTCATTGGGAAACAATCTCTCTGTGTTTCAGTATAGGGGTAAGACTGCGTACATCCGATCCCCCCCCCCTTACCCCACCGTAGGTGGGAGCCTTTGGGAACTGGGTAAATGATGATTGATTGATTTTATGCGTGTTAGAGTCCTTATGAAGATGGATAAATCACTGAAGAAGAGGACAAATCTGAAAAAAGATGGTAAAAGTTTTTGGGTGGATTTTAAATATGAAAGGCTACCCACCTTTTGCTTTATACGTGGTTTGGTTGGTCATTCAGATAATTTTTGTCCTCTGAATTATGAAGAAGGACTGGTTTTGGAAAAAAGATTGGATCTCATCTTAGAGCAGGTAGCGGGGTGAAGACCAGCCCTACAGGAGGGCAAGCCTTGCTTCTAGAGGGTTCATCTAGCTCTGGCAAATCGGGGGCGGCCCAGGGGCATCCAGATCAGAAGGAAATATGAAAAACAAGGAGAAAGGGTCAAGGACAGAATCTGCTTAAAGCTTCACACAAGGTGGGGAGGAGCCAAAGGAAGAGGTTTCCAAAAGAAGGAAGATCTGGGAGACTCAGACAGAGAAAGAGAATGAGGAGGACACCATGATCACATATGGGACAAAAAACGGGGAGGAGGCGGGCTTGGTTCCTTAAGCCCGCCGAATACACTGGTTGAAGGTGTGAAGCCGAAAACTGGAAGACTAGTTTCAGTTGTCTGGCGGCGAAAAGGGTGTTATTCATTCTGTTTTATTTACTGTTTCATCAACTTTAGTTTTTGTTTTGGTGTTTGTTTCTGGTTTCCTGTTCTGGTCTGTAAGACGTTGATTTTGGATGTGGAGATGAGAGGAATTTGGTAACCGTGTTAGGCTTTGTGTTTCCCGGTTATGGATCAGCGGATTATATTGCTACGACGATTAATTCCAAGTCTGGTTCGAGAGATAACGGTTATCAGTTTCTTTGTTGTCAGTTGACTCATACTCTGAATTATTATTGGTTATTAATCTAAGCCGAATTCAGTCAAAAAAAAAAGTCGGCGATAAAGTGCAAATCACTCAGTGGCGGAACCAGTAAACCATTATGGGGCTTGGAGGGGCTTGTGCCCCTGCGGCCGTACAACTTTTTCATTATATATATGTATACATATTAAGAGTAATCTTCCGGTCAGGAATTTCTTGACCGGAGCGCCATCCGGTCTCCTCTTTTTGGAGCGGTTCCGGTGGTATTTTTTGCGCAATTTTTTTTTGCATTTTTTCATCAAGTCTAGTTTATCCATACCAAATTTCACCTAAAAATTCAATCGGGAAGGCAGTCAAATGATTTTTGGAAGTAAACTGCGCATTTTATATACATATAAAACGCAGTTTACTTCCAAAAAACATTTGACTGCCTTCCCGATTGAATTTTTAGCTGAAATTTGGTATGAATAAACTAGACTTGATGAAGAACATACAAAAAAATTCAGCAAAAAATACCACTGGGAACCGCCCCAAACGGAGGAGGCCGTATGGGGCTCCTGTCCGCAATTTCCGAACAAGAATAATCTTGTACGAGTACATATTGTAAACTACTGCGTAATAATAAACATACTACATGAGTGTTCAAATGCGAACGAAATTGTTCTCATTTCCTCCAATTACCCTTTCAAACATTGAAAGCGTACTATCAACAGATGGTGTGACAATATAGACTATTGGTGAAGAGAAATCCTACTCTCTCATGGTGTTGGAAAGCTTAATGCAAAGGAATAAATGGAATACTGAAGATGTGATATGTTTATAGAGTTGTGGTGAAGAGCACTGCTACTCTCCCACCGGTGTGGGAACTTTGCTAATAGGGAGGATATGGTTTCAAAGTTCAAACTCAGGTGAATTTTGCTAAACATCTACCTCCATACTTTTTTTTTACTCCAGCGGGATACTGGGGGAGGGGGGCTGGGGGGAGACCGGAGTAATTAGGGTTGAAACTCACTTCATTAAGTTTCAAGCCCTAGTGTGCCTAGCGGGTTTCGAACTCGAAACCTCCCACTAGGCACGATAACCTCACAACCAGTTGGGCTGGAATGCTTGGTTTCGTACTATTTGTATCTTATTACTAATATTATTATAAGCGTAAACATTATCATTGTTGTAATTATTATTGCTTGTTTGATAAGATTGTTGTAATTATTGTTATTATTATATTATTATTTATTACTACGGAGTATTATTGTATTACGTATTTCCTTGAGCTCATGGATCCTCACCGGATCTCCAACCGAGAACCGCTTCTTCAAATCTTCCCAAAGATCGTAAACATCATCCATACAGGTGATGCTAGTTCGTAGAGATGGGTCTATGGCCGTCATGACCCATCCAACCAACATCGAATTGACGTTGATCCAATCTTCTATGTCGTCAACATGATCGGTCGGTCGGTCTG
Organism: Cuscuta epithymum; assembly: GCA_945859915.1. NCBI lineage: Eukaryota > Viridiplantae > Streptophyta > Magnoliopsida > Solanales > Convolvulaceae > Cuscuta > Cuscuta epithymum. Next base: position 70,954 of record CAMAPF010001061.1, on the reverse strand, counting down.
CCCAAGAGAATCCGAGCTTGATAAGTAGTAAGGAGATGTAGGATCCATGATTTTTCGTTGTCAGGGTTCCTCGCGATCGGTAAATTTACCGTTGCCGGAAGAAGCCGAGTTGTCATCGTCGGTCATTGTCAAGAGTCAGATATATTTTCTACCGCTCTGATACCATATTAAATAACAAAAGAGATATGGAATTTTTTGTGTATTCTCATTGATCCATCTAATACATATATACAAGGGTTAAAGCCGTGTGAGAGCTTAAACGATAAGAGAAAAATAATAGCTAATGAATGATACGTACAAGAAGTCTAACTAGAAAGGAATTCTATTTTCTAAATACACGGCGACAAAGTTTGTACAAAATAAATATTAGCATGACACACACAATATATGTACGTAAAATAATATGCATGGCGCCGATAGAAAACTTTGACCGCCTATTATCTCATCGAGATGTACGTTCCACGCCACATGGGCGTGGAATGGGAAATTACATAAGGTGATGTAGTGCACATTGCACTCGTCTTCGGCGGCGACCTTCACTATCACGTCACAACTACATGCAGACACTACCTGCGCTTCTATTTCTTGGCAGAAAGATGGCAACAAGTTGTGATGGAAAGAAACCTTGTCGTCTGGGATGAACTTCGATTTTATCTCCGACCAGGAAATCTTGCACTCTTGAGAACTTGCCGAGTGTTTCTGAGAAGATTTGTACCCCTACCCATGCCCCCCGCCGCAACCGCCTCAGCCGTCGCCACAGCCGTCGCAGCTGCCGAAGCCGTCGTAGCAGCCGCAGCCGTCGCAGCTGCCGTAGCCGTCGCAGCTGCCGTAGCCGTCGCAGCAACCGCATCCGCCGAGGACTGTGACACCTCCCCCTCCTCCTTCTACCTCATCTCAAGCAACGGTAAATTTTCTTTTCAACGTTTTCTTTACTAATAAATGGTGATTTTCTTTTTAACTTCTTTAATGGATTCTGTTGGGATTAATAAATCTTAATCCTAGCAATAATTATTTATATCATCAATTATGGTGCATGGGAAGTTGATATATAGGGAAAGTGAAAGATTGTCTAAGGGAATTAAAAAGGACATCCCTAGAAAATTAAAGAGACTTCTAGAAAGTAGTATTGCATTAATTATCTTGTTTTGTATTGCCTATAAAAGGCCACCATGTAAGACTTGAAAGTTGAAGTGAAGTCTAGCAAATGTTTATCCTCCACTAAGCGTGTGCGTGTCGTGTTCATTATTTACGATCGAACTCTGGTTAATCTTGGGCCATCAAATATGTATCAGAGCCACGTTCGTGCAGTGAACAAAAGAATGGCAGCCACTATGTTCGGCCAACTTCCTCAGTTGAAAACGACGAACTTTGATCGATGGAATGCCCAAATGAAAGCATTGTTTAAATCTCAAAGTGTATGGGACATCGTTGAGAACGTATATACCGTGCCGGAAGAAGGGACTGTATTGACGGTCGCCCAACTAACAGAGTTAGAAGGAGCTCAAAAGAAGGACCAATCGACACTATTCTGGTTACTTCAAGCCGTTGATGACTCCATCCATGAGAAAATAGCCGACTGCGCTACTTCCAAAGAAGCGTGGGAGATGATACGCTTATAATTTCCATGTGTATGTTTATGTTTTTAGTTAGTTTTGGTTGTTTAAATACTTTGGAAATTACACACTTTTAGTGTAATGGTTATGTTTGTAAAATAGTTGTAATATGTTTAGATTAGGTTTATTCTGAGCTAAAACAGGTCCATGATCAATCAAATGATCATTGGTGAGACCAAAAGAGGAAGGAACTTGCAAGAATACAAGACAAATAAGGAAAGTTCCTGATTTTGACCTGTACCCGGTCGGGTATGCCTTATAATCAATCAGATCAATTCAGGAAACAAAGGGACGTGCAGGGGAAGATTTGGCCACGATCAGTTGTTATACCCGATCGGGTACACCGACACACCCGATTGGGTATACGTTTAATTTTAACCCTAAAATCGATCGAGTATACCTAAAATCTGAGTTTTTACACATACCCGGTCGGGTACCGTGTATATACCCGATCGTGTTTACACCTCCTTTCCTTCACAATTAGACACCAATTCCTATACACTTCTAAGTTCAGTTTAGAATATCATTTCTTTATATTTTCTAGCATGTTTAGTCTCCAAATGTGGAGGTAAACTTCCATTTCTTGGTTTTGCTCTTGAAGCTTGTTGATTATTAAAGTTGTGAGTTGTTTTCTTAACTTCTTCTCTTGATTATTAATTCTTCCCTTAATCTCATTCTATATTAATGTTGGGGGGTTGCTAAGTGACGATTAGTTAACGTTCTGACATTAATTATTACTATAAACGATCAACGAACCGATGGTTAATCGTTGATGGTTTCATAAGTAAGTAACTTCAGTTTATTAATGCACGGTTGTGGTTAATAAACTTAAGAGAGATTAATTTTGTTGGTTAAACCGAAACCGTAGTATTGAAGTTGTCAATCTCAATTGATTTCATCAAGGAGTTTAAGAGATTAAATTCTACTATTAAATTGGTATACGGCGTTGTTCTATATTTGATTAATAGTAAGGGTTATTAATGAACGGTCGTTGTTAATAACTACCCTCGATGAATTGGAGATACTCCTCGATTGAGTATTCGAGAGGGGATAAGTTATAGATATAACAATGATCGACTAAAATATATCAATAAGTGAAAAGTAGCAAGACCAAGTTCTTTTTTATCTTTGAATTAAATCACATAGAAGTTGTTCATCTTCGTGTTTAATTAAATTAAATCACTCAATCCCAAAATCCCCCTTTTTTTTACTAGTTTTATTAAAAAGAGAATTATTTCCTTTCCCTGTGGATACGAACTCTACTTCACCTATACTACGTATAAGTGTTAGTGTCGATTTATTTTGACGCACCGTGACAAAGTCCCCGTCAGGATCGGAGACCATACAGAAGGTGTTCAAGGGTGCCGAACGAGTAAAGCAAATTAGGCTACAAACCCTTCGTGGAGAACTAGAGTCAATGCGGATGAATTAAAGGAGACCGAGATGGTGGACAAATACATCATTAGAGTGACAGCCGTGGCAACTCACATGAAAAGGAACGGGGAAGCAGTAAGTGAAATCCGAATAGTTGAGATGATTCTACGAACACTCACCAAAAAATTTGGGGGTGTCATGTGCTCAATAGAAGAGGTCAGATCTCTTAAAGATTTGACGCTAGAAGAGCTCTCAGGATCATTAGAAGCATATGAGAAAAGGAAGATGAAACAGGAGGAGTCACTTGAGGAAGCCCTGCAAGCCAAGGCCACCATAGAGGAAGAAGAGGCTATGTACGTTCAAAATCCACATGACTGAGGACGAGGGAAAATATGTGGCCGAGGACGAGGTCGAGGCCGAGCAGGAGGCAGAGGTGGTCGCGGTAGCCGACCAGATGTTGAATGTTATAATTGTGGCAAACATGGACATTTTGCCAGGGATTGTTGGTCAAACAAGAAGGTGACCGAAAATGTGAACACAGCCGAGCATGAAACGGATAAAGGAGTGTTGTTGATGACACGTAAAGATAGTGACTCAATGAGTGATACTATATGGTATCTTGACACTCACACGAGTAATCACATGACCAAACACAAGAATTTATTCACCAAGGTCGAGGAGATTAATGGAGGAAATATTTCATTTGGAGATGCTTCAAAAGTTGAGGTTAAAGGATGAGGGAAGACCCGATTCTTACAGAAGAACGGTCAAGAAGGGATGATCGAGGACGTATACTATGTTCCTGACATGAAAGCTAACATAATTAGCATGGGGCAGCTACTAGAGAAAGGATACATGGTAAGTATGAAGAACCGAATGATGTATCTGAAGGATAGAAGAGGATGATCGGTGGAGCAATACCCGGTCCAAGATAGCTTGAGGGACCAATGGGAAGAGCGAGACCAAAAACAACCTGGCTCAATCTAAAAGACCCCGAACGGGGGATCGACGGTCAGTGAGGATGTCGTTTGATACAACCTGAACGGCCCACATACCATACTTGGAACAATTATCAACATTATCTCTTTCCACTAGCATAATGAAGCACATGGACCGATCGAGAGACCTACAAGTGGTAAGCTGCATTAATGCTATAGTATGGCGGTAACAAGTGAAGGCATCAGTGCACAAGTGGCAAAGGAAACAACCAATCAGATTCGGACACCTCACCACCTCATTTACCCCTCTCCTAGTATAAATAGGGGCATTTACCTCATTAGAAGGGTTTAAAATTTTGATACTTAAAAGCCTTAGATTATCACTCTAGTTCTTGTATTATTAACGTTAGAACCGAAGTGTCGTTCGGCCTTTTCCGCGTAATCTTTGTTATTTACCTAATACAAGCAAACTTTTGAATTCATTAGCAGTCCATCTTATTTTCTAAATCGTTCTCATCATAAAATATCCCTAAATATCCCAAAGTTGGTGTTGGGCTTTCGGATCTACGAGACTTAACCTCAACGCATGTCTTTTCCTTTAACATAAGTTGAATCTTTTTCTTTAAAATTGGAAATTTTTATTTTGATGAATTATAACGATTTTATAAGATTCATTGATTTGTATATCCTGATACTAATTCTTAAGAATTTGAAAGTAACAATGAACAATTTGAGTACGATATTGATTCACTGTGTAATTATTTATCTTTCATTTTACAAAAATTAAACGGTCACTTGCAATCAACTTCATATATGTACTGTCATCAAATATATCCAGTTGTACATTACATGATCGATTGGGTACAGGTGAGGTCTTACAACTTTTTAAGCATGTAATTCTTTTGTTTATTTTGCAATCTCAATGGAGAATGGTATAATCAATGATAAGGATACACCTTTAATCGGTCATTTCTTTTACTAATATTATTAAAATGTAATATTCCGTACATATTAATATTGGGTGTTTGGCAATGTGAAAATTTTGATGTTTTTGCGTGTTGGATGTTCCTTACTATCAATTAATGTTTTTGCGTGTTGGATGTTCACAAAAGTTTGATCAGTAACATTTTTAGCGTTCCTCAATTGTTTGATTTGTAACTGTATTCTATAAACACAAATACGTAACAAAATATTTATATATCTAATGACAAGTATTTTTGTTGTACAAAATGATTCAATCTCTATCGAACTTTGTGTTCTGAAAAACTCATCCCAAATGTTTAACAGATTAAATCCGAGTTGCTTAAACTATTCATTCACTAGATTTCCACTGTCATCTAATGACATAGTTAAACATATACCATATGCATCCCGTACAACGCACGAGTAAAGATTCTAGTTGTATAAGATATACTACATACGGAAATAATTAGGATGAGCTTTTGCAATAAAATGTAAAAGGTGAGAAGTCATTTTCCCGTTTCACATTCATTATGAAAAATAATGTTAATGATTTGAATGTAATCATTTCCACTTAGAAGAAGAGAAAATATTAATGCCATGTTTACTTATTTGTCTGATTTTCTATTTTTGTTTTTCGTTTTTATTTTTCAGTTCCCCATTATCCAAAGGAAAATTTGACAAGAATAATCCCACCTTTCATTGGTCTTCTCATAATAATCTCACCTTTACATAATCCCAAAATAATCCCACCTTTGCAGCCATCTTCTTTAATTGGACCCTGACCAGGTTTTTTACCTTTCTTTGAAAATCTTATATAAAAAATCTCATATTTATAAAGATAAAATAAAAAAGCGAAAGATGAGATTATTTATATGATTTTCAAAGAAAGCGTAAAAAACCCAGTCAGGGTCCAATGAAAGAATATGAGGTGCAAAGGTGGGATTATTTTGGGATTACATAAAGGTGGGACTATTATGAGAAGATCAGTGAACGGTGAGATTATTCTTGTCAATTTTTCCTTTTCCAAATTTGAACACATGCTTTCCAAATTTTCTTTGTTTGTCATTTCATTTTTCAAAATCATAAAGTAAGTATATACATTGAAAAATTGAAACTTGATAGAAGCAAAGTCGTAAAAGATGACAAATATTACATGACACCGTCAAAAAATAAACATGTGTGTATAATGTAAAATAAAATACTCATAATTAGAAAATAAGACAAAAACTTTACATAAATGCTAACCAACGAACAAAACTTCACACGTGATTTTTTAATCAGAGCCTACATTGTCTTGAAAAACAAACACACAACACTAGTAATACTTTGACGTGAAAATTAGGGATCATATTTAGTATCAGAAACTTATTTTTCAAGTCAAATATTTTTTCATGAGTACATAACACTAGAAATACTTTTTTTAAGGCCACATGTTTTTATGAAATATTAAAATAATGACTACAATAGAAACGAGAAATGCAATTCTATTTAGTTTATAATGTTTTAGAAGTAATTACTAACTTCAAATTAGTATAACAAGTGCTGAGTTGATTATGGTTTTGGTACATGTTCATTGTCATCTTTATTCTATCAGTTTCGGAGGGCATGAAGGTTTTGATATATGTTCATTGTCAACTTTTTACTTTTATTTGAAGGTAATCAATAAAAGAGATGTAACACAAAGCAATGTCATGAATCCATTCAGATGACCATTTACAAAAGATTCAAAAGAATTGTTACAAATGGATGATGTTTTTTAGAGTAAAAACATTTTTTTATGGAGGGACTACTTAAAAATCACAACACTAATGTCCCAAAAAAGTATCATAAGAAGCATGATGAGCTAGTCTCATGTCCATTTCGACCGCAATTGCACGACTTCACCATAAGAACAAAACTTGGATTTATGAATTGTTCACAAATGCTCATCGATTATCAGATACAGTATGTTTTTTATCCTACAAAGCAAATTGTACTTCTATATGCAAATTTGAATATAAATTTATTTCCCAAAAAATGATAAAATAAAATACTAACCTATTTTAAAACTTTATGTATTTCAACATGTTGGACTTGCACTTTGCTACACAGGAGTGAAGAGGAGGCAATATAATTTAAATCATGAATATGTCACAGCAGATCCATTATTTGTTGGGATGCTAAAGATTCAAGTGGAGTTAATACAAAACGAAAGAACAACATTGAGAGATGCAGCGAGCAATGGGAATATAATGCACACTACACAATGGAAATATGAACACAAAGCACTATATAAAACAGAAAAACTATATAAATACAAAAGCATGAATTTATAGACTTAAAGGTTGAAACTATTTATTATAAGAGCACGTGCATATTAATAGCACAAACGACACAATCAAAGGAAAATATGAAGTAGGAAAACTAGAAATCTACGTTGGGAAACTAAAAACAGAAAAGAGAAACACTTTAAATTGCAATTTCAAGCTCAAAATGAGAATTGAAACTTGAACTTGAAAAACTGATGCAGAATACCTAAACGAAATTAGTTCATACATGAAAACATCAAAACAACAATCTGTAACAAATTTATAAATAAATCAACTAATAATACTTATAAAAAACTTGCAGAGAATATATCCATCTTATGAAAATCGATGAACGACTATATGCCACTTAGGATCAATTCATGGACCATACGAGAACGGGCAAAACTGGAGAAGTGAGCACACGTGATTACAAATCCGAAGAAGTTGAACTAAGTGATTATAGAGAAGAAGAAGGAAAGAAGGAAAAATGGTCGTTGCGGAAGTTGAGTTCGATTCCGTTGTTGCGGAAGTTATTTGTACTTAATAGACAACTTAAAGTGGGGGTAAAAACAGAAATTAAAAATAAAGATTTCTAAAAGAGTGCCAAATAAAGACTATTGTTTTTTGAAAGAAATAAAGTTGTTGGAAAAACCCTAAATAAAGTTGTTTTTTAAAGGTGGTATGACTTTTTTGGCAAAGTTTTTTAAACTATTATAGTATCTATAATGGATAACAGATTTAAATCTGTAACCTCCTCCTTTACACTTTTCGCAATTCGGTACTCCCTCCGTATCTATTTACTTATCTCACTTTCTCTTTTGGGATGTATCAAATTAATTATCACATTCCTTTTTGGAAATAAACTCATTCAAAAAGCAGTTACAGTACTACTACAGTTAAGGGTGGAAATAGGCCATGCGGCCTGTCAAGGGCCTGTGGCCTGACCTGGCCCGTTTAATAATAAAAAAAGGCTCGGGCTTTTTGAAAAGCCCGTTTATTTAAATGGGCCAGACTTAGCCCAATTTCGAAACCTTTTTAGCTTAACAGGCCAACCTATTTACATATGTGTATATATGTTTATGTGTGTGTGTATATATATTTAATTATATTTAAATTTAATTGTATTATTTATAATTATATATTAGTATACTTTACTATAGCAAATTAGGCATAATAGTATTTTTATGGAGTATGTATTAAAAATTAGAATACTAGCTATTTTAAATATATAAAGTGTGTTCATAGGTTATTAGGGTAATTGAAATTCAAAGTTTTTCAATATTTGAAGCACAAAAAAATTTATAAGCTATATAATTGACGTATTAAAAAAATGACGTATTATTAGACACTCAAAGCAAAACTATCGTATAATCAGATTTTTAGTGAATATTTGGGGGACAAATTTTGTATCGGGTTGAAAGGATTTTTCAGTTTTTATTTTTTACTTTTATGAACTTTTGATTCTTTTCGTAACAGACTCACTAAAAAAGCTTCAGGCCAGGCAAGACTTTTAAGCAGGCCATGCTGGTTGAAAAAACAGGCTTTTAACAAGTAACACGCCAAGCTCAGGCAGTCAGGCCTATTAATTCTAAAATAGGTCGGACGTGGTTGGGTAAAAGCGTAACATGGCCTTTTTTCACCCCTAACTACAGCAGCGCTACAGTACTACTAATATACCTTTACAGTATCAGAACCTTTTACTTTTCCTAAAATCAACAACCATGGTCTTAGAGCATCTTCAATGCTAAAACGTGAACGGTGCATACGTGGCATGAGTGATAGTCAATTAAAAAATAATAAATAGAATATCTCTTTCCTTATTTGAAGGATCTTGCGTCATTTTGGTAAGTTTTTCTTCACAATGTCAAACACAATATCTACACCTAGACATTGTGCTTAACATTGCAGAGAAAAACTTACCAAAAATACATAAAACCGTGGAAAGAATAAGAGAGAAATGTTATAAATTCAATTTTTTGTGTCTATCTCTCTCATGTCACATGTGCACTTTGCACATTGTAGTATTGGAGATACAGTCAATCTGTCGTACAGAGGAGTATTATGGACCGCAATTTTTTCCAATTAAATGCGTTCAATTTACTCGCAATCCACTTTTCGCGGGAATTCATTCTTAGCTCACCAAAAGCCATTCTCTTTTCTCACACCTCTCCATTTTGTCCATCCGTATGTGCATCGCCAATTCTATTCAAAATCCCTTCCTTCATTTGCCCTTTGAAAATTCTTTTTCATATTTTAAAGCAATAAAAACGGAGAAGGTCTGAAGGCGAAGTCTCGTCAGCGAAGTACCAACTTTTGGCATATTAGAGATCACAAATCTCAAGTTTAAATTTTGTTGATGGCTTGGAAAGATAAATGGGTTCGAATTTTAGGTCTGCTGGCCTCCCTTATCTGATCTCCTCATATATTTATTCAATTTTTTTTGCAGATTCAGTTTTTTTTTTGCAGATACCATTTCCATTCGTGTCTGCATACTTTGATTGATGATGGGTGTCGATCCGAGGGGTTTAATCATTGCTATTGAGTGTTTTAATTTCGTGTTCGAAATGGAAAGAATCTTCATTTTTTAAAATTATATGGATGGCTTACAAGTCAAGATTTGGATTTTTCTAGTTTGAGCAATGCTTATATTAATTTATCTTTTGTTAAAATTTTCGCATCATTTTTAATTTTCAGACGAAGGCTTCAATTCATGGTCAGTGTCTTGTGGAGCACTGCATTTCTTGTCTTCTAAGCTGGAGGCATTATCCTCTGATATCCCTGCAGGGTTTCCATCTGGTGATTAATTGTAGCCTTCAAGGAGGAAGAAAATCATGACATTTGATGTGGTTATGGACTCCGGGAAAAGGAATGTGGTGGTGGGAGTCCGGTTTGATAGCAGCCATGCTAAAGAGTTGCTTGATTGGGCTTTGATTAAGGTTGCCGATCCCGGTGACACTGTTGTTGCCATTCACGTTTGTAGAAATTCAGGTGATTTACAAGCTTTCTTTTCTACTCCACAACCCTAACGTTTTATTAGTACTTCAATTCTAAATGCCTTAAGGTTGTGTTGAGAATAAGGTTAGAATGGAGGATTATCCAATGTATATTATTACCTAGTTTGGTTAAGTTTCAGACAGGTAAAGAGAAATTGATGAATTAATACAATATTGTGTTGAACTAGCTAATAATTTCTAGTTCGACATAAGTATCGTAAGGTACAGTTAAAGGAGTCCAATAAGATATCTTGAATTCTATCATGGTATCAGATAGTCGTGGTTCACTTTCATTAGCCTGTGTTGTGGTCAGTAGCCTACTCATACGCGTCTGGAGTGCGGTTTGAGACCCAATTATCTGGCCTGACTAGACAAACAGAACCTAGATACCTGTGGATCTAAACACCATGTCAAAAAATTCTGGCGGGACGTGGCTTCCTCGAAGCCGATATGATGCTATGACTAGGCCCTCTCTCAAAAGTTTTGAATAAAGAGAAATTTGTGAGTCTGTAAAATCTGGTTGAAGTAGGGGTCTAGTTGAGTGATTTAGACTCAATCATATTCATGTCATCACTGGAGGACTAAGGGAGCCTCCGGTCACGAAGAATAGTATTAGTACTTAAATGATTGCTGATGCTCCGATTTTCATCAGGTTGAAAAGTTTTAGTTTTTCGATGAGTATCGCTTGAACTCAGATGTTGTAATAGCTGCAAGAAAGAAACATTATTGCGCTTAAGAAGAAGAAAAATTATTTTTTATAACTCAACCCCAAAACAACACCATCATGATCTCTAGTTTTGCTTAAAAGGAACTATCTAAAGCAACATTGTTTTAAATAAATAAAAGAAAAGAAGAAAATCATATTAGTATTTGAAGATAAAGTTAGCTCGTCCTCGATAAGATTTAATCTAGTATAAATAATTTAAATTTACATATTTGAAACTTTAATAAAATAATATTGACTCCCAAAATGAAATACAAATATGATTAAAATTTGAAATATAAAGTTATATATTAAAACGAAGTTATGTTGAAAGCAAGAATAGAAGATCAGAATTAAGCTTCATTTAGGGACGGTGGTATTATTATATTTAAAATAAGTAGAACCAAAAATGTGTTCGGCCTGTAGGGTTGGACATGGTCCAAGTTCTGTGTAGAACTGGGACATTTGGTTTTTATAGTCCATACTTAACTGAAATTATATTCTAAAATCAGAAACATTGCAAGTATAGTCTGCTTCAAGTTGGTCTATACATGGGCCAGTATTGAAGAACATTGGCTTGATTATGTTTTTTAAGCTCAATATTCATGTTTATAACTGTATAAACGGTTTGAGAATCAGACTCAGAACCGGCAGTTGTACAGAACCCTAAACTGACATCGGTTCTGGTTAAGATTCTTCAATCTTAATATCTGCATTAACCAAATCAGAACTGGTTCAATCTGGAATCTTCAATCTGGACAACCTCTGTTTGAAAAGATTGAGACATATGCCATTGCGTGTGTTGTTTTCTTTGGATTTTTATACCAATTAATTAGGCACATATTATCTTTATTATGTTAAGGTATTTATTATGTCATGTTAGACTCAAATGCTGAAGATAAATACTCCTTGGATAGTTACGTGGATGATTGCGACGACATATGCACTAAAAAACAGGTTAGATATTTGCCGGTTGACACGTTTAATCTTTGTAGCACTATTATGGCCAGCTGGTCAGGGAGAGTAAGAAATGAACAGTATTAAGAGATATTTGTATGGGGATTTCAGGTTAATCTAAAAGCACAAATTTCAAAGGGAAGTTGTGTTAGAAAGGTGTTGGTGAGGGAAGCAAAGAAAAATGGTGCTGTGACTGTAATTGTAGGGACTAGCACGCGCTTAGCTCTTCGGTAAGGTTATTTATCTAATAGTAAATGTGCATTAATTAATTTCAACTCTGTTGGTGGTAGTTATTTGATTATTTCTTGAACTTATTAGTTGACAGTGAATTGCTTTTTAGGGGTTGGACTTCGATTGCTAAATACTGTGCAAGGCAACTGCCTACCTCAGTTGGAGTTATGGCTATTCACAATGGGAGGATCGTTTTCAAAAGAGGATCCAATTGTGAATACACAGGTTAAATCTAATGATCAACTTCTTAGGACTGCAAACGTTACAATGACTCCATGTTAGTATGATATTATCCGCTTTGGGTCAAGCCCACATGGCCACATCAATATATTTTTGGGCACATGCCAAAGGGTCTCATACTAATGGAGTTATAGACACTCATATTCAAGGTGATTCTTCCATATTTTTCTAATCCAGAACTTATGATAGACCACCACACTTTTTTTCTATAACGCGGCATCCGGGACTTTTGGCCCGAATAGTCCCGTCGGCTCCAAAGTTAATGATCCGGTAACCTCCAATAGCCCTCCAGAAGGACTCGAACTAGTGAACACAGAGAATTTTTCATTCCTGGGTTTAAACCACTTGAACAACCAGAGAAGGTTCCCAACAACTTTATAAGAGTATTTAGAATATAGCTGTATAGCTTGGTATTTGGTTTGCTTTCTCTCCAGCTTTGAACATTTTAAACTTGATTATGTATGGCAGGTGCTGCTGAAGATCCTAGACCAAGTTTCTATAAGGAAGGAAGATCGACTTTCTGGGATGGTCAGTCTGGACTTAGCAAATCAGGAAGGCTCTGCCTTGAGAACAGATTAAGAGAAGAAGAAATGCCTGACACCCCTGGCTGGCCCCTTCTCCGAACTGAGACTGTTAGGGATAAGGTTGAGTCTGCCTCAATATCTAAGGAGCTCTCAAAAGGTAAGGGTTGTTCAATAATTATTAAGATGTTCAGTCATTCACATTTACAGCTAATGAAATTAAGACTCTTCAAAAGAAACTGCTATTGCTTTTCCAGTTGCGCTTCCTAGGAAGATGTCAGTGGTTCAGTGGGTAATGACCTTACCAAACAGGTCTTTCCTAGACTCTCCTAGATCAAATTCTAGTCCAAAGAGCGGAAGTACTTCCGAAGAGGAAACTTGCAGCAGCTATACTGATAAGAGTGAAAGCAATGATTTGAAACTTATGATTGATACAAACTTCACTGGCTTCAAATGGTTCAGCTATACTGTTCTGAGAGCATCCACTTCTCACTTCTCATCAGGTTAGTGAGAAGTGATAGTGTCTTACTGTCCATAACTTCTACAGTTACATTGTATAGACATCTATATGTCAAGCCTTTTTTTACACCTTTGTATCCATTATATATATAATCAAGACTTTCTTCCAAACTAACTCTCTTTATAAAGAATACCTAAGTGTTAGTTGAGTATAACATAATTCCTTTGCAAGTAAGCCTATTTAATATTCACTTACTTGTGCAGAGAACTTAATTAGTAAAGGAGGGTGTAATAAAGTATACAAGGGGCTGCTTCCAGATGGCAAAAGAGTTGCGATAAAGATTCTAAAGTCATCAAAAGAAACGTGGCGGGATTTTACGCGAGAAATTGACATAATGGCTTCAGTTAATCACGAACACATTGCGCCTCTACTCGGCATTTGTATTGAAGATAATGATTTAATATCTGTTTACAATCTTTTATCCAAAGGAAACTTGGAAGAAAACTTACATGGTAGGTTGACTTGTTCAATAAAGTTCTTCTTCTCCAATCTCTAGCCTTATCGCATAGGTTTTATGGCGAAAACTGTTAAGTAATCCCACACTAGCCAAATATAAAAATATAATCTGTAATAAACAAGTTTCCTCATACCAGGTTAAACTTCCGTTCTTATATGTTCTTGGAACTATAAATTTTTAATTTGGAATTATGTATTAAAACATAATCTGGAGTTTATTGTCAAATCAGGAAAGGGAAAGATAAAATCTTCACTGTCTTGGGAAGTAAGGTTCAGAATAGCTCTACAGATGGCTGAAGCCCTGAACTACCTGCACAATGAACGTCCTCGGCCTATCATTCACAGAGATGTCAAGTCTTCAAACATTCTACTTGGTGATCTGTTTGAAGCAAAGGTAACATACTCACTATTAGGAATAACAATATGAGAAGGAGATTGTTATTACTGAATTTATAATATTGCTAATATAATTTATATTAGGAGTATTATATATTTAGGAACACTCTTTCCTTACTCTGTTATTGCTGATACTTCTCTATACCTACCTCACCACACTACTATGCGTAATGAATCAACTTCCTTTATCCGAGATAGTTACTCGTTGGCTATTTGTTTGCAGTTATCCGACTTCGGGTTAGCGATATGGGGACCCACAACAACACCATTCATGACACATACTGATGTGTTGGGAACCTTTGGTTACCTTGCTCCCGAGTATTTTATGTATGGAAAAGTTAGTAACAAGATTGATGTATACTCCTTTGGAGTTGTACTGTTGGAATTGTTATCAGGGAGAAGAGCTATTGGATATGAGACTCATGGTGGTCAACAAAGCTTAGTTATGTGGGTAAGATATGATCTGTGACATTAACCTCATAACATTCCAAGTTAGCTGCTAAAATGTCCTGATTGGTTGAGACTTAAGAAGAAAACAAAGAATGCATTTGTTGTGTTATTTGGTATGAAGAAATAAGAAACATAGAATGGAAAGAAAAATGTGAAGGATAGAAAAGACCCATTATTGGTGGTGGGTGGGAAGCTTAGAAGAGTGTGTGTGTGGGTGGGTGGGGGGCAACTCTCAACTCCTTGTAATCTGAGGGATAGAAGTCAGTGGACCTTCCTTTTTTGGATTATTACATTATTCCTTAAATATTACAACGTACTAGTTATAAATACTCATAGGAAAAAAAATCAACTTTTAATTTTAGCACACAAATGTCACCAATGCAATTAACAAGAGTCAAATAGTCAGTTTCATGTTGGTAACTACGTGTCTAATTTGGTAATGATTGTTGGTAATTGTGTTTGTGAGATATATGCTCTAAAGTGAAAACTAAGAATTTTTGCTAATGCTATTTAGTTTGTTAAATTTAAGGGATTTTGAGTTTTGACTCTCTTTTTTGTCTTTATTTCTCTCCTATTCCAAATTGGAGAAAATATCTGTATCTTCCCTATTTATTTCTTTCTTTTATTCCTTCTTCATCTTATTTTACTCTACCGAACATATTTAAGGCAAAACCCAAATTAGAGAATGGAGATTTGAAAGGCATACTTGATGAAAATCTGAATATGAATGGAGATGAAGCTCAGGCGCACAGAATGGCTCTTGCAGCAAGATTGTGCCTTACACAATCAGCTCGTTCTCGTCCCAATATAGGACAGGTAAAACAGCAATTGCATAGCTTATAATTTTGAGAGTTCTTTCATATTATCCCCCCCAGTGCATATGTCTTTGTTCCATGCCATCTTATTGCATATGTAGATTGAGGATCAAACAAAAGGTGTTTCTTAGGAAAAATGAGAATGGATAGGCCTTTTTCCATGAATATTACTAAATTAAATTCAAAAGACAAAAGTATGACTTACTTTAAAATTTTCAGTGAGAACTAACTCGTCATCTATCAGTGACTTGTCACTTTGAAATACACTATAGTGACTTTTGTACAGTTACTCGTGCACACTAGTCATATTTGTGTCCAAAAACATAACTAGTCATATTTTTGTCCAAGGAAACTTCGTAAGTAATATTAATGTCATTTTTTCAAATGAATATGGCCCATTATAGATCAAAGGGCTCATAAAATAATCTTGAGAAACAAGTCTGAAAAAAACATGGTGGTAGTATTGTAATTCACTGCAACTTTTGCCACCGAGTTCATTTAAATAGTGCAGCTCTCACAGGGGGACGACAAATTAATTTTGGAGCCTGTTCAACATGGCAAGATGAGGCCCCGCATTTTAAGTAATCTCTAAGAAAAAAGCTTTGATAGGACTAGGTTGAATAATTTAAAAGGGTGCGTGAATGTGGAATGGTTGGTGATGAATTGAAAAAACTCATATTTAGATACAGTATAATTGTATAAATTAATAGGCTTTGGGGTCAATGAAGTTATTGAATTCAAAGAGCAAAATGTTATTAAGATAAACCTTCTTTTTTCTAGCAAATACGATATATTATTGTATTGCTTTTGGGTTTTGGATTCTGATATATGATGGAAATCAAATCAGTAAAATGATGATCAGGCCGGGGTGGGAAAGTAATGAAGGAGAGATGCACATAATATATTATTTTCACTTTTAAAATTTCCTTTTTACTTGGAATGCACTATGATAGTTTATATAAATAACTCTTTCATTTACCAGATAATGAAGATGATAAGGGGCGAGGAAAATATTAAAGAAGAAATGCACATGCAAATTGAGAACAAACAGGATTCACAAAATATGGATGATAATGATGATGAGGTTTATCCGGAGTCGAGCAGTGCAGCAGAGTCACACTTAAGCCTTGCCTTACTCGACGTAAATGATTGCTCTTCCGTGTCATCCAGCAGTGTGGAGCAAAGCAGCCCTTCATCTGTGGAAGCATACTTGAAGAAAAGATGGAACACATCTTGAGATAGCTTTGACTATCCCTTTCCCGCAGATTCCTATCTATTTTGGGTTTCTTGTTGTACAGTAAAACAAAATGTTGCACCCTCTTGCCTGTTATGAGGTGTTTCATTTGTGTTTAGATGCAGACATCAGGATATAGTTTTATTAAGGTGCAAATGCTTCAAGCAAGGCCTCCAAAGTGTTTATCATATGTTGAGTAAGGTTGTTGTAATCACATTTTTGAATGAATCCAAATAAGGTTTTGAAAATCGCATTGGTGGTCCAAATAGAGTTTTGCAAAATTCATGTGAAATTTAAAAGAGTTGCAAGTTAGTATTGCAAATTCAATCCACGATCTAAAACTATGCATATGACCACATACATGTTATGTTTTCCAGTGTAAATAATTCAAATGTCAAATAATTAGTTAACATATTCAAATTACAAATGTTACAAATAAAGTTAACATGTTATGTTAACATAATTTCAAATTTTCCAAAAAGGGAAATGAGACAATTACCCCAAAAAGGAAACTAGGACAAGTAAAGTGATATGGAGGAAGTATTGAATAGATCACAATATGTTTAGTTTTATACTATAGGTTTCAATAATCTTTAACAATATATCTTTATATTTTATTTTTTGACCAAAAAATATTTAACATTTATAGTTTTTTAGAATGGACATTAAAAAATGTGGCCCCTATCAAAAGTGGGGCACAAGGCAATGCCTAGACACACTCCCCTATTACCGGACCCGACACATACTTATATAAAAATACAGTTTTTAATTTTAGTTGTTAATTATATATATTCTTACATTATGCTAAATCAAGTCAAATAAGAAGTTTATTTTGGGACATTCAAACCAGGAAAATGGAAAGTTAGGTTTGTGATAAGGTTAGTATTACATTATAATTTTTTTAAGTTTACACATGGACCAAATCAATTTATTTATGTAAATTACAAAATCATACAATTTGACTATCAATTCGATTGAATTGTAATGACATTGGTGTTGAGGTTAAGCCATGCACTTTTCTCATATCTAATTCAAACAACTTATTAAACTTTTAAAAGTAGTTGAAGTTAAACTGATTTTCACAATGGGTAATGTAAATGAATAAAGACGCCTTTTTTAGTAAGAAGAAACACTGGTTCAATAACCCAAGAGATCAGTATCCTAATTAAAGGCTTGAAATACGTGTTATAGAGATAACATTTCTAGCTGAAGTTTGATTACATGATTCGTGTACTATACCAATAAACATAGAAAACAAAGTGCATGTTCACATTGTTTGCTTTGATGTGTCCGTATAAAATCCAAAATGGCTTTAAAGTAGGTACAACTTTCAAAAAACCCTTAGCTGGGATGATATGGAAAAATTCTCAACTACCTATGTTTTTAGACATTCGTATGATTAAAAAACAAAAAGAAAAAGAAAAATTCATTCATATTAAAATGTTTAATGACCAAAATGCTCTTATTTAGAAAATGTGCATTTTACACTAGCTATTTCCGTCCAATTAAAAATATTGCATTTACTGCACAACATTATTGCACATCCGGTAAGAATCACTGCATTCTCGCCAACTAAATATGTAATAACTTTAAATTAGTATTTTACGTCCAATTAAATATAGTACATCTAGTGTCGTCGTTATTGCTCTATTGTCTTCGATTCACTGCACAAGACACTTCATCAATGCATCCATTAACTGCACATGTACAAGTACAAGTGTGCAACACTATCTAATGTCATGCTCATTGTTCATATTTAACACTATCTATTGCCATTTTCACTACTCATATTTACTGCCCATGTTCACAAGCCCTAAACTCACAAACACTAAGTTCATAAAAAAATTAAATAGTGGAGATGCAGCGACATCGGGACAGCCACGATAAGTGAGACAACGGCGGCCACGGGTAGGCACTAGGATTGGGGATGGTCACGAAGCCGCCGCAAAGGGTCGGCCACAACACCACAGAATGAGGATGGCGGCAATGGCGCACAAGCATAGGGACTGAGGCGGCGCTGTGTCAAGTATACACGGAGACGGCTGTGTGTAGGCGCATAGACACATAGGAATGGCAACGGCTGTGGTGGCTCAGCATAGGGATAGCTGTGGCAAGGAGGCATGGAGACGACAACATGGGTTAGGCGTCAAGGCATGGGGTAGTAGTAGAGCCGTCAAAACGGGCCGAAACCCGCGGGTTGGCCCGTTTCAACCCACTTATAAGGGGGTTAGGGCTATCATTTTCAGGCCCGATTATTTTGCGGGCTCAGTGGGCCAACCCTAACGGGTTGCGGGTTTTGCGGGCCAAGCCGTACGGGTTGCGGGCCAATCCGCGGGCTGAAGACAAATATCATTTGTTCTATGTATTTTTAATTCTATTATTTCTATATATGATCGACAAAGTAAATATATTGTTGAAATATACTCTAGTCGAACAGACACAAAGTCACGAAGGATTGAAGGAGATGAAGAAACATGTTTATCCGGGAGTCTGGGAGAATTCGAATAGCCAAACAAAAAATTGGGAAAATCAATTATATCTTCTAGTTTACTCTTTCTTTACTTCTAGTTCTTTTCTCACTTCTAATATTAATGTATTTTGTTCATAATATCCAAATCAGACTAAATAAATGTATTTCTTTTAATGTATTCGATGCTATATTGTTTTACTAGTATAACATAAGGACTTTTATGCTATTTTATTCATGATATCCAAATCAGACTATATAAATGAGAAATTAGGTATTTCAGCTTAAGTATACCCACGATGATACATTAAAGCAATAAGATATTTCAGCTTTTAACTTTTTAAGTATACCAGTTATCCACAATGATACATTCAAGTATACAACCAAAGGATTTTCAAGCACTATTTTTTCCTTTTTAATTGTGTTTAGATTTTAATTTAGATATTTATTTGTTATTTCAATTATGTTTGGATTTTAATTTGGATATTTAATTGTTTTTTTGTTTTGACTTTTATGGCCCGCGGGTTGGCCCGCATAACCCGTGGGTTAGGTGGGTCGGGTAGGGTCACAAAAATTCTAGCCCGCTAGTAAACGGGTTGGCCCGCCTCGACCCGTGAAACTCATAACCCGCCGCGGGTCGGGTTGGGTCGGGTTGGCCCGTTTGACAGCTCTAGGTAGCCGTGACGCCATGACATGAGGACAGAGGGGCATAAGGTACCACGTCGATGGGGTCAGCGAGTGCGGCGGCATCTGGGCGGCGAGTGCCGCAATGACAGGCTATTGGCTAAGTTTTTTAGAAAATGAATAGGAAGTTAGGGTTTTATAATATAAGAGAAATTAGTTCATAAAATTATTTATTTATTTATTAAATAATATGAATTTAAATATTATTTTGCAGAAAAAACTAATGAGATCATAGAATGAGAAAGTTGATGAGTTTTAGTCACATACCCAACATACAGGCCAATTTTTTCTTTTTCATCTATAAGTATTTCTAGTATCACCTTACACGAGCCTTGATCCAGCTAGCAGGGTAAGCCTAGAGACTCTACAATATTACCCTCTTTGGACGAACAATCACACATCCATGAGAATAAACAACTTCAAAAAATCACGCAAGCTAAGGCAACCATTTGTTAAGATTTTCTCTTGGAAGCGTCAAAATATATATTCACTCAATTGGAATGGGTTTCAACCGCCTATTACCCTAGCATGTCCTGTCGACCAAACGACACTAATAAAAATTGGACATGCCATGCACCATCCTCCAACACTACTTCCTCATACAACTACTTTACTGTGTACTCTTTAAAGTCTGGTTATTGCAACTCTTTTAACATCCAAATTTGGATGTTCAATGTTGTTTTTATAACTAAATTTAAAGAACCTTAAATAAATATACTAAATTACACATATATACCTACATGCATTAAAAAAACATTGAGGGTTCATATGAACCCCCTTGAACTATAGTGGCTCCGCTAGTGATGCCCCTTTGAAGTTCATGAAATAATAGCTATAGTTTTTTTTAAAGGAAATAATAGCTATAGTTATCAATGAAAATTCATATTAATCGATTGTGATTACTGATTTATAGAATTATAAAATATAAAATATTAAATAGATCATTATATTTTTAGTTTTATGCCGTCTCAATGATCTTTTAATAACGTGTCTTTTTTAATAACATTTTTAACAGGAAACAAAAACTATTAAACTAACATGAGTAACCTTATGAAACTATCACAAATAGGTTAAGAAACTAACACTAATACTTTCGGAAACTAATAATAATGAGTTTTAGCACAAATAGTAATGAGTTTTATATAATTATATATTAACACACTACAACAATATTTCTAGCCCAAACACGCCCTTGGGTAACAAAGAATAGAATGATTTGCCTAGGCCCGGTATAAACGGGTGAAAGGCAACTCCTCCTCAGATTTCTATTCCCAATGGGAATAAACTGACCCCATCTCCAAGTGCATTCGTGACTGCTGTTGCAAGTCTTGACAATTATTTTTCCCTTCTTCCTTTTAAGTTTTGACTGCGTCTTTTATTCTTTCCGGGGTCTCTTTCCCTTCCAGACGGCCTTCAAAATTTCTCAGGATTCTAATCGGAATTTCCAGACGCCCAGACGGCACATTCAAGTCAAATTGCTATCGGAATTCTCAATTGTAAGTTCGCCTTTGCTCTGATTGAACTTCCTGGCGCATTCAAGATAATCTATTGCATTTTAATAAATTTCCGTACATTGATTTTTCTTCTGTCATGGTAAACACGAACTCGGCGCCTGCTAATTTGAAGTCTTAGGAACTTAGGTTTTTTATTAAAGATTGAATTTTTATCTTAATTATTATCCTCTCTCGCTTCTAGGGTTTGACTGGCCTGAAGGGGACGCATATAATTACTTCAGCAGAAATAAAATAAAAATGGAAGATGGAGAGCTTGAGTTTTCAAATAGCCAGGAGATGCTGTTATCCGATTTGAATATCAGTGAATTACCAGACAGCAGTTTTATGGACAGCTTTTTGAATGAAATCCTCAAGGACACTCATGCATGCACCCATGCCCATACCTGCAACCCGCCCGGACCCGACAACTCACACACCCACACCTGTTACCATGTCCACACCAAAATAGTTCCGCCTCCGCCTGTTGCTTCCAGTGAAGACAACACCGCGGAGTCAGTGGATGATAAGAAAGAAGGAAAGAAACGACCATCTGGGAATCGGGAAGCTGTCCGCAAGTATAGGGAGAAGAAGAAGGCGAGGGCGGCATTGTTAGAGGACGAGGTTGTGAGGTTGAGAGCTGTGAACCAGCAATTGCTGAAGAGGTTGCAGGGGCAGGCGGTGCTCGAAGCTGAGCTGGTAAGGCTCAAGTGTTTGCTTGTCGACATGAGGGGAAGGATCGAGGGTGAGATTGGGTGTTTTCCATATGATTATACTAAGCAGCAGCAGCAGCAAATGAATCCTTGCAATGTTCAGTGCAATGTCAATGACTATTCCCTTCATTGCCTCCAACCAGGTGGTTCAGACGGTGGCATAAGTTCAGAAGTGAACGACCAAGGATTGAATAGTAATTGTGGTTTTGATAGCCTGCATTGTTTGGCGGGTGGTAATCAACAAATTTCTGGAGTGAAAGAGCCTGCCGGGCTTGGAGTAGGCTACAGCAACAAGCCTGTTAGTGCTTCTGGTGGGAGTAAGAGGAGTAATAAGAACACTAATTAGAACTGAGTTCTCAGTTTTTTTTTATTTTTTATTCTATCCGTCCGAAAAAAGAGAGTTATCTTTTTTTATTCTCGTGCTGGATAAGCTGTATATGCGTTTAATAAATACAGTTTGTTTATTTATGAATAAACTGTGTATTAGTTCAAACTTTGATCTCCTTTTGTTAATTTTTAGGGCTTGTTTGGTCCAGGAATCCAGGATCTCAAAAGAGAATGGGTGAATTAATTTATACTTGTTAGTTTAAAATGAGAAATATTCACGTGATTAGTTAAATCATGTATGTTTATATTGTTTTTTTTATCTCACTTTATTTACAAATTACAAGCAGCTAAATGTAGATACTAGATACAAAGTATTATCTAAAATATAGTATCATCCAATCACCCCTTGCAGAATCAACAACCCAAACAAGCCCTTGGTTTCAGTCAGCAGAGATACCTGTGCTGTAATGCATGATTTACTTTTCAGTTGGAACTGAAAATTCTGCTGAAGAACTAGCCTTAAAGATTATGCAGACATTATACATCCATTTCAAAATGCCCAAATGTAACTTATGTGTTGTACAGTTGGAGAGGAGCAGAAGATGAATTGATTCTCATAAGAGCATTAAGCAAATAATCAACAATTTTTAACAGATATTCTGTGAATGTAAGAGATCAATTATATAATGCGTGAATTATCATGTCCTTTCCAGTAAAAACAAATCTGAACAGAAAACCATGACTTTCAAGATCTATTGGTAAGCAACTCGTCTTCTTCATCCCGGTAAATACTATCTGCCAATTTCCAGATTTGAATAGTATTGTCTTCTGCAACACTTGAGATGACCCATGGCTCATTTTTATTCCAAGAGAAGTCAGATATTTTAGCTTGATGACCCCCATGAGAGAAGATTAGTTCAGAGGGACCATCCGCAGCTTCTCCTTCCAACTGCTCATCTCCTACCCTGAAATCAACCCTCTCAATAATGGTGAGCAAGCCAGGATAATTGTTACTTCATCTGTTTGAATTTGAAGGTCTCGTTCACTATTCTAAGATCAACCTAGATTTCTATTTATCGATAATTTTATGTATCATAATCATATTCAGTAATAGCAGTTCAATAAACCTTTTAGTGTACTTTCTAAACATGTAAACTTAAATTATTAATACAATTCAAACATTATTAGGACTTATAGGAGAACTTAACTTTTGCTTTTGTCAAACTTTGTAATCCAAAATGAGACATTCAAATTGGGACAGAGGTAGTATGATATAGCAAACATCAGGTGAAAATAAAATGGTAATGTACTGTTTATCAAATTGGCCACAATACCTATTAATATCCCAAACCATTAACCTTCTGTCACCAGCAGAAGATGCCAGCACTGTTTCATGGTTAGGATCCCATTCCACCTGGAACACTTCATCCCTGCAAAAGAGCATCATGTCAGTAAATAAAATTGGGCTTAATCCGAAAATCGCATACTTTTGTCAGAGACTCGGACTATCAGGAGATAATAGATGCACTGATCTTATTAGAGTAATACAAAAGGGCATACGTATGACTGCTTAAGATGTGCAATGGAGCGTTCAACTTTCGCATGTCAAACAGACCAACTGTAGTGTCTGAAGATGCAGTTGCAACTACCCACTCATTGTATGGATTGAAGGATAGATAGTTGACCTGAATTAAAGATGAGATGCATTTAACTTTAGACTTTAGAGCGCAACAGATCACTTTTGAAGATACCACATGATTAATCATAGAAAAATAACCCAAATTTTGTATTTTATACTTCTACTGTCAGAAAAATTGTAATTGACACCCCAAGTTTTCACCATATCCGAGTTTCCATTATTTCTTCCAAATTGGACTTTGCACCCCATTTTTGACAGATCTCTTGAATTGTAATGTGCAAAAACAAACAAAGATTAAAATAAATGTTCAAATAAATTTAAATCCATTAAAAATGAAGAAGTAAATTTGATCACTTTAAACCATATTCGAAAGGAGGTAAGAGTCAGATTGATACTCGAAGTTGCATAAAAAGGGTCAAATAAGTCCTTGTATAGGAGGCTGTGTCCGGTCGTCGCCATTTGGGGCGGTTCACGGTGGATTTTTTTGACGAAATTTTTTGAGCATCTTTCACTAAGTCTAGTTTACTCATACCAAATTTTATCTAAAAATTCAACCGGGAAGGCATTCAAATGAATTCTTGAAGATAACTGTTCAGTTAAAAGCACAGTTATCTTCAAGAATTCATTTGAATGCCTTCCCGACTGAAGTTTTAACTGCAATTTGGTATGAGTACACTTGATTTAGTGGATGGACTTAATTGCTCTCCTGCCAAGAATATAATGAAAGAACAAGCAATATTAGTAAAGTTACCAGAAACAACATTCATTTTAGGATGTGCTAAAATAAAAAATAATGCAAACGAATAATAAATAAAGTGGTGGACAAATATAATATTCCAACAAGTTATCTTTTTGGTCGTTCGATTCTTTGGGAAGAATTAGGTTAGTGGTTATAAGTAAAAGTAGTTTTAAAATCCCTTTTTCCAGTGGGCCGGTCCAGTTTGTAATGCCCATATGTGCGAATGAACTTTAATGAAAACAAGGAGAATATATGTTCGGTTCCTGGAAGTTAGAATTGGTTAGAACCGGAACCGAACCGTTTGAATAAATTAGGAACCGAACCGAAAAGTAGGCAAGTCAAAAAAATTAGGAACCAAACCGAACCAGTAATTTCGGTTCGGTTCGGCTTTCCCGGTTTTGCGGTTCTAAGTCCCAGCCCTAATAAGTGAATGTAAGAAAATAAAGTTTCAATCCGAACTAAAGTCATTGAATAGTTTTTTCTAGCATCTATGAAGGAATTGAAGAAAACCGAAGAATAGATTCTACGTTCAGAAATTGCATGTGTTTAGAACTTGTTTCTAAGGGCAACTCCAACAAGCACCAATTTCTACACCAAAATGGTGTATTTGCCAAAAAAATGCTCCAATAGCAACATCATCTTTAACACCATTTCACCATTTTGGTGGAGAGCCTTTGGCTTTACGCCATATATGGTGTACACCAAATTCAACACCATCTTCTTTTTCTATTTTTTATTTATTTCAAATGTGACCCAAAGTTTTGATTATTATAGTTTTGACCCATTTTTAAAACAACAAATTAGGATGTTTTTACTTGGACTGAAATTTGTTGGTCTGGTCTGGTCTGATTTGGTCTGGTCTGATCTGAACTGATGTGGTCTGGTCTGATTTCTTCGTAATTTTATAACTATCTAAGTCTAGTCTAATCCGGTCTGATTTGATCTGGGACAAATTACAGTCCAAATAAAAACATCTGTATAGAACAACAAATTAAAATTATTAATTTGATACAAAATAACAAAAATATAATAACATTTGTGAAATGCGTGAAAATACATATTAAAATGATGTATTTTAATTAGTGAAATGCGTGAAAATACATATTAAAATGATGTATTTTAGTTTGTATGTGTGAAATAATGTGTGAAATATCAAAATATTAAATGAGGGGCTAATGTATAAATATATGATAGTTAGATACTTAAATTGAAAAATGGTAAAAAGTTAGTAAAGAGAATAAAAAGAGAATATTCTTTTTTGGTGATGAAAATGGTGTAAACTGTTGGAGATAAAATACTGTTTGATGTGATGTTTACACCATTTTAGTGTAAAAAATGGTGTTAACCGTTGGAGATGGCCTAAAGCTATTTAAATAGAAAACGATAAAAGATATGAGCAAAATAAACTTCAGAGATAGTTATCCTCACATATAATTATCTATACTAATATAAAAGCAAAAGATTTTTGGGGAATAGTGTTCCCTCCCAAAAATGTCAACATCAAGGAAATAGCAACAAATATCAAATAAAAAAAACAAAAATGATAAAATCGTATGGTGTCTAGCAATACAACATGTGGCGTAGAAATCTTACCAAAATATTTCCAAATAGTGAATTAATGGTATACATTACACATATAATAGAAAGTGGAATAGTGAGTAAACAAATCATATTGGTCCAAAGGGAGGTGAGGACTGTTAACACTGTTTGATGCTTTGTTTCTATTGGCTGAATTGGGTGGTGAGCACAGTAAATGAGATTGAGTGTATCTCAATCTTTGCAAGTAGCATGGTGTTGCTCAGCTATAAAATCAGATATTTCTCACATCCATTGCCACAAAAATCTGCAATAGCAAAAGATTAGATATAGTTCTTTCAAAATTGTTGGAATGTGTTCTATGATTCAAGAGATTGATCAAAGCAGTACCCAACAAGAGTCTATCGAGAACATGATGGCTGTTGAACATGATGGATTCAATTCTTCTAACCATGGTGGCCAGGGCAATCAATTGGGAACCTGCTCATACGGAAGAAAGCTATATGTTTTTACAAAAGTGAAGTTTTATGTGTCATGTGTGTGTGTTGTCAAGAACTTTTTGATGGAAGAAAACATTATTTATGATTAATTATATCTAGCGTTTTGTATGTCTTAAGATTTTACAATGCTAGAAGATTCACAATGAGTTGAATGTTATTCAGTATGTGAGTTTTATACAAATATAAATACATGTTGATTTAAGCGAGTAAGGCTGGGTGTTTTTTAATATTAGGGTTTTCTAAATTTAAGTTTTATTTTAATTTAGAAACGAATATTAATATCTGTATCTAAAACCAAAAGACTATAAATTAGTAATTTTATGATGGGATAAATACTGATTAAACGAATAAATCAAAAACATAGTCAAATATTTAATGACGGCAGAAAATTAGTCTGATGGTTGAAACCCGTATACGGATACAATTAGTCTGAAATACTAACCATAAAAAATATACTGATTAAACCACAAAATCTGCATATGGGTTGAATAAACGAATATTCAAATATTTGAGAATATAGTCTTTTGGTTTACAATTCCGGAAGTGTCAAAAACAAAACTACCCATGAAATTACTAATTACTTATTTACTTAAGAGGACAAAATCTTACTTTGCATTTTTGCAAGTCGAAAATGTTTATAGATAACTTACTACATGGATTTATTTATTTATTTTTCAAAGTTTGTAGATAAAGCAGTCAAAAATCATCTACACTTTGTGGATGAACATGTATGTGTATTATCGTTGTTGCAACGACTCTTTAAAATTATAACCTGTTATCAATTTTTTTGGAGAATAAAAAATTATAAACATAATTTTAGGATTCTTATTTTTTAAAAAATTATCCATCGGAAATTATCAACATGGAAATGAAAAAGGTGTTCAACTCTAAACATATTTTTCCCAGATTTGTAGAGTTTTGATGTATGCTTCAAAAAAATCGGTTTTAGGATGTATTAATTTTTTATAAAAATAATTATAAAAAATATATAGAAATGAAAACCAATTAGAAACATGAACTCAGAACTTCCAGATCTGTAGGCTTGGGACAATTTTGTTCATATGAAATCGGTTTGTATGTTGTAGTTAAAAAGGGATTTAGTTTGGTTATTCTTTAAAAACATGAAATCGAAGAAGGTTAAAATGAACTTACCGTTGCAGTCTGACGGCATGCACAGATGAAGGCCGTATTGTGGTGATGTTCGTTCGGCTGTGGATTCATGGTGGGATAAGGGATGAGAAGACGGCGTTATGTTCGAGGACCATTTCATTTTTCCGGTCGATTGGATAAACAACGCTTGAGCATCGTGGTTGGATTTTAGAGAGATGGAAGATGAAAATCGATCTGGCTAGGTGTCGGCGAAGAAAGGGAGGGTTTGAGGGGGGCCATTTTCAGCGTTTCGTTATAACTTGGGCTGCTTGGGATAGGTTTCGTTATAACAGCCTAACAGGGTTATATTGGGATGGATTTACATGGATTATTGGGCTACTTCCGCGGCCTGTTTAGTTGTTGAACATGGAGATCACACGGGCTGCTCTGGATTGGCCGTACATATAGCTTTAGGTTTCTTCACTTTTGATGAATGCCCAAATATGTGCATTTAAGTTATTTAGTATTATTTTCGTGTTCTAGATTGAAATTATAAATTTTTGTTTTATAAATTATAGTTGTGGACGGTAATTTTAATAGTTTTATAAACTACTACCTCTGTCCCTTTTTATTTAGCCATCTTTGACTTTTTCGGTCAAATGTGATAAACTTTTATCCATCATTTAAACTAATATATTTATGTTAAACTAAATAAATTTATACTTTTATGATAGTATTTTTAACAAAGGATATTTTAATATAATTTTCATATTATCAATATTACCGTTTATAAATATATAATCGGTCAAAGTTGAACAACTTTGACTTGAAAAATAGTACTACGTATATGGCTAAATAAAAAGGGACGGAAAAAGTATAAAGTATAAATCATCTTCCATTGATATACCGTGGAATCGTGGATGTCCGCTTCCATGAACATAAAATGTTTGGCTGACATGAAATATTGTAGATCACATACTTATTTCTCGAAAAGGGAAATATATGTGAAATATATGGGTGTGTAGATTTGAAGTGTGGTACATCGTTAGGATATTATAAAATGTATCTTCAGAGTGTTGTGATATGGGTGTGTAGATTTGAAGTTGATAATGCTAAATTTTTCCACGTTCTATAAATTTTGATGTAATAGATATCATCAAATGTGAAAATCGCAGTATGCTTCAATTTTGGGTTTACTGAAGAATTGTTGAATAAAACATGCATGTGCAGTTCTGTTAACAGATTATGCATCTAATTCTCTACCAACGCCCACCCACCCCCCTGAATTGCTACCATGTCAAGGGCACTTTGTTCTACCTGTCAGCTCTAATGACAAATATTTTACAATAACACAATGCAATTAGTAAAACCATGGCACCGTTTTGATAATACGTCAGTCTTAGACAAAATACATATATTAATGGAACTCAAGTGCACTTCTGTTAACAGATTATGTATCTAATTCTCTACCAACACCCACCCACCCCCCTGAATTGTTTCCATGTCAAGGGCAATTCGTTCTACCTGTCAGCTCTAATAACAGATATTTTACAATAACACAATGTAATTAGTAAAATCATGACATCGTTTTGATAATACGTCAGGCTTAGACAAAATACATATATTAATGGAACTCAAGTTAATACCGCACTGGTCCAAAAATTTCAATCGTAATTGTAATACTACGTATTACTTATGCCATTAATATTAACTTTGCAGTTTGATGGAAAACATTGTATTGATCTGATATGTAAGGAATGAGTTTTATTACAAATGCATTGGTATTATGTGCTTTACCAAAACATTAAAAATGGATTGGAAGTAATGAAACATTACAAGATATTGACATATTCGCAATTTTCAACAAGGGTATATGATGAAGACACACACCAAAAAAAGGGATGTGGATTAAAGAAGACAACTGTAATTAAAGGTTTTGCTCGAGTGCAACTTCCTAAAAATCCGTGGTGAAAGCATAAAAACAAAAAAGACATTTAGACTTCCATTTTTAGGGTAATGGGTTTTACCCTATAGTAAATTTGAATTTTTTGCAATGCCACGCCATTGTCACCCTTGATTGGTTGTCAAAAATTTTATTGTTCGAAGGTGGCCAGATTTTAAGAATAGCATGTCAAACATGCTATTCCTGATGAGGCGTGAACATACCAAAGTTCAATTCATGGAAAAAGAATTCATTGGCAGTTTATGAAATTTTATTTCGTTTGTTAAGAAAATCGGAAGAATCCAGAACCTCAGAGCTTCTCTCACTAAACCGACAATTTGAAATGAGAAGAATGAAAACCTAGGGTACAAAGTCTTTGAATCACTAAGCACGCATAAATTTGAAAGGAAAAAATTTCAAACCGTGCATCGCACGGGTGAGTTTACTAGTATAAATAAAGAAATCAATCATAGGTGAAGGAATGGCAACACTTCAGTGTCAGGCAATATCATTGAAGTATACAAAGTCTAACTTTACTTGTCAAACAAATGATTATAATATTCTTTTAACATGTAGTGAGGGATTTTTTTAACCCAAAAAATATACTCCGTATTAGTCTTTCAGTTGAGTGCGAATGTGCGATTAATTGGAAGACTAGTAAATATTGAAATGAAAACAAAGTATACAACTGACAATTGAATCTAAAAAATTAGGGTTCAAAGTGAAAACCTGCCTGATTGCATTATTCGAGTAGACGTTTAAACCCCTCGTACAGATAGTGATTAAAAGCACTTCAAAGATCCTGAGAAAAATGGAAAATCTACTACTAGTATTAAATAATAAGACATGCAGTTGCTCATTTATAAGCTCAAAAAACAAATTGAAATTTGAAACTTCTACTTACTTAATCCTAGTGGGAGCCATGAAAAGATAACAATATCATGTATCCTAATCATGAAAGAGAAAAAAAAATCAAATTAATCTTGTGAACCAGGAACACATGTAATCTGATTTATTATTTCTCACACATGACTTCTTGCATTATTCCTCACAGAAATGATAAGCGGCACAAATCAAATTGCATAGGCTTTTTTTGCCGAAACCACGTTAGTGTTTTTAACGACCCTAGCAAATCTAGTTTGACCATAACTCTTTGGTGATGGTGGAAGACAGAAAGTGAAATCTTACGGCTTGGATGAAGAAGACAGGGAAGATCTAAATATAAGATCAAGCTGACAGTATGCAGGCCTTGTCCATAAAGATTGTTGTACATGTATTATATAATCATTAACAAAAACACAAAAGGATTTCCTACTTATTAAGAGAAATAACTCCATTTTTTGAGTAAAAGAACTTGTATATGCACTAAAATAAACTGTACAGGTCTGTACGTTTACTCCTTGAACTAAACTTTTGGTTACATTCCATTATTCTCATTGAAAGACTAACTAAAAAACAGAGATGATTTCACTTCTTGCTATTGTAATACTCAAATCGTATCTCGTAAAGAAAGCAGTCCTATTAGTACGATGCATATAAAAAATTGTAAGATTAGTGTCCTCAAATCACAGCCCAAAAAGAATGATTTTTTTCATTGAACTCACAATGTTCAACATGTTATATAATACCAAAATTGCATTTTATAAAGAGAAAGAATTTCACTTTTTGACTAAAAGAGCATGTATATGCACTAAATTAAACTGTATAGATCTGTAATTTTACCCCTTGAACTAAACGTGTGGTTATATTCCATTATTCTAACCAAATGACTGACTTAAAATGCATATGTTTTCACTTCTTACTATTACTCAAATCATATATGGGAAAGAAAGCACAGTTTATACAGAAGAAAAAGGCAAACAAACATTTGATATGATCAGTTTTTCCAACTAAAATTACAATATGTTCTATACTAAAAAATGCACTTTTCACTACTTATATTCTTAGATACAAAAAGAGATTTTATCACTAAGATTTTTCAATTGATAGCTCCCATCAACTAATCTCATTCATATAATTACCTTTGGAAGGAAATGGGCGGCTTTGAGATAAACTGTGAATTGGTTGAAGCTAGTTTCATTCCCTGGCATTGAAAGTGTTTGTGGCGCCGAAGAATGTCCAGCCATGTTTCATTACGGCAAATATCTATTTCTAGGGCTTGAAGACCTCAGAGAAGGTGATTCCTTTAGCCCCTTGCAGCGATGGAAGCAGAGAATGATGGAAAACATTTCGCAGTGACAGAAGAGAAAAGTTCGGTGTAAAGAAGATGGAAAGAAAAGAAAAGAAATGAAGATCGGTGGTTTGCAGCGCCGGAGCAGAGAACGGTACGGTGGAGAAGATTGTGATGGATGGGAAAAGTTGGGTGGAAAGAAAAACCAGTAGTAGCTAATCCAGTATATGACAAACAAAAATCAGCAGCTAGTCAAGCCAAGCATTGATAATCGGATCAACATGGAGCTGTTAAAGGATCATTTGAAAGCAAACCTCACAAAAGCAACTGAGCTAGGAACTACATGTATAGTACTATTTAGAATAAACAATGGTCTGAACATATAAAATTACAAATAAAATGTCACTTTACCACAATGCATACATTAAATATAAGATGTAGATCTTTATACAACTATACATGGAGTCAAACGTTTACTTCCTGAGACATTTAACACATAATATTCGTTTTTTGTGACAGCGATATTATCAAGTGGTATTTGGAGGTGTTGTAGTGCTAATAAGGAGAAGATGTTTCATGTCGTTGACTACTTTGCATTTTTTTTTCCAACTATAGCATTATAGCACTATTTTATATGCATGTAGTGCAATCCTGTTGATATATAGAGGAAGAAACTAGTATTGCTTCATATATGTTAAAACAGAAAGTTGTAGGTCTGGTTAAGACTTAAGAGACACAAAAC
Source organism: Cuscuta epithymum (assembly GCA_945859915.1). Lineage (NCBI taxonomy): Eukaryota > Viridiplantae > Streptophyta > Magnoliopsida > Solanales > Convolvulaceae > Cuscuta > Cuscuta epithymum. Next base: position 38,224 of record CAMAPF010001061.1, on the reverse strand, counting down.
AAAAGTAAAAAAAAACGAACTAAAGGTTAGAAACTAAGTAAGAAATTTGATGCAAATCATAAGAACACACTCATAATAAAAGTACTCCTATTTTGATTCGGTGAGAGAAACTTTGTGATTAATTGTTGCAGTAACGAACCAAACTCATCCTGGAGACCACATTTACTCGGATTCCAATTAGAATACTTTATTTTATTGAAATGACATACAATGGATGTCCTGTTTCAAGCGGCCAGCACGAGTCTAAGATGACATAGTCTAATGCAATCACATACAAAGAATGAGTGAGCACAAGAAAAAAGGAGCAGTGGGAGGGGAACAATCAAATGTAAGGACAAAAGGTACAGAATTTCAAAATGTAGGACAAATGTTGAAAACCCGGCCTCATGGTCAAGATTACATTCCCCAACCAATAATGTTCTTCTATTAGTAAGTGTGTGCACAATAACAATATAGTAATAACAATTAATATTCTATTCGGAAGGAGAGAGCAACATGGTGTTGGGCCAGATAGAGTGGAGGAGAGTGAATGACGTGAGAAGCTCGTTTGGAGGCACAGAATGAAGGAGCTCGTCGACTTTCTCAAACACACCTTGTGGAGTAATGTGATACCGGAAAACACTACAGAGCTCATCTACTTTCTCATACACACCCCGTGATATGTGATACCGGAAAACACCACAGCCGCATACCAAGAAGACCACGTCCCCATCGTGTGGATGGAAAGCAACCGTACGGATGTTGAACTTGTTTTCTTCTTCTTCTTCTTCTTCTTCTTCTACTTGCATGCCATTAGGCGGCGGCCGATCATTGAAGCATGTGTCATGAACGAGAGTCCAAGAATTGGTTCTGTGATTCAACTCCCAAACTTTAACAACAACGAGATCAAGAGGCTGCTGCGGGTCACGCGACGACGGGCAGAACACGTTGAATAATCTCAGTTCCCCCTGGACAGCACCCAACTCTAGTGAAACAACACTCCCACCACCAGCCAAAGAGCCTTCAGGAAGGTCGATAAAGGCAGTAGAGTGGGGATTGTTCGCCAAATCACAGGCAATGACATAGTCAGGAACAACATCGCAATTGAACCAATAAATAGTTCCATTACAAGTGATTGGGTTGATGAAAAGCCTAGGGGTCTTGGTGGTAGTGGGTACAGGATATCGAAACCATGAATTAACATTCCATTTTCTTGATTTTGAACAATAAATTGACATCTGAAACTTCCAACTGTCCCCTAGCCGAGCAAAATCATTGTCTCCACGATCATGGGGAAAATGGATGAAAACCACCTTGTATTCATAACTGCCACTGCTGTTACGGGTGGGCGGCATGCGTACTACTGCAAACCCAATCAAGAAGTCTCCGAACCAAACATCGGGGAGATGGAGCCACTGTTTGGTTACTGGATTACAGAGATAGTGGGAGTTTGGACCCTTATAGTAGCGTTCACCTTGAGACAACAGTAGCAAGTCACCGCAAGATGCTCCTATGACCATGTTGGGTGAAGGTGGCTGGACGCCGCCGCGGCTGCCTGAAGGAGGATAACTTCTACATGATGTGACTGTTTCTCCCCCGTGGAGAACCATGGATTCTTCCGAAAATAGATTGCAGATGGGCCGATAATACTCATCTGGAGCTCGCTCAAAAACATCTACCATGCGGAATATGATGGAATAAGGCTGCTCTTTCTTCTTTTGTTCCCGGAGGCCTATAAACCTGGGAATAAACTGCTGCTGAGAGATGAGGGAATGCCAAAGGTGACACACCAAGCCTCCATGAATTGCATTTCGACTATTTGGTAGTCTAGCTAGTATTTCCAACAATACGTCTTCATTACCACCCTCCCCCCTCAACAATAGGCCTAGATCAGCAGCACTCATGCCTTCACCTGCTCCAGGATTAACAGCTGTTTGACAGCTTCTCTTTAAATTCTGCTGTAGTTTTTTTAAATTAGAAAGCTCCGTTCTTGTTTCAATTAAATGCAAAAACAAACAAAGATTTAATTTTCAATTTTTTATTAATGAAGAACCGATCTCAAAGAAAGTGGAGTAATTATAAACCTGAAATTCGCCACTGAACAGGAGCCTCTTTGCCATGACTCGATGTTTTTCAGATTCGCAAATTCGCCGCCTCCGTATCCTTTAGATATCGAAAGGTTTCGAGCTTCCTTGTCAATGTTGATGGATCCGATGTTATTTGGGACTTCGATGTCTTATAATGTTTTATGGGATGGGATAAAGTACGGCGCAATTTAGGATGTTTTCACGGACGGTTATCTCTGCTTGGACTGTTATCAATCCCATTCCTAATTAAATCAGATCAGACCAGACTTCCATAGTTATAAATGGGGTGAGCATGGGACGGTACGGGACGGTTATTTCAAAAAACATGTACCGTCCAAAAGTATGGTTTTTTTAAAAATCAAGAACTGGTACCGTCTCGCACATATATGGAACCTATCCCGTTCTGTACCAATTTTCAGTACGGTACGGTACAGTTCGGTACGATTCTACGGTTTTATTTGGTTTCTAAATAATTAACCCTATTTATGTAGCATTGTTTATATAATTTAATATTGCTTTTGTTTCAAAGCTAACTTTTAGTGCTGTCGAGTCTTAATAATTGGATTACGCCCAAAGAATATGCAAGATTGCATATTTGTAATATATGGACACACAGTCATTAACATTTATACTCATTAATATGTTATATATAATATATTACTTATTATATTATAACACTAGCTTTCGGGACACATGATCACTAACATTTATACTCGGTAATATATTATGTATAATACGAAGTATATTATTATAATATAACACTAGTTTTCGGTAGGGGCGGCCCTGCATGTTTGAAGGCCTATGTGCGGAAATATAAAAAGGGCCTAATCATATTTTAGAAAATCTAAACTAACATGCATAATAATGATAATAATAACCATTCAAAAAAATCAAGACAATTATAAAAAATTGTAAAACCCTCTTCTATCTAAATCAATAATATTATAGTATTGGTGGTTCTATTTAGGAAGAAAACACCGGTGATCCTATTTGTGCATTTTATCAATATTTTATCCTTATTTAAAAATTAACTCTAATGATATGATCATTTTGAATTGTTTCATTTTCGGTAGCTAAATCATTTTTCTTCTCCGAATTCTAGTCTTGAGGATATTCGGAATTCAACTTCTTTACACAAACAAACTTTTCCATTGAATCATTTTTACCTAACACCATTTTCTCTAATTTTTTCCTCTTTTTTTCTTTATGCTATCCAGGTTCAATAATTTTATTACACCTTGAAATCAATTAAATTTATCAATTTAATTATAATTTATTTTTTTCGTCTGACAAAATCAACAAATTATAACACCAACACTCAATAGATAATAGTCAACAATTAAGAAGTCAAACAATCATCTATGAATGAAAATATCAATAAACTAATCAAGTAGTCATATCAGACTAATCTACTTCCAATTAAGTCAAATCTTTTATGAAATTTTATGAACATATTTTTCATCAAGTTTAGATTATGTCTACAAAATTTTAGCTTAAAATTCAATCGGTAAGTCATAGAAATAAATTATTGAAAAATATTGTGCCAATATATGCGTAAAAACGCAGTGTTTTTCAATATTTTATTTAACAAATTTATATATCGATTATAAAATAATTTACACTTTATAAAGAACATGTTCATCAATTTTCATCAAAGAATTCACTTAGAAGCATCTCAAAAAATTCACCCGAACAATTATTAGTTTAGGACCGAAAACTCATCCTACTCACACATATTGTAAAGAAAACCAAATTTGGGCCTAATTTTTTTCCTTTTTTTTGGCCTTGGGCAGCCGCCCCCCTTGCACCCCCTAGGGCCACCCCTGGTTTTCGGGACAATTCGGAACGATACAAGACAGTTTGGTTCAATACGGTTCCGGGACGGTGCTGGGACGGTTCTCACTAAGAACCAGTACCGTACCATATTATTAAAAAAAAATCGATACGGTACGGTACGGTAATACATTTTTCCTGTTCTTTCGGTTCTGGAGCGGTACGGGACGGTTCTTCGGTACGGAACGGGAATTCCCAGATCCGCGCTCACCCTAGTTATAAAATACACAGAGACCAGATATTTACCAGACCAGATCAGATCAGACCAGACCAAATCAGATCAGATCAGACCAGCAAATTTCAGTCCAAAAAAAATATCCTTAGTTCTAGAGTTTATTTGACTTGACGACTTAATTTCCATAACATGGTGACGTGCACTTTGTCGTGAGGTGCACTCAAAGTAATAATACAATACGACAATTATACGTAGTATAATGAAGTAAGGTTCGTATCCACAGGGAAAGGAATACTCTTCTTTTAAAGAAATAAATAAGTAACAAAAAGGGGGGTTTATGTTTGGTTGATGAACTTTAAATTATATTTAAACACGAAGATGAACGAGTTATGTGGTTTAATTAATGAGAAGAAGACTTGGCTTTGCTTTTATCCACTTAATGAAATGTTCGTCGATCCCGGTTATATCTTTAACTATCTTCCTCTCGAATACTCAATCGAGGAGTATATCCAGTTCATCGAGGGTAGTTATTAATAACGAGACGCGTTCATTAATAAAACTTACTACCGAGTTAATATAGAACACGCGCCGTATATTTACTCGATAGTAGCAATAAAATCAAGATGAAAACGATTGAGATTGATAACCTCAACACAAGCGGTTTAATGGTTTAATCAATATAATTAATTCCCCTTGGCTTATCAACCATGAGACGCATGCATTAACAGCCCAAGTTTACTACCGCGAAAGGACCGAGTTAATAACAAGCGTATTAATCGACCGATTCTAGTATTAATTAATATATGAAACAAAACTAGTTGATCCTTTAAGTAATGTTCAAAATATTAATATGAAATATGAATAGGAATTAATTAATACTCAAGAAAGAATATTAAAGAAGATGAATCCTACTATATATAGTTAATATCAAGATGTTAACTAATTGTCATCTTAGTAACACTCCCCAATATTAACATAGAGGAAGAAATAGCTATTACTATAACTAATGTCAAGATGTTAACTAATTGTCATCTTAGTAACACTCCCCAACATTGATATGGAAATAGTATTTAAAGGAAGAATTAATATTCAAGGAAGAAGATTAAAGAGAATAACTCACAACTTACAAATTCATTAAGCTTCAAAGTAGCAAAACCAAGATGGAAGAGTTTAGCTCCTCATTTGGAGACTAAACATGTTAGAAAATATAAAGAAAACACTAATCTAAACTGAGCTAAAGAGTATATGTGAATTGGTGATTTTATTGTGAAGGAAAGAGGTGTATTTATAGGCTTTTGGGAGCTGCAGGGTCTGATACCCGACCGGGTACATAGGATACCCGACCGGGTATCTCAGGAAATTGCCCAGAAAGTCACTTTTCTGGGCATACCCGATCGGGTAAGGGTATATACCCGATCGGGTATGTGACAAAATCTTACGAAAATCTGCTCCCACGATCGTTTGTTCTCGGATTTGATTTGGACAATCGAATCAAGTAAATACCCGATCGGGTATAGGCAATACCCGACCGGGTACATGAGTATTTTTTCCAAATCGAAATCTTTCTTGCCTCCTTGCACTTTCCTTGATCTTTTAAGGTCCAATCTTGCTCCCTTGGATGCTTTTTGACTTGTTTAGCTCAGAAAAGTCCTAATCTAAACAATTTACAAATAATTATGAAAATAAACTATTACACCAAAAGTGTGTAATTTCCACAACTAAAACTAATAAAAACTAGTTAAAAATACAAACATACAATCGCAAATTACACGAATATCACATGGTATTCCATAAACATGTTATAATTGTGCATCTATATATAATACATTTGAAAGATACATATATGGAAAATTTTGTCTTGTGTCATCTTCTAAGCAAACTTTAATTTTTTTAACTCCAACTGACAGATATATTAATTCACCAAATCATGCGCCAACAGACTTACAATAGAGTCAGGAATACTATCATACCAACAACACTGATCCGAGATTGACACATGTGCTCTTGCTAACGCATGAGCAACACGATTCGCGGATCGTTTACAAAAAGAGACAATAAAATTACTCTTATGTTTTAGTAAATGCCTAATATCATCACGAATAAGGAAAAGGTAAGAAGAACCTCCTTCATTTTTTTAGACCCATCAAAGCATCCCCAAAACTCATTGCTTCTGTTTTCACCACTGACCAACTAGCTGCTTCGGAGATCCCTCTCGCCTTCAAGAAATTGCCATAACGGTCATGTGCCACCCATCATCAGGCTCTAGTATGTGTACTTTCGTCCACCACCCCATCAACATTAATCTTTACAAAAACCCTCTTGCGGACGTTTCCAAACCGTCAAGGAATTATTTTCTCTCCTAGACTAAGCTATACTCTCAGAGCCTTGCGCATCTCTCCATCCCGAGATAATTCCTGCCGCTGAGTTGATAACACCTGCCGCTCCTTTCCATTTGTCTTTCCAGACACATCCATTTCTCCTCTTCCACATCCTCCATAAAATAGTTATGAATCAGCATCGGTCATCCCCATTTGGTCCCCCCAGATGCCGCCAAAACCACGTATTCACCGACTCTACCGGACTCCCCAAATCCACCCTCACCTTGCTCCAAAGCTCTTTTGCTCTTTCACAAACCCGAAAAGCATGATCAGTATCCTCAGCCACATCACCACACACTTTACACCCGTCTAGAACCTGCACACCTTTTTTCCTCAGATTATCAAATGTAGGAAGAGAGCCATCAATAGCCTGCCAGACAAAATATTTTAGCTTCAGTGTGATATGCAAATCTCATAACCGAGCCCAATCAGCCCCGTCCCCGGTCTGCAACTCCCCTGTGAGCAAACGGTAACAACTTTTCACTGAAAACTTCCCGCTATTCTCACCGTTCCACCAGTACCCATCCTTTCTATCATAGGAACTAATAGGTATACTCAAAATTTTACGCCTGTCATCTGCATCAAAGATATTAGAAATTCTCTCCATGCTCCATTTTTCCCCCGGTTATATCACACAGGGCAACAACATTCATATCTCTAATTCCAGTTGGTCTGGCCGACCCTCCCCCTCACCTGAAAGCCACGCATCATCCCACACCTGAACCTCAATCCCATTCCCAACTCTCCTACGGATATTATTTTTGAGGATATTTTGTGTCTCAACAATTCTCCGACAGATAAAAGATGGGTTACTCCCCACCTGAGCATGTAAAAAGTCCGAGTTTGGATAATATCTGGCCTTTAATACTCTGCACATCAAGCTAGATGGATATGTCACGAGCTTCCAACCCTTCTTAGCTAATATCGCCAAATTAAAATCCCTTATTCTCCGGAACCCAAGACCCCCCCCCCCCCCCCCCCCCAAATGTTTGGGCTTACACAGAGCCTCCCAACGCCTCCACCTCAACCCCTTCTGCTCAAATTTAGAGCCCCTCCACCAAAAACCATTCATTAATTTTTTTCACCATCATCACAAAGATTATTGGTCAGAGAAAAACATTCATGGCATAGTTAGGTATCGCCTGAATCACATTTTTTAGGAGAACTTCTCTACCCGCTCTGGATAAAAATCTGTTATTCCAAATCTTAATTCTGTTAAAAAAAATTCTTTCAGATAACCCAAAATAGCGGATTTATTTCTACCCACTAGTGTTTGTAGGCCGAGATACCTGCCTTGGCCCCCTATCATCGGGATCCCAAAAATGCTGCTGCAAGCCACTTTAAAAATGCTCCCCAACATTCTGGCTAAACAATAAGGAAGACATTGCATAGTTCACAGTCTGGCCCGAGTTCTCCTCATAAATAGATTAACAACCTGCGCCTCCTCGCTAGTAGCTCTAAAACATAGAAAACTATCATCAACAAACAAAAGATGTGAAGTTCGAGGTGCCGCCTACAAACCACCGCCCCGTGGATATCACCTCTAACCTCCGCCTTCCTCAGTAGAGCACTCAGCCCTTATGCCACTATTATAAAGAGATAAGGGGAAAGAAGATCCCCTTAACGTAAACCTCGGCCCAGAGTAATCGGTCCCAAAAGATTCTTGTCAAATTGCACATAATAGTTGACAGTCTCAACACATTCCATGACCATCTCCACCCTACACCCTGCAGTCTCAACTATATATATATATATATATAGGTTCAAATGAGAACCATGCTTAATGTGAGAACGTGAGAACTCCACTTTTAAGCAGATGTGATGCACTATATCATGTATATGTTACACATTTTCATGTTGACGAAATATTTAGGAATCTGCCGCTACATTTATTTGATATTAGCATGTTTTGATCGAAATTTAAAAAGTGCATTAGGTGAGCCTCATAGTGCACCGAGATGTGTTAAAAGTGCATGGTTCTCACGTTCTCACGTTAAACATGGTTCTCATTGGAACTAGGGCTGGGCACGGGCCGGGCCGGGGCGGGTAATGCAAAATAAAATGGAACCGCCGGTTCCATTTAGACAATTAGACCTGCACAAAACCGGGCCGGCCCGCCCAGCCCGCCCAACCGGCCCGCACAAATGGGCGTGCTTGGGCATATATATTTACCCACCGGGCCGGGCCCGGGCCGGCCCGCAATAACATATGGGCGGGCTTGGGTTAGGGTGTAGGCCCGTTCGGGCCGATAAGCCCGGCCCGCTACATTTAATATATATATATATATATATATATATATATATATATATATATATATATATATATATATATATATATATATATATATATATATATATATATATATATAATTTATTTATTTACATGTACATTTATATTTTCTAATATAATTTATCTTTATACATATTTATAGTTTATTATGTTTAAATTTAGGTTTTTAGATCTGAACCACTAGCCCAACTAATATAGTATCTATTTTTGTACTTAAAGATAATACTTTTTGCTTGAATTTTATATTTTAAATATAGTTTCTCATTATTATTTTTGTGTAAGTATTATTTTTGTATGTGGTGAAAGACCTATAAACATTACACGCATATTAACAATTTTTTAAATGTTGTAATATTAGTTTTAAAGTATTAAAAAAATTCGAAAAATATAAAGGTTTTCCGGGCCCGGAGGCCCGGTGGACTACCCGGCCCGCTCTTATGGGCGGGTATGGACATGGGGTTAGGCCCGGTTTTGCGGGCCGGGCCGGGCCCGCCCACATATGATGGGCAAAAAAATTATAAAAAGCCCGGCCCGAGCCCGGCCCGAACCCGTTTTTGTGCAGGTCTAGTTCCATTGTACGGTCCGGTCTGGTCTGGGTATTGCAATTTTCAAAATAGGAACCGGACCTTACCCGACCCGTTTGAAACAGGTCGATCCGGTCCGGGTTTTACGGTTTCTATTCCCATGTCTTAAAATTAGTAAAAACTCACAAAGTTCCAAATATCAATAATTAATAATATAGTACATTAGCAAGTTTCAAAATAACAACATAGTGGTGCACATGTAACACAAGTGACAAGTCCAATACTCCATAATTTCATGTATATAAGTTTAAAACAATTAAAGTTCCAAAAATCAGCAACATAGCCAAAATATATATTTTCTAACATTTGAATTTAAAAATGTTGTCTAACATCACATATTAAGGTGACACATACATGGGGGTGGTAATCACAATTTATATATTTTAAGAACAATATTATAAAAACAAATATTACAAAATCATTTTTAACAAATAATTAAATTCCATAGAAAGGAATAATTCAATAACAATAAAAATAATAAGAAATTTATGTAAAATTTAATCAATAATTTGAAAGCAAAATGATGTTACTGCAACTCAATTTAAAACCATACTTCTAACAAAGGAAAACAAAACTATTTCAAAACCGATTATCACAAAACTATTAATAAATTAATATACAATATATATAACGGGCCGGGCCGGGTACCCGGTATTTTTTTATTTTAGAACCGGCCCGGGTCCTTAAAAAAAATTATCCGAACCTACCCGGACCGTTTTATGGAAACAAAAAATGGAACCGGCCCGTTTTGGACCCGAACCGCCATTACCCGGACCGGACCGCGGTTCCAAGACCCGTTTACCCACCCCTAATTGGAACTGCTCCCTACACACACACACACACACACACACACACACACACACACTCCCTCCGTCCCTTTTTAAATGTCTCATTTTATCATATTAGGATGTTCCTATTTAATTGTTTCATACCATATTTGATAAAGTTTGTGTGGCTCAAAATCAATCTTACTTTATTGGGGTTTTTATAAGAATATTACTAAAATAAAGTGTAACATAAATGTGACTATTCATTACTACCATGTGGTTTTGTGATAACTTAAGCTCAAAATTTGAACATGAATTACTATGATTTCATTACTACTCTAGTCATTAATCATATTTTTGTACATCATCTTTATTTTGGTCATATTTATGTAATTATTTCTACTTTATTTTGACTTTATCAATTAATATCAACCACACAAACTCGCTTCTCTTAAAACTCGTGTCACCCTCTTCCGGAACATCTAAAAGGGGATGAGAGAAGTAATTCAATACGTATTTAAACATGAATATGCTAAATGAAAGTGAGTTAGAAAGTAGATAATGAAGTGTTTACAAATCAAATAGATGCATATTTTATATTTATAGATAAAATTAACTTTGTTGGACTTCAAGGGTAGGCTTCAATTGCAAATGAGTTTTGAATTTTAAATTAGTGCAAGCTAGTTTAATTCCAACGTATAGTGCATTTTTTTTATAACGATTGTGTCATTAAATTTTAATAACAACAGTTTTCCAAAAAAAAAAAATAGCAAAATGTATAGTAAAATGTTTGGATAGAACCGATAGTGCATGCGGTACTTCAATTAAATTAATTCCAATGTATAGTGGATGCAGTACTTTAACACCGGTACTAGCACTGCATGATCCCAAAAATGAGTAATTATGAGATATGTATAGAAGTTGGAAATAATCTCAAAATAATACAGCTTTAAAATTTGATACCAGATTATTTTATCAAATACTATGTAATCTCATAAAATAATCTCAACTCCACATCCATGATCCCAAAAAAATCTTCAACATCATCAAAATGATCCCAAAAATAATCTATGGATGTGGATGCCCTTAGGGTTTGATGAAATTATTATTTCCCTTTTTTGAACTGATTTAGATAAAACTTTCACACCTAATAATCTAAATTAAGTAATTGTAATTGGTATAATTCAGGTTGGAATTTGATTTGCACATGTTATTGTTTTCTCTTACTCAAAATAAAATTTTATTTTCTACTTTATTTGTTTGCTGAATTTTGATGTCCAAAATTAAAATTGCAGGTTGGAAAAGTCATCTTTTTTTAACCAAACTTAAGAGATGGTGAAGGTTTTGATTGTGATGAGCATAAGCTTGAAACTTGAAAGTTTATACTGCAACAAGATACTCTTAAACCCAAACCAAGAGAAAGTGAAGCTGCAGCAAGATATTTAGCCTTAAGTGAAAAGTTCTGTTGGACACAAGCCAAAATATTTGAAGTTGTAGCTTATTTGTTCATTCACAATATTCAGTTTTGGGATTGTAGCATGTGTGTTAATGCACACTTTTGTGTTTATTTTCATAACCTGTATTAAGCGAAAGGAGTCGATTTGTTTTCAATTATTGTTCAAAGATATGGTTGAAAGAGTAACTACGTATATGTGTGAAGTGATCAAAATTTTGCAGCTTGAGAGGTACAGGAAGAACAAAAGAACTGCACCAACATAAAAACTGCAGCATGAATTTAAAAATGTGCACTCAAAATAAATAAAACACCTGCAGCAAAATCAAAATGGAACAACAAAAAGTGTTGTGCCAAGAATAAAAAACACATGCATCAAGCGATAGAAAGAACAATAAGTGATCCACCAAACACATTTAATGTAACTCGTGCACCAAATGACGTTCACAAAGAAACTCATCTGCCAAAACCAGAATCTGATACATACATTGCATTGTTGCCTTCTGCACTAACTGGACAATGAAGTTCACAACAATATTGATTTTTCTTATGTCTTTGTAAACACTAACTTGGTGCCTGCTAATTTGAAGTCTTAGGAACTTAGGTTTTTTATTAAAGATTGGATTTTTATCTTAATTATTATCCTCTCTCGCTTCTAGGGTTTGACTGGCCTGAAGGGGACGCATATAATTACTTCAGCAGAAATAAAATAAAAATGGAAGATGGAGAGCTTGAGTTTTCAAATAGCCAGGAGATGCTGTTATCCGATTTGAATATCAGTGAATTACCAGACAGCAGTTTTATGGACAGCTTTTTGAATGAAATCCTCAAGGACACTCATGCATGCACCCATGCCCATACCTGCAACCCGCCCGGACCCGACAACTCACACACCCACACCTGTTACCATGTCCACACCAAAATAGTTCCGCCTCCGCCTGTTGCTTCCAGTGAAGACAACACCGCGGAGTCAGTGGATGATAAGAAAGAAGGAAAGAAACGACCATCGGGGAATCGGGAAGCTGTCCGCAAGTATAGGGAGAAGAAGAAGGCGAGGGCGGCATTGTTAGAGGACGAGGTTGTGAGGTTGAGAGCTGTGAACCAGCAATTGCTGAAGAGGTTGCAGGGGCAGGCGGTGCTCGAAGCTGAGCTGGTAAGGCTCAAGTGTTTGCTTGTCGACATGAGGGGAAGGATCGAGGGTGAGATTGGGTGTTTTCCATATGATTATACTAAGCAGCAGCAGCAAATGAATCCTTGCAATGTTCAGTGCAATGTCAATGACTATTCCCTTCATTGCCTCCAACCAGGTGGTTCAGACGGTGGCATAAGTTCAGAAGTGAACGACCAAGGATTGAATAGTAATTGTGGTTTTGATAGCCTGCATTGTTTGGCAGGTGGTAATCAACAAATTTCTGGAGTGAAAGAGCCTGCCGGGCTTGGAGTAGGCTACAGCAACAAGCCTGTTAGTGCTTCTGGTGGGAGTAAGAGGAGTAATAAGAACACTAATTAGAACTGAGTTCTCAGTTTTTTTATTTTTTATTCTATCCGTCCTAAAAAAGAGAGTTATCTTTTTTTATTCTCGTGCTGGATAAGCTGTATATGCGTTTAATAAATACAGTTTGTTTATTTATGAATAAACTGTGTATTAGTTCAAACTTTGATCTCCTTTTGTTAATTCTTAGGGCTTGTTTGGTCCAGGATCTCAAAAGAGAATGGGTGAATTAATTTATACTTGTTAGTTTAAAATGAGAAATATTCACGTGATTAGTTAAATCATGTATGTTTATATTGTTTTTTATCTCACTTTATTTACAAATTACAAGCAGCTAAATGTAGATACTAGATACGAAGTATTATCTAAAATATAGTATCATCCAATCACCCCTTGCAGAATCAACAACCCAAACAAGCCCTTGGTTTCAGTCAGCAGAGATACCTGTGCTGTAATGCATGATTTACTTTTCAGTTGGAACTGAAAATTCTGCTGAAGAACTAGCCTTAAAGATTATGCAGACATTATACATCCATTTCAAAATGCCCAAATGTAACTTATGTGTTGTACAGTTGGAGAGGAGCAGAAGATGAATTGATTCTCATAAGAGCATTAAGCAAATAATCAACAATTTTTAACAGATATTCTGTGAATGTAAGAGATCAATTATATAATGCGTGAATTATCATGTCCTTTCCAGTAAAAACAAATCTGAACAGAAAACCATGACTTTCAAGATCTATTGGTAAGCAACTCGTCTTCTTCATCCCGGTAAATACTATCTGCCAATTTCCAGATTTGAATAGTATTGTCTTCTGCAACACTTGAGATGACCCATGGCTCATTTTTATTCCAAGAGAAGTCAGATATTTTAGCTTGATGACCCCCATGAGAGAAGATTAGTTCAGAGGGACCATCCGCAGCTTCTCCTTCCAACTGCTCATCTCCTACCCTGAAATCAACCCTCTCAATAATGGTGAGCAAGCCAGAATAATTATTACTTCATCTGTTTGAATTTGAAGGTCTCGTTCACTATTCTAGGATCAACCTAGTTTTCTATTTATCAATAATTTTATGTATCATAATCATATTCAGTAATAGCAGTTCAATAAACCTTTTAGTGTACTTTCTAAACATGTAAACTTAAATTATTAATACAATTCAAACATTATTAGGACTTATAGGAGAACTTAACTTTTGCTTTTGTCAAACTTTGTAATCCAAAATGAGACATTCAAATTGGGACAGAGGTAGTATGATATAGCAAACATCAGGTGAAAATAAAATGGTAATGTACTGTTTATCAAGTTGGCCACAATACCTATTAATATCCCAAACCATTAACCTTCTGTCACCAGCAGAAGATGCCAGCACTGTTTCATGGTTAGGATCCCATTCCACCTGGAACACTTCATCCCTGCCAAAGAGCATCATGTCAGTAAATAAAATTGGGCTTAATCCGAAAATCGCATACTTTTGTCAGAGACTCAGACTATCAGGAGATAATAGATGCACTGATCTTATTAGAGTAATACAAAAGGGCATACGTATGACTGCTTAAGATGTGCAATGGAGCGTTCAACTTTCGCATGTCAAACAGACCAACTGTAGTGTCTGAAGATGACGTTGCAACTACCCACTCATTGTATGGATTGAAGGATAGATAGTTGACCTGAATTAAAGATGAGATGCATTTAACATTAGAGCGCAACAGATCACTTTTGAAGATACCACATGATTAATCATAGAAAAATAACCCAAATTTTGTATTTTAAACTTCTATTGTCAGAAAAATTGGAATTGACACCCCGAGTTTTCACCATATCCGAGTTTCCATTATTTCTTCCTAATTGGACTTTGCACCCCATTTTTGACAGATCTCTTGAATTGTAATGTGCAAATATTAATGATTTGGAAATTGGGGTGTAGACACAAAATTGGATTAAAAATATAGTACAAAGTCAAATTCGCCAAACCTTTACTACCTATGTATATATTGTCAAGGACTAAAGAATATGTAGAGATATCATATTTGTGTCTCATCCTCACATTTGAGTGTCTAGATGTAAGTAAAACATGAAGACTCAGCAAAGCAGCTAGCACTAAACACACACATACATACACACCCAGATATACACATTTATAAAATATATAGGCATTACACCTTATATACATGTAAGCAGATATTAGAAATGAAATCTATGTAATGGAGAAAACAAGTATGAGATTGCCCTTAAATATCCATGACAAACACTAAAAAGACTAAAAAGCACCATGTGAATTTCAAGTTCACCTCCTTTTCGTGAACTAAGACAGACTGTTGGGGCTTATTTGTGCGAGTGTCCCAAATAATTAGCTGGCAATCATCTCCAACAGAACCAAACATGTTTTCATTCTTTAAATGCCATGAGACATCTTCAACCACGCTTTGATGTGCCTAAAATAACATTCATATTTGTATATCAGATATTATAAGTGTTAAGTCTTACAAAATGACTCCATCTTGTGAGCTTGTAATTTAAATCAAGAGTGAGTTAAGACATCAATATCTGATACACAAGAATAAAAATTATACTCCGTAATACATAGTAAATTATACCAGACGCTACCTGATAGATGAAATCTGCTTCAAGCACCTTATCAATAGGTGAGGCTGATATGTTCCATAAGCAAACTTTGGAGTCGTTTGAACCACTCAAAAGATTTCCCTCCTTGAATGGGCTCCATGACAAGCCATACCCTTCTTCATCATGGCCCTTCAATCTCAAGTCAGGGTCACAGGCACCATGTTCATTAGTACTCAGAGAGTCCAGAGACTGCTTGGCAAAGTCGAACAGGTAAACTTCGCTGCAACTAGTTTTAGCTGCAACAATAGATGTGTTTTGCAGCATACACCTTGCTCTGTTCACTTCCCCACCAGTATGTATTTTTCGCACTATCTCTACCTGTAAACAGTATACAAGCTTAGGAAGTGGGATAACCTGGATTCCAGTGAGAGACTAAATAAAACTAACAGATCTATGAGTAAATTGAGAGAACTCAGCTCCTTGAGAAAATGGCGCGCGCACTAAATCTACAAACACCTTGCCCGAATCGTTTTCAATCAAGTTTTCAATCAAGGATCAGAAAATCCAGCGGGAAACATGATTTTAGAACACAATCACACATCCATCATATTCAGTGTAAAAATAGGAGATTTGTAACCTTGGGCGTTTGAGATTTGGTGAGAGTCGGGAGCATTCCAGGCGCAGGGCTCCGAGGAAGGTACGCCCGAGCGAGCATAACGAAGTTAGGGCAATCTACAGCGCTGTGGGTCCCCAGGATAAGGTTATGTATGGAAAAGGGTCCTTCATCAGTTGGAGGAGAAGGAAGCCATTGAACTGTGAGAGAAGACCACTCGAGGGAATGAGAGATGACGAAGTCGTACAGCAGCGGCGTGTTCCCCTTCCACACCGCGAACTCCTCCTGCACATCCTCCTCTCCATCGCCTCCGGCGGCCCCGTCGACGTCTGTCCCTCCCATTTCTCTCAGTCTCCGTCAACTGCTTCACTGGGAAAGGGGCGCGAGCGAAAGAAAACGCAGATGCTGTGTGCGGCTTTGGATTCTCCTGCCTGAATGAAGCGGGAAATGGAGGGAAACTTGCTAGAAATTGTACTGGGCTTAGTTCGATCACTGTCCCCGCGAGTCAGCCCAGCCTGGTAATATTTACTACGTATTTAGTTAGCATATCATTAATCAAGACATTTTGGTTAATCCATAGCAATTTTTGTGGGGATAATTATATATATATTTATAAAATTTTAAGTGTAGTAATAATAGTAATAAGCTAGTAACTTTAATCATAATAACTTATACTTTGTATTCAATTTTTAGACTAAAAAAATCATGGGACTATATTATATTAATTATTAATCATATTTTTGTAAATAAATTTCATTTTGATAATACTTTTGAAATACCTTTTTTGTAATGTCGGTGTGGTGGATCATTTTAATTCAAACAGTTCTACTGAACACAAAAATAATGATCACAACAACTTCTAGTCCATAAGTGGATTGAGTTAGCAATCTCAAGTTTTTTACATTACGGTGATTAGGTTGTATTATCACGTCAAGCACTTTATAGTTCAATGACATCATTGACACTTCTAAGGAAGGGGTTAAACACTTAAACTTACATGTTCAAATATATATCAATCAATGGTTTAGAAATTTAATATTTAATATATACTACAATTGATTAAAAAGTACAATACACAAGGTTGTGACATCAAGTTTAAGAGTTATTCCATAATAAACTAAAAAAGACAGGATATAGTATTGCAAATTTGCAATACATTGTCTTTACTCTTTAAAGAGACATGGAGATAGCCTGCTTAATTTGGAGAGTTTAAAATAACAATGAATCAAGTAAGATAATTCAATATACATTATGTGCTCTACACGTGTGTGGGATACACAAATAGAGATATACGGAGTGTGTAGTGGTACAAAGTTACAAACAGTATTTGTGGCATGTACTAAAGGTCTTACTTAAACCGACACTCGGATAGTTTATAACTAGTCTTTCACCCGTGCGTTGCACGGGATTATGAATTGTGAAATTATTTATAAATCAATTGAGTTTTCCTAGTCAATTAATTAAATTAGAATTTATATTCTTAACTATGTGGAAGTGTACGCAGCATCAACTAATTTGTAGATTATATTTTGATATGTATTAGTATAGTAGTCCTACAAAAAATCAACATGTATAAGAAGTGATAAGTTTACTATTGCAATTCTTGCAACTTATTATCTCGGATATAGGGACTTAATAGACTTATCAATCACAAGTTAATAAAGATGAAAATACTAAAACAATCAAAAGAGATTTTTGTAATATAGCCACAATTTATATCCAACATAAATATATTTCATCAAGGTGAGATTTGTACAACTTAAAATTGATCTCATAACTCCTGAAAAAGTTGACGATTCTAGTGATAATCTCATCCTCTCCCGAAGCTGCAAGAAGTGTACGTGAAAAGAAAAACCGATACATTAGTTGAATGAAGTAATTAAAGAGCTATATCAAATTCATAATGATCTCATAGAACTATAGAAGTAAAACTAAAAGAATACAAAAACAATACTGATAAATGATACAAAGTATGTGAAATGAAATATAAGCGTGCTTCAATAAAGATTGTTGATAATAATTGGAAAAAATGAAATTGTTAATTAATAGTGTTGGGAAATAATATACAAAGCCTTGAAGTACCTATTAATTAATAAACCCTTATTAGATAATTTAATGAAAGAAGAGTTACAATGAAATGAAAAATAATATTACGAATAACATTAGTCAAGAAATTAATTTATAGACTACAGTCAAAGAAACATACCTTATTATGAGAAGCATGATTAATTTAGTCCAAATTTCTAAAAACCTCCTTATAAACAACATTGGTTGTTGAGTTTGTAGAACGGCCATCTTTATCACATATTAGGATCTTCAAACCTTCACGCTTTGTCACTCTAGAGACTCCAACATATAATTGTCCATGTGTAAAAACTGGGTTTTGCAAGAAAATTCCAACTCTAGAAAGCGACTGTCCTTGACTTTTATTAATAGTCATCGCATATGAAACACAAAGTGGGAACTGCCGTCTCTTAAAGTTAAATGGTAGACTCAAATCTGATGGCGTCAATGTCATTCTTGGAATCAAGAATTTTTTCCCTTGATTAAAGCCATTCAAAATTGATGCTTCTATAACATGATCAGCAAGTCTTGTGACCATTAACCTTGTACCATTGCAAAGACCGGATGAGTGATCAATATTTCTCATCAGCATAACAGGAACACCAACCTTTAGCTTCAATTCATGATTGGGAACTTCTGAGCACTTAATTCCATTTAAAAATTCCGGAGTATGTAGCTCACTAAGTAATTGATCATCAGAATCTGACTGACAAATTCCATCAGAACTAAGATAAGTGCGCATGTACTAAAGGTCTTACTTAAACCGACACTCGGATAGTTTATAATATGAAAAATAATTAAAGTTCTAGTCGAAAATAAAAATTGGTACAAAGATGATTGATTCGGTTCTAGTCAAAATCATGCCTTTTGTTTTAAAGGCTTAGTAGTGTTCCAATTTAGAATAGTCGTATTGGAATATGAACTGAATTAGAATTGTCAAAATGTCAAATGCATATGGCCCCAAAATGAACACAGTTTTACCTGGTTTTAAAAAATTAATTTAGAAACTTTAATCAAATAGAATTATTGATAGGTTAGTATTTCAACACACCTTATGTAATGGGGAGTCATTTTTTATGCATGGACAGTCCACCAAGCACCGGGACTTCATCCTGAGTCAAGCTCTTGGCTGGTTAGCACCACGGCTTCATCCTGACTAGCTCTTGGCTAGTCATTTTTTACATGCGTTCTCAAGCACCTCATTCACTACACATAAGTTATCACCAACGACACACGTTGATTTATCATACGTTATAAGGCGTTATTCATAGATTAACTTACATATATATGTATGTGCATTTAATGCACCTAACATTTATTATTATAAATATTCTTTTGGGGCAGATGTAACAGTTTGAAAATCATTAATACTGAATTTCTCTCTCTTTAAGTCTTTATATTTAGCTCAACCTTCTTTCTGCATATAACCTCTAGTTATACTTTCGATGAAAAGAAGAACAATTCTTTTAGTGCCCTCGTCGCTAACTATCAAGAATAAAGATGTTGGGCTGCTGTTTATTTACTTTGTATTGGGCCTTATTATTCGGTCCTACTCATTTTATTTGTATTCAGTATATATCTAATAGGTCTTTACTATTTTTAGAAACTAAGACACTATTCTAAAACTGAATCATTCATACGACCATTACTCTCTGCAATATCAATTCCATCTTCTTCTTCAATTGATCTAAGTTTCTTGAGTTCAATTGTTCACATGGTATCAGATTAGGTTAAGATCTTCTTTGTCTTCTCTGAATTTCCTGTCTTCGATTTCTATAATCGAATTTCTTACTGATATTCATCCAAATCATTCATAAACCCTAATTCCGTTCAAGACGATGAGTCAATTTACTATCTTCCCTCTGAATCCTCTTGAAGATCAATCTTCACCTTACTACTTACATCCAAGTGATCATGCCGGTCTTCGCATCATCTCAGAGACGCTCAATGGTGACAATTTCAACGCCTGGAAGAAGTCTGTCCATATGGCTTTCAGCGTGAAGAACAAAATGGCTTTTCTCGATGGCTCAATCAACCAACCAAGCACGGATGACTCTCATGCCTATTCTGTCTGGTATCGTATTAATGCTTTGCTTCTTTCTTGGTTGATTTACTCCATTGCACCTGAAATCCGTTCAACGTTTCTATATTTCACTTCCGCTAAAGATCTTTGGGATGAAATCCAACTTAGATATGGCAAGAGTGATGGTCCTAGGCTTTTTTATCTTGAAAAAACCCTAGGTAACATTTCTCAGGGTGCTCAGAGTATTACTGCATACTACAATTTTTTCAAAGGTCTCTGGGATGAATACGTTGATTTCAAAACTCTTCCACCTTGTTCTTGTGGTCTTTGTACATGCAAAATTCATGAAAAATACCAACAATTACTCCAGAAAGAGTCTGTTCAAAAATTTTTTGTTGGCCTGAATGAATCTTATTCAAATCTAAGAAGTCAAATTCTTCTTCAAAAACCTTGTCCTGATCTCTCATCAGTTTATTCATTCTTCCTTGAAGAAGAATCTCAGAGAACACTCCAGTACACTGCTAATTCCGTTTCTTTCATTCCTGACTCTTCTAAAAACTTTGATAATTCTCTCAATGATTCCACTGCTTTTCTTGTTAAGAATCAAGCCTATAAGAAAAAATCTTCTGTCACTTGTAACCATTGTGGTTATCAAGGACACTCTGCTGACAAATGCTTCCAAGTAATTGGTTATCCACCTAATTGGAAAGGACCCAAAGGACAGAGGATTGCACCTGGCTTCAAATCTTCTCAGAACTCAAACAAGACTACTCAAGCTCATCTTGCTAATACTTCTGTTGTTTCTCCTTCTAAAGACTTGGACTTCTGTGATCCCTCTCTTTACAATAAGTTTCTGGAATTCATGAAGAGTCAGAATGATAAAGTCTCTGCTCATGTTGCTATGGCTGTTCCTAGCAATGATCCTTCTACTCCTACTGACTTTACTTTCCTAGGTAAACATACTGCTTTTCTTTCTAATATGAAGTCTACTATTTGGATTTTAGATACTGGTGCTTCTGACCATATGATCCATGATTTTTCTCTATACACTTCAGCACCTAAAGAAGTTTCTATTAAAGTTCAACTTCCTACTGGCACTTTCATTACTGCTACTAATATTGGACACGTTAAACTTAATAATGATCTTACTCTTCATAATGTTCTTTATGTTCCTCAATTTAATTTCAATCTTATTTCTATATCTAGTCTTGTATCACATGAAAACATTTCTGTTCATTTCTCTTCTAATCATGCCATTTTGCAGGATCTTCTCACCCACAAAATGATTGGTTGTGCTGATCTTCAAAATGGCCTATATCTCTACAATTCTACTACATCTTCTCTGTTTACTACTAATCTTTGTAGTGCTAATAATGCTCATTGTCACTACTCTGATTCTAAATTTGATGTTTGGCATTATAGACTTGGTCATTTACCTTTTACAAAATTGAAGACTATAGTTGATTGTAATACTTCTCATCACATGAATAAAAATGTTGTTTGTGACATTTGCCATTTTGCTAAACAAAAAAAATTGCCCTTTTCTGAAAGTACTTCTTATGCTTCTAATCCTTTTGATCTTGTTCATATGGATGTTTGGGGGCCTTTTAGAGTTCAATCTTATTCTGGTTTTAAATATTTTTTAACTATTGTTGATGATCACACTAGATGCACTTGGGTTTTTATGATGAAAAACAAATCTGAAGTTAAATTTCATATGCTCAATTTCTACAATTTAATTTTTACTCATTTTGACACTAAAATTAAAACTATAAGAACTGATAATGGAACTGAATTTATTTTCCCTTCTTTTTATTCTGATCATGGCATTATTCATCAATCCTCTTGTGTTGAAACTCCTCAACAAAATGCTAGAG
Source organism: Cuscuta epithymum (assembly GCA_945859915.1). Lineage (NCBI taxonomy): Eukaryota > Viridiplantae > Streptophyta > Magnoliopsida > Solanales > Convolvulaceae > Cuscuta > Cuscuta epithymum. The sequence goes on along the minus strand of CAMAPF010001061.1, from coordinate 16,043 downwards.
TAGAAAGAAAACATCAACATATTCTTCAAGTTGCTAGAGCTCTTTTATTTCAATCTTGTTTACCCCTTATATTCTGGTCTGATTGTATTCAAACTGCAGTTCATATAATAAATAGAATTCCTACTGCTGTTTTAAATAACAAATCTCCTTATGAACTCATATATGGTAAAGCTCCTGATTATTCTCATTTAAGAGTTTTTGGTTCTCTTGCTTATGCTTCTACTCTAAGTGCTGATAGATCCAAGTTTGACACTAGGGCTGTTAAGTGTGTTTTTGTTGGATATCCTTTAGGATCTAAAGGATATAAACTTTATGATATTGTTAACCATAAATTTTTTATCTCTAGAAATGTAAAGTTTTATGAAATGGTTTTTCCTTATAGAAAAGATTCTACCTCTTCTCATACACATGATACTCAGTCTGACTCCTTTTCTTTCAACTTTCCCAATCATGATCAGTTTTATGAAAATAATACTTCTAATACATATTTAGAAAATCAAATCAATGAGGAGATTATTACAAACAATTCTACTGATAATAATAATTCTAGTATACTACAGAATTCTAATATCCCTACAGTTCCAGAAGATCAATTACAAAGAAAGTCAACAAGGGTAAGATCTCTACCTATACATTTGCAAGACTACAGTTATGATTTGCCAAACTCTATCACTGCAGGTATCCCGGAAACTTCATCTTCTTGTAATTTTGTAAGATATCCCATTCAAAACTATATTTCTAATAACAGGTTAAGTATATCACATTCTTGTTTTATTGCTGCTCTTTCTAATGTGAGTGAACCTAAAACCTTTAAACAAGCTGCTAAACTTCCTGAATGGCAAGAAGCTATGTCTTCTGAGATTCAAGCACTTGAGAAAAATAATACTTGGACTTTAGTTGATCTTCCTCCAAATCAAAATATAATAGGCTGTAAATGGGTTTTTAAAACTAAATTAAAACCTGATGGCTCTTTGGATAGATATAAAGCAAGATTAGTTGCTAAAGGGTATACTCAACAAGAAGGCTTTGATTATTTTGATACTTTCTCACCTGTTGTGAAATTAACAACTGTTAGGATTATTCTAGCTATCGCTAGTGCTAAAAACTGGTTTCTGCATCAACTTGATGTAAATAATGCTTTTTTACATGGAGACTTAAATGAAATTATTTATATGCAGCCACCTCCAGGTTACTTGTCTGCGAATGATACCAGAGTCTGCAAACTTGTTAAAAGTCTATATGGCCTTAAACAAGCATCCAGGCAATGGTTTTGTAAGCTTTCTGACTCCCTTAAATTGTTTGGTTACACACAATCACAAGCAGATTCTTCTTTATTCACAAAAATTGATAAAACTTCTTTCACAGTTCTTTTAGTCTATGTTGATGATGTTATTCTTGCTGGTAACAGTATAGAAGAGATTCTTGCTGTAAAAAGTTTTTTAAATAATAAGTTTACTATAAAAGATCTTGGAGAATTGAAATATATATTAGGTATTGAAATTGCTAGGTCTGATAAAGGGTTAAATCTTTGTCAAAGGAAATATACTCTTGATATTTTAAATGAATATGGTTATCAAAACTGCAAACCTTATACTACTCCAATGGATTCTAAAATAAAATTATCCAAAAATGATGGTACTGCTCTTGATAATCCTAAAACATACAGAACTTTAATTGGTAAACTGCTTTATCTCACAGTTACCAGACCTGATATTGCATATAGTGTTCAGGTTCTAAGTCAATTTCTTGCTTTTCCCACTGATATTCACATGAGTGCAGCTCACAGGATTCTTAGATATCTTAAAAGTTCTCCAGGTAAAGGTTTATTTTACCCCTCTGTTTCTGATTTTTCTGTACAAGGTTATACTGATTCTGATTGGGCTGCTTGTATTGATACTAGAAAAAGTGTTTCTGGATATGCTTTTTATCTTGGTAGTTCTCTCATTTCCTGGAAATCTAAGAAACAACAGGTAGTCAGTAGGTCATCTACTGAGGCTGAATATAGGGCATGTGCAAATGCAGTTTGTGAGGCTCAGTGGATTTACTTCATTCTTAATGACCTGCATATTAAGCTTAATTTACCCATGATCATTTATACAGATAATAAGTCAACTTATCATCTTGCTCATAATCCTGTTCAACATAAAAGAACTAAGCATATTGAGTTAGATTGTCATTTGATTAGAGATAAAATTGCATCTGGTTTAATTCAGCTGATTCATATTAAAAACAACTTTCAACTTGCAGATATATACACCAAGCCTCTTGGAAATCCTTTATTCAAACAATTTGCAGTCAAGATGAACATGCAAGATATACATGCTCCTCTTGAGGGGGCGTATCAAGAATAAAGATGTTGGGCTGCTGTTTATTTACTTTGTATTGGGCCTTATTATTCGGTCCTACTCATTTTATTTGTATTCAGTATATATCTAATAGGTCTTTACTATTTTTAGAAACTAAGACACTATTCTAAAACTGAATCATTCATACGACCATTACTCTCTGCAATATCAATTCCATCTTCTTCTTCAATTGATCTAAGTTTCTTGAGTTCAATTGTTCACACTAACAAAAAAACTAAGAAGCTGTTCCGTTCACCTGATCTGAATGTTTCTGATCTGAATTTTTTAAGTTCTGATCTGATCTGATCTGAATTTTTCTGATCTGATCTGATCTGAATCTTTCTGATCTGATCTGAACGTTGCTGAACTGATCTGAATGTTGCTGATCTGAATGTTTCTGATCTGATCTGAATGTTTCTGATCTGATCTGAATTCTTCTGATCTGAATCTTTCTGATCTGATTTGAATATTTCTATAATTGTAATTATAATTATAATTATAATTATTAGATTTATAATTGTAATTAAAAATATAACTTAAATAAAATTACAATTATAATCATACTTATAAAAAAATAATAATTAAAATTAAATTTAAAATTATAATAATTATACCAATTACGCTAATTATAAATACAGATACAATTATAAATGTAATTATGTTTTTAATTATGATTAGTTTTATAATTATTTTTTTGTAATTATAATTATAATATTTATCTCTATAATCACAATTATATCTATAATTTCTAATTTAAATATATAATTACTCCGAAGTAATAATAATTACAAAAATAACAACAAGAACAACAATCATATTAATAATAATGATGATTATAATTATAATTACATTGTAAATCATAATTATAATTATAATTATAATTATAAATATATTATAATATATTATATTATATTATATTATATTATATTATATTATATTATATTATATTATATTATATTATATTATATTATATTATATTATATTATATTATATTATATTATATTATATTATATTATATTATATTATATTATATTATATTGTATTGTATTGTATTATATTATATTATACGGAGTATTATATTATATTATATTATATTATATTATATTATATTATATTATATTATATTATATTATATTATATTATATTATATTATATTATATTATATTATATTATATTATATTATATTATATTATATTATATTATATTATATTATATTATATTATATTATTATAATATAATAATAATTTTATATTATTAACATTATTATTATATTATTAATAATAATATTATTATATTAATATATTAATATTATTAACAATAACTATAATATAATAATCATAATTAATATAATAATAAAAGTGATAAATCATGTTTGAATTTTTTGATCTGATCTGATCTGATCTGAATGTTTCTGATCTGATCTGAATGTTTCTGATCTGGTCTGAATCTTTCTGATCTGATCTGAATGTTGCTGATCTGATCTGAATCTTTTTGATCTGATCTGAATGTTTCTGATCTGATCTGATCTGATCTGAATCTTTCTGATCTGATCTGAATCTTTCTGATCTGATCTGATCTGATCTGAATAAAATAAGATTAAGGAATAAGTAATAAGATTAAGACGAACGGAACAGCTTCTAACACCTAAAAAAATGGATTATTAAGACTAGAAGTTCCAAACAAGCCCTCGCCCTAACAGCTCAGAATGAGGTTGACCACGCTGTCGACCCTCACGTCCTACTCCAATAGAATGCTCCTAACGCTCTATTTGAGATAAAGTTGTAGCAAAGCGGAGAGATATGAACGAACTCACCCTAACAGCTCAACACGCAACACCGCCCATTTCTATGTATGTTGGTCACACGCAATGGCATTACTCACTGTGACAATGGGTTAAGTGATACTCTTAAAATAACATTAATTAGTAAGGATGTAATAGTCTGTTTAATCTCTTTTTGAATTTTTTTAAAAGTAGTACGTCTTAGTTTTAGTATTAACTTTTACCTTAGTATTATTTGATCATAATCGCTAACAATTAAGAGTTAATTCCATATTTCTATTCGACTCAAATTGACTCGCAAATTTGACTTTGTCTGTCAAATTGTCTCATGTTATTCACTTAATTAGGATACTAATTCTTAATTAAATTTTAATTTGGATTTTGTAACTTTATAGACATTATAATTTAGTTTCTAAATATGTAAGTTTTAATTAGTAAAAGTGAATTATTTATCAATAGAAAGTATTTACTTTTAACACTAGTAAATTAGAAAAAAAGTTAACAAATTGAGATAGAGGTATTACTCAATCTACTCCCCATAGTTTACAAGTAAACAAGCATTACTTGTGCATTCCAAGCTAAAAAAGAAAGTGTCACTTTAACTAGTTTTGTGCCAATGTGTAGTACTCCGTTAAGACATCTTTCATCATCAACACAATTCACTTTTAATTTCTTACTTTATATATCATTTTTTATCAAATTCATTTCTGGTTTTTGCGACTTTGTAAATCTTTTAATATAGTTTATGAATATGTAAATTTTTTTCCTAAAAATAATTTGAGTGCGGATAGGGATTCATTTGCTTTATTGTCGGTCAAACATCATAAACCATAAACTGTCTTAAAATTCAGGGCGGAAGAGTATGAAGAGTATTACGAAGTAGACTAAAAGTAGTACTACATCCGTCCCACTAAATTTGGGATAATTCGGTTTTACGATGCTTGACTGACGATAAAGCAAACAGTTCCATATCCGCACTCAATTATTTTTAGGGAAAAGAAATTATATATTCAGAAACTCCATTAAAAGCTTTACGAAGTCGAAAAAATCAGAACCAAATTTGATAAAAAAAAATTAATTTATAAAATACGTATGTGATTAAAAGTGATTTGTGATGACTAAATTAATAGTATATGGACAATCTTAGCGGGACGGGTAACTACTACGGAGTATTCATCAATATCAATAATAATACTCCGTAAAAATAAAATTAATGAGGACAAATGTGCTTGACTAGAAGTTGTAAGAAGACTACGCACATAGCAGCAACAAATGACACGTAGCTATACGGTGCTGCTAAGTTCTGAAAGAGAGACACGTGGCGGCGTGTCCGGCGGTCTATTTATAGATAGTTAAGGACACAAGTATAGGTACATCGGTCGAATTGAAGATGGCGGAGGCGCAAAAAATGAACGGGGCGGAGGGGTCCAAGAGACCGCACCCGGCCGGAGGAGTGCTGCACCAACGGCGAGGTCTGCCGTATAGCCCAGCAACCATGGCCGTCGCCGGCGTCGCGATAGTGGGCACCATAGGGTATTTCACGCTGTACACCAAGAAGAAGCCCGAAGCCAGTGCTCGAGATGTTGCCAAAGTGTCCGTCGGGGCTGCCGGCCCAGAGGATACTCATCCCCGCAAGTAGCCCGGCCCGCCGGCCCATTTCCATCATCTATCAATTTCTTAATTTACTGTATGCGTGACATGTTTATTTCATTTAGGATACATACATGAATGCATGGGAAGTCGGAACTAGCTAGCTATGTTTGTTTGAATAATACTGTATTTAAATATGATTTCACCAAAAAATGTTGTTTGTAATCTCAAGTTGTACACGTCATTTTACACGCCGGTTAAAATGTTAAATTGGTTATGCATAAACAATTTTTTCCATATGCTTAAACAATTTTTTCCATTTTGTGAAAAGAATTATTTTTCTCACGACATAAAAAATTTGTCTGTGTCCGTACACAATTTGGACCGGCATGTGGAAACGAATTGCATGTACACGAAGCAGTTAAAGATATTTTTATTTGGATTTAAATTGCAAGTCTGGTCGGAAGCATTTAAGATATTTTTACTAATCTAGTCTATCTTGGACAAAGAAACAGTCCAAAAATGACAACCCTTGCCTCTGAAGGCTAGACATAGATCAAACAAACAATACTGAACGGTTGAAGCCTTGAAGGTTTTGTGTAATAAACTTCATAAATGAATTCGAACATGTAGATCGAGTCATCAATAATCAGTACTTTTTTCACATGCCGCATATATACATATATATGATTAAAAGTCAATTACAATTTCATATTCTCTACAAAATATCCGTTTAATGCTTGGTACAATAATTCTTTTGCATAAGACGTGCGGAGTATCTTTCAAAAAATAAATCATGCGAAAAATCTTCTTAAAAGTGAAAGATGTTATGGTGTTTCAAAAGCACTTTTTATCTTCTAAAATCGAGAGTATGAATGAGCCATTCCGGCTTTTAAAAGCAATTTCATGACAAACGTTCCGGATATGCTTCATCACTTGTGTTCGCTCCCTTAGACATCTCGCTAGTTGTTCATGGGGAACATGCTCAAATCTTCCATTTTATCTTAATCTAATGATACTGTTATGGAATGTTCATACTAGGGATTTCATAGTCCGTTGGTCATGGAAAATATGAAATTGAAAATTGAACCGTCGATTCCCGGTTAACTTCGATCGTTTGAGCACATTCTGGTTGGTTTTTGTCCATTGGTTTCGATTCGATTGAAATGTTGAATGAAATGTTGTTGTATTCGGGTTATTTTGTTCACCCTAGTTCAGGCATAACAATTAAAGATAGATTCAAAAATAATCAGCGGCTTACAATACACATGACCATATACGCGCATCGAATGAAAACTACACCATCAGGGGTGAGGGGTGAGGGGTGGAGATAGGTAGGGGAGACAGGTAGGGATGGAAGGCGCCACGGCCTCTACAATTTGTTAGAAAATATATATTGATATTTTGAACTTTGGCCCTTCCAATATAAAATTTTCAAGTATCGGTCCCTTTAACTTAAATGGAGCTTTAACCATAGATGTCTGGCTCCTTGTTAGAAAATATATTGATATTTTGAACTTTGGCCCTTCCAATATAAAATTTTCAAGTATCGGTCCCTTTAACTTAAATGGAGCTTTAACCATAGATGTCTCGTATATGCCATTGAATTGGTATGCAATTAAGAACCCGTTTAGTAACACTAAAATTGAGAATTGACTGATTCTGTTGAAATTTATGAAGTTCTGGTTGAAGTGACTATATTGACTGAAGTGAAAAAAATATATTTAAAATATTTTTTATTAATAAATAAAATAAAAAATTATATGAAAAATAGCTAGAATGATCATAACTTCAGTCGTAACTTCAACCTTACTTTTTCTGCTTATTACATAATTCAGCACCCGAAATCAAAAGTTAGTGAAAAAAATATATTTAAAATATTTAAAATATATTGACTGAAGTGAAAAAAAATATATTTAAAATATTTTTTATTAATAAATAAAATAAAAAATTATATGAAAAATAGCTAGAATGATCATAACCTCAGCCGTAACTTCAACCTTACTTTTTCTGCTTATTACATAATTCAGCACCCGAAATCAAAAGTTACGTGTTTGGTGAAAAAATATATTTAAAATATATTTAAAATATTTAAAATATATTGACTAAAGTGAAAAAAATATATTTAAAATATTTGTTATTAATAAATAAAATAAAAAAATATATGAAAAATAGCTAGAATGATCATAACTTCAGCCGTAACTTCAACCTTACTTTTTCTGCTTATTACATAATTCAGCACCCGAAATCAAAAGTTACGTGTTTGGTGAAAAAAAAATATTTAAAATATATTTAAAATATTTAAAATATATTGACTAAAGTGAAAAAAATATATTTAAAATATTTGTTATTAATAAATAAAATAAAAAAATATATGAAAAATAGTTAGAATGATCATAACTCTAGCCGTAACTTCAACCTTACTTTTTCTGTTTATTACATAATTCAGCACCCGAAATCAAAAGTTACGTGTTTGGTGAAATCAAAAATTACGTGTTTGGTGATAAATTTATTTGAAGTAATATAAAGGGGTAAATTCATAATTGAAATTTTAGTGGAGAAAAGCAATCCGTGTACGAACAAAGGAAGCAAAGGAACATGTTTGATCCTTGAACAATGAAGTTACCCACAAAAAAATCTCAACGGGCCTTTGTAAAAATGTGTAAATAGTTAATAGTGTATGTCAAGAATTATTGACATAGGTCCTCCTTTGGACAAGAAAATTGACAAATCATCTAGGGAAGTACTATAAAACTCATCAATGTATTTCCATGGGCTGCAAACCTGTAAAAAGGCTGCAATCGAACTCCCAATTGCGTAACAATTCAAAAAACAAAAGTGAAAGATTGTTTCCTTTTTTCATGCTTCATATAGACTGCCTTTTTACCGTAAGAGCCAACAATAATAGAACATCATAATTGCATGTTAAAATAGTAAATTAGGACCTCACTAATAAACAAATCATATCTACTTTTAGAATAATGCAAATTGATAGTTCAAAATTGTTTCCCATCAAAATGTTACATACAGTACATTTCTTTTTAAAAATTCAACATAGTGAGCATCTTTAATCAGCATTTTTTTGAGTTTATAGACTTATACGAGGCTGAATTTGGTGTATATGACTCTTATTTTTTCATATATATTTCCAATATCTTGTTAATAAATATATCAAAAACATACTTTTTGTTTTTTTCATATACATTTCCCATATCTTGTTAATAAAATCTATCAAAAATATACTTTTTTATAAGTCAACATACTCCGCAATTTGTTTTTTTTAGCTAATTTACTAATTTAAATAGATCAATCATGTTTCGTGTACACGCCATTTTACACACTGGTCGAATATTTGTCAGTGCATAACATAATTCTCTCCACAAAACGAAAAAATTATCTATGTACCGAATATTCGGTCGCCATATACAATGATGTGTACAAAAGATACGTACAAACATCATTTTCTTAAATAAATTTTGCACATTAAGGCATCAAGCCCATTTCACTGTAACTAAGGATATGTGTGGGAGTTTGAAGGGAAGGGAAGGGGAAAGGTGTGAAGGTTAATTCTAGAAGGACAAGGGGAGGGGAAGGGGAGGAAACTCTTTCTAGTTTGGAGTTCCAAATTTGAATAAAGAGTGGCTAAGAAGGAATTATAATTAACATCACTTCACATATATAATGAATTCAAATAGTTGAATTTACATTTACTTAAAATTGAGCTAAAGTTGTTCCCCAATTTGGAAGAACTTAAAAATCGAGCATTTGAGGGATTTTGTAGGATTACAATAGCCCTCCAAAACCATCCGCTCCACATTTTTAAACTCCCAAACATTAAAAGAATGGTTATAAATGCTTGTCAATCTTACCCTCTCCTCCAAAACTCAATTCTCAAATATACCATAAGATATGTTTGGGAGTTTGGAGAGAAGAGAGGGAAAGCTTTGAAGGTATGTTGTTAGAGGGGAAAGGGGGGAAAATGTGAGAAAAGGTGAGAAAACTGTTCTTCCTATTTGGGAGTATAAAATTTGAAAGAAGAGTCTTTAAAGGAATTGTAATTAAAATCACATTGAGTCATTGAGATGTGACAAATTCAAATAATTTAATTGATATTCATTTTAAATTAAGCTCAAATTATCATTTCATTAATTACCTTTCAAAACCTTCCACATTGAAAAAACTTAAAAATTGAGCATTTATAGAGTTTTGGAGAGTTACAAAAGCCCTCCAAAACAATCCCCCTTCAGTTTCTTAAACTCCCAAACATGAAAAGAGGGGTCATAAACCCCCATAAACCTTTCCCTCTCCTCCAAAACCCAACTCCCAAACAGACCCTAAAGAGCTTTAAAGTATTGACTATTGAATGCTTATGAAGTTATGGACAGGGAAGTAAAACAAATGAATACGTGGTACAATTTTGCAAACATCACTATTATCAAGTAAAATAACAAATGAAGCACTTGCTTGTATCATTAGTCCATAGTTTAACAAAACATCAAGCAAACAACTTCTATCCAAACCTTAGCTGCAACAAGTTGAATTAACTTCACCACAGCCATACACAAACAAAGTGACTTCTTTATGAAAGATAGACTTATATATATCAAATTAAATGTGGTGTGAAGAAGAATCACATGACAACACAAGCATTAGTATTCTCGTCACTAAACGCCGTCGTGTAGCGAACTTCGGTGGAGGAGGCTCGGGCAAGCTGGTATGCTTGCTGGTTATTATCTTCGACCCTGCGTACGTACCCGGCGGGGGCTTTCTTGTCATACACCCCTTGTGCGTACGGGTGTGCTACCACATCATAAGGAACGTACGGCCAAATCTCCGCCTTCTTTCCGGTGCGATGGGCCACGCGTGCCACTACCTTCTCGGGCTCTACATACCCCGTAACCGTGAGCTTGTGCTGCTTCGGATCAACCTGCACTGAGTTCACCCCTTTCATCCCCTCAACTGACTTCTTCACTTTCCTTACGCACCCCTCGCAGTCCATCTTCACTTTTACCTCCACCGTCTGTCCATTACCACCACACAAATACAACATTGAATCAAACCACACGATCCATCCGGTAATAATCATACTTCTTTTGCTAAAACATACACCATAGTACCATACTACCCAATTGAGGTAATTAAACAATATGTGATACAACTATTTTATCAACAACATAGTCATACAATACAAGCTCAATGTCTGATTTAAAAAAAAAAAAACTCTATTTAGATGAACTTAAAGCATGACTTATGTGGGTTTCTTTAAAAAATTAAAACTGAGCCCGGTAACGCTTATTTTCATTTTATCGGGCTTGTTAGCCAAGTTTTTTATCAAACAAGCAAGTTATCAAACAAGTAGTGGTACAAAATAAGTAAGGTTGAATTACTTTTCTGGCAAAATTAGCTGAAATTGTTTTAAAATGAGAATTTTTAGCTTTATTAATATTAGTATTACATAGTATTGTATATTTTTTCTTCAAAATTCATTAGATTCAACCAATCCAACCGTTTCCACGCAAATTTCACCTATTTTAACTCATTCAAACAATTTCAATATTACAAAACAAACACTTAATCCAGGCTTATGTGGCTTCAACCGACGTAATACTCTGTCAGTTTTTGTTCATGCCAAAGGGTTCAAACAAAAAACAATTATGTGGTCTCAATGATCACTGATAAAGTTTTTGCTCGTTTGACCAACACAAGGATAATAAAGTAAAAACTGTACGATTGAGTTTTGTGTAGAGGGGATAAATGATAGGAATTACAAATTGATTGATTAAATTAGAAACTGGCAAAGTTTTTTTAACAATTAGAAAAGGAAATATGAGAAAGAATTGAGGGTAAAATTACTAAAATATATTCCGTATTTCGCATAATTTGTTAGTTTAGTTAGTTTTTTAAAAGAAGAAACAACAAAACAAATGAAATCAAGCATCATTTCTCCTTATAATTAAGATTATATACTCTTTCATTAATCTAAAATCAGAATCAAATAGTGGGTGACCACAGTATAAATAAAAACATTAGATTATGAACAGAAAAACATTTGTGAATGTACTTGATCGAGTAGGGTAAAATGCGATTACAAAGGTTTGTGACTTTGTATTTTTCCAAAAATGGGTAAAATATCTGTCAACAAAGTATATGTAAGAGGTTGAAATACTAATTAGTCCCGGGCATTAAAAAATGTGGACGTTATAGAAAAATATTTCCAAGTCACACACGTTCATGGATGATAAAAAAATACTCCGTATTACGTCTGCTTAGGACACCTAATTACATTTATACAACAACAAAAATTAAATTTATACCACTAGGAAATATCTTCATGTTCACTTTAAAGCATATCCCTGGACTTGCTCTAAAAGTATTGGTGGCGACCGAGATTTTTTTTTTTTGAATATGACAGAGATATTTAATAAAAATTATAAACACATGGTAGGCCCGACCTTAGCGGACTATTGGGAACTGTGGGGTCCCCTAGGCCCGCAATCAATGGGCGTAGCACAGTACCTTTTCTGGGCCCACATGCAGAGCAGAGGTTGGGACGCTGCATCATCACACAAAACAGACATGCGGAAGAAGATCCTATGATGATTGCCATTGATATGCCCTGTGCCCATATGGGTCTAGCTCCACCCAAAAAGGTTGTTAATTTATTCATCATCATAAAATGTTTAGGTCTGTTTGTAGCCCATTAAAAAAAAGTACTTTTTTCTTTTTCTATTACACAAAAAACACTTATTTTATCAAACACTACCAACTTTTACTACTAATCACTTTTTTCCTAAAAGTGTTTTTATTTAAACAGAAAGTGATTGCAAACAAAGCCTTAATAAGAGTGCTTTCCTGGGATTGAAGGAAGGATCCTATCTGAGATGTGAGATCATCTATGGGGTTTGAGTTTTTTTATGCTGCAACATAAGTCTGGGATTTGTATAGTGAACTACAAGAACTGACTTTACAAAAAAAGTAGAAAGAAAGAAGCTTTTAATGAATAAAAACAAGAGCAATAAAGAAAAAAGATGAAATCTTTAGGGGAAAAGAGAGAGGAGAAAGATGAAAAACCTGCAATTGCTTTCGTTTCTTGTGCTTAGAGTCGCCAACAGAGCAGTCGAAGACATCAGAGAGCTGATCAATAACTCCCATTTTTCTGCCGCGGCGTTTCGTTTTCCGGTTGTTGAGATGAAGCTGTGAGGTAAGGAGAGGGTTCAAATTGACGAATGAAGACAAAGGTGATGATGATAAGACAGCAAAGGGGAGAGAGAGGGAGGGGTTATTGTATTGTATTTCCTGGCTAGTGACTGTGAGTTTGAAAGGCCACCCCTCGGTTTCGTTTACTTCGTTCCCGGCGTGTTTGACCTGTCTTTGCCCCTCAACAGGGCATTAGAAGCACTTCGTTTGGACCATCTTAAGAGGATTGTTGGACTACAAGCATAAGGAGTACTTGGTTTGGGCCCTCATAAGAGGATTGTTGGACTACAGGCATAAGGAGTAGGGAAATTTTTTACTAAATACACACACCTCCACCTCGGTCAAATCTATTCTTTTTTATAATTCCAAGTTTGCCCTTGATATATCTAACACTCACTGAGTTCCATCTTTCTAATCGTTTAAGCACAAACCAAAGAGCCAGTTCCCTATCTCACTTCTCCCGTCCAGGCAGCAAGTCGATACAGAGCACATCTCCTAGACGGCCGATTGTCCACTGCCAGCAAGCCGGAACAACCAGCACACTTCCATTGGATCAGTCAATGGTTCAACCATTCACCATTAAATATAACCAAGAAAAGCCCTTTAAGATCGCCTAAAAGTGCCCTAGCAATTAAGTAAGGACATGAAACTAGTCCCAGGAATCATAAAAGTCTGCATGAATATATAAGTTAAGTAGTAACCCATGACAAATCTCCACCCTCAAAAGCGTAAACTTGTTTTTCAGTTTCGATTTTATTTACGTGCTCAACTATTCATTACACGAATACTACGTATCTATCTTTCTTGAAAAATCATTGGCAAGTTAAGTTCCAAGAAATTGAAGATCTGCTGGCTGTGTGAAAGCTTTATTTTGCTCAACACAATCGCCAATTCTTTGATGGGAACGTACCATAGTTTGCCTGTTGGGAACGTAATGGTTTGTGCGTATGCACTTAGGGTAATGACATCAATTAAACGATGTTAACTAGCAGTAAGGGTAATTTAGATACTTAATTATTTTTATTTAATCCTATTTAATTTAGTGGCTGTGTTTAGTAAAAATGAGGCTGTGAATAGAATTGCTACTTGGTTTAGGCCATCTTGAGAGCATTGTTGGACTGCAACGCATAAGAAGTAGTGGAAATTACTCATACGGTCCACTTTTATATGTCATATGTCATTTATAGCCCACCTGTTTTTTTCTTTTCATTTTGAATCTTGGGTAATTCTATTCACAGCCCCAAATTGCAATCCACAACCTCCAAATTATTTTTATACCTAAGTTATCCTTAGAGTTGGTCTGCTGAGTCATCCGTCATTGACATAGCGGCTCTGTTAAAAAAATCCCCACTTATGTCTTGGTCATCTTCTTCTTGTTTAACATAATTTTTCCCCATCTTCATTTATTTATTCCTCACTGTCAGCTTCATCCTTCTTAACTTTGTGTGCTCTTTCATCGCTCATAGTTGTATTAGATAGGAATGGCAAACTCTATTGAGCAATTCAACCCTCAATAAAATAACCCAGAATCAACACCGACCTTTCGTACTGAGCAACAGAGGATATGGGCCTCATCAACACTCAGTCACTCACCACCGCGTGCTCTGTAAATCTTCATCTTCTCCATTACCTCTCTGTTACAAATGAAGCCGGTAGACAGATGATTTGGGTCGGTTCAAAGTGGTTTCAGATTGTCCTTGTTAGAGGGCTTCAATTAGATATATGGTACACTCTAATGAGAAATTGATTCTCGCTGGAACGGAGAAAACTAAGAAAATGATGGGCTTCTAGTGTGATATTTCCCACATTGGAAAACCCAAGAGATTTTCACCCACTTATAAAGGGAGCGGGCAACCTGCGGACACATTTAAGGAGTTAAGATTCTCTGGTGGAAAGGCTCTCTTCGCACGCAGGGGGTGGGGTGCCGATCAAATCCCGAAAACAGAGAAGAAAACCCGCGACTTGCGTGAGCGGGCAACCTGCGGACACAAATGTCGTCCGAATACGTTCTAATGACATTGTGCATTGCACAAACTTGAGCTATTTTCTGTTCCATCTTCTTTCTGTTTTTCTTGGCTGTTTATTTTAATTAATTCATTTTCTTTGTTTTTCGAGAACACACCCAACAATCTTCAAACGTATTCAAATCTTGTATCATACAGATACAATTTTAAAAAATTTGTGTTTATCAGAAAACAATAACAAAGGAAAATGTCTTCTCAAGAAAATCAGAATGTTGTTGGGTAGAATGTGCCAAATGACACTCACTTTAAAAGCGGAGCTCCGGTGAACATTAGTTCACAACACGGAGCATCTGCTTTGGGCAACCAAGGGGCAATCCATATGGTTGCCGTGCCGAGCAACTTTCTGGAGAAACCCGAAAAGTTCAAAAGATGTTCTTCTATCTCACTACTCTCGGTCTTGCAAGGTTCTTGACCGAGGACGCTCTGGTTGTAATCGGAAGTAAGGTAGATGTGCAATCTCTTAATTTAACGCGGTTGAGGCATGGAAGCATTCAGACTTCCTTGGCCAAAATTACGTGCTGAACGGGCAACATGATGCTCTCTACGATGTTTATAGCAAGATAGCTACGACTAAGGAGTTATAGGATGCTTTGGACCACAAGTACAAGAGCGAGGATGTCGGTGCAAAGAAATTTTTTGTCGGTCAATTCCTTGACTTTAAAATGGTGGTTTCAAAGACTGTCTTGATTCAAGTTGAGGAGATGCAAATGATCTTCAACGAAATTCGAGATGAAGGAATGACGGTTAGTGAGTCAAGTATCCATTTATTGTCGCCGGGCTTAGAAAGATTTCAAGAACTACCTTAAGCATAAGTGAAAGGAAATGAACTTGGAGCAATTGATCCTCCGTCTTCGGATTGAAGAGGATAATCGGAAGAACGATGGGAAACTCCCTATCGTTGGTGGCGCCAAGGCAAATGTGGTGGAACATGTTAAAGGCTCCAAGAACAAGAATAATAGGAAGAGCAAGCTCGGTCCTAAGGGAGACGTTTGCAAACCAAAGTTCAATGGAAAATGCTTCAATTGCAATAAAAAACGGACACAAGTCCGCGGATTGCAAGACACCGAAGAAGAAGAAGAAGAAGAAGAAGAAGAAGAAGAAGAAGAA